>VZQC01000197.1:5386018-5791189 GCA_009823505.1 Rhizomys pruinosus | reverse complement strand
GTCTCCTGCACTAGTGGACCGTCTCCTGCACTAGTGGACCGTCTCCTGCACGAGTGGACCGTCTCCTGCACGAGTGGACCGTCTCCTGCACTAGTGGACCGTCTCCTGCACGAGTGGACCGTCTCCTGCACTAGTGGGCCGTCTCCTGCACTAGTGGACCGTCTCCTGCACTAGTGGACCGTCTCCTGCACTAGTGGACCGTCTCCTTCACGAGTGGACTGTTGGGAAAGTCAGCAGGGCAGGAAGCACAGCAGAAGCACGAGACTTAGGTAAGGTCAGCTGCTTGACAGAAACTCAAGGCAGAGCTTCAGGATGTGAAAACGCTGCTGACAGGATAAGGCAAATCTTGAAACTAGACTATAAGATTCATTCAGCAGGTAGGAGGCTGGGAGATTTACAAGTTAACAAAGTTGTCCATGGAATGCTGAAGGTGAAACCTGAATGGAAGTGAGATGGTGCAGCCAGAGCAGAGCAGCCAGAGCAGCGAGGATGGAGAAAGCCGCCTTCCCGAGGACCCTCAGGTTTGCCCAGCAGAGCTTTAGTCTTGAAAAAGTAACCAGGTGTGTGCATTTTCTTTTTAGGCCGGTTCTGAGATTCTTTGAAGATCACAGAAGTTTAAGACAAATCTCACCAGGAAATAAATAATTCACTGTGACCTCATTCAAGTTTTTATTCAAAGCACTTGAAGATGCTTTTTCCCTGGCCTTCCTGATCTTACTTTACTAGGTCTTTATAAAATGTCATAGGTAAATAATAGCATGGGCTTTAAAATCTATTTTCAAGTGTATTAAACTTTAGTTGCAGACGAATCCACAGCACTTGAAACAGCCTGCACAATAACTGTGCAAGCCCAAGTCAGATAAGAACCCAGCATAGATGCAGGAGGTGGGCAAGCAGCCCTGAACCGAGTCAAAGAGCTATTCGAAATTGTCAGCTGCTGGGAGAGGGAGACTTAGTTTTCTTTAAGGGCGTGATGCTGGGCAGGTTGACCAAGCTCTAGGGGATAGGCCTACCCCCAAGAGAATTTGGGGAGCACAAATTAGACTTAAAAATAATAGAGGACATGAAAGGAGGGGGTGCGTGTCTGAGAGGAGATGGGAGAGGGAGTCTGAATATGATCAGAATATATTACATGAAATTCTCAAAGAATCAATACAAACATATTAAAAAGAAATTGTCAAGGAATCAATAAAATATTACCAACCCCCCTTTTGATTATATAATATTATTCTAAAAGTGACCACATGGAAACAAGACCAAGTTACTACATAGGGCTGAGTAGTTAAGCTGAAAGCAACACAGTCAGCATTTTTTTAGGACTTGATTACAAAAAAACTAGACTTTAAATTTTGAGTTAAATGATTTTTTTAATTTTATTTATTTTTGTATGTGTATGAATGTACTGTCTGAATGTAGGTCTGTGCACCTGTGTCGTGCAATGCCGCGGAGGTCAGACGAGGGTGTCAGATTCCCCTGGAACTGGAGTTCTCCTGGAATTGGAGTTACAGACGGTTCTCAGCCGCCATGTGGGTGCTGGGGTTCTAACCCGGGTCCCCTGTAAGAGCAATCGGCGCTCTTAACCGCTAGGCCATCTCTCCAGCCCCAAACTTACCAAGTGTTTTAAGAGCTATTTAGTTGGCTCTGTCCACTACAAATAGTAGTCACCATATGGAATACAAATAGTCACTGCATGGAATCAGAATCTAGTTAGGCATGGAGGCTTCTCTGACATGGGCCGTAGTGTTTAAAATCTGACTCATTCAATGACAGAGTTGTCCAGTAGGTGAGGATATGCTAGAGGGAGAAAGCACCAAAGGAATCCCAAAGGCTTCCTCTGGAGTTCTTTATTTCCCTTCCCCTAGACACCCTTGCATGCCAATAAGCCTCAGAAAGTGTTCATTATTGTGAGGGATAGAGCCCTTAACACCCTCAGCTCCTGCAGCACTGGAAGAACCTCAGATGATCTTTGGAAGGGCCAATTCTGGAACTATTTAGATGTTAGTTTACAATGGAACCTCTATACCTAAGGCTCACAGAACATAGTGGAACAGGGTGTAGAGAGAATACTAATGCATCTCTAAACTCTGATCAATGAAGCTCCCTCATGAAACAGAGGGCAATGAACACAAAAGGTCACAAATGGCCAAAGCATAGAGGACAAGAGTCTGCAGAGTGTGGGTCCCTGGACAGGACTCCTATATTAAACTTTACCCACTCAGGGCTCAGAGGCCATTGAGGAAAAGGGGTCAGAAAGGTTGTAAGAGCCAGGGGCGGAGGTGCATGACCATATGGAAACATAGTCTTACAGGCTCCTGGGACCTTGTTCATATGAACCTCCAACAATGTGTAGCATGCACAAGACCCATATAAACTCAAGCAGACAAGAACTTAGAACCTGGGAAATGGGCAGCATCCCCCCTCCCCCCTTAGCCAAAGAACTATTGGCAGCTGAATCCTGCTGGGTGAGGTTGAGCTGATCTTGAGTCAGTCTAAATAGGCTGACTAGATTCCAGTGGATGAACTTGTACTGAGGGACATCTGGGTACATTAACTTGATTCAATAGGCCTTAGCATAAATGACAGAATGCATGACACCCAGTGGGGGATCTATGGGAGGGTGAGTGGGGGAGGGGATTATAAGGATAATTAAGATATTTTGTAGGAAATACACAAAATTCAATAACAACAGACAAAAAGATGTTAGTCTCAGCTAATGTCAGACTCAGTGAGTGCTGGGCAGCCTGAAGACGAGTGCAGCATGTTCTTCCTTCTACGCCACACCACACTGTCACTCATAGTGTGGCCATAGCATGGTGTGACACCTAAAATGAAAGTTCCAAAGGATTCCTCAATTAGTTAAGTAAAATACATTTATTCTCACTTCCTTATTACAGCATTACGAAAGTGCTTAAGCCACTTAATAAGAAAATGGTGGCTTGAGTCACCTCTTGATGGATAATCATGTTTTCTCATTTGCAGTTTAAGTGCTCGAAGACAAGTGACTTTAAAACTGTTCATGAGAGGACCCAATTATCTGATAAGCAATCCAAAGACCATATACACAAATGTAGAAACAGACCTCTTTATAAATGATGTCTGACAAGGAAAGGTATTTGTGGCATAGGAGCTCTGGAAAATGTAATTATTTATCTTTTCACAATTAATGAAAGAAATTGAAATTGAAGCTTTCATTTCAAATCCTTTTTATCTGGGTGAAACTTTAATTTTACATAATTAAATTGACTTCACAGTTCAGTGTGTTAAAATATGCAATTAAACAGTGTATCAAGGTTAAATGCTGTTGGCTCATTTGGAAACCATGCTGATGCTCTCCTAAATAAGAACGAACACCTGCCCTTCCACTGTTATCCCTGAGTTGAGGACCACTCTGCCTACAGGCCGATTCAGAGCAAGGAGGAGAGGCTGTGTGCGCCTGTGCATGTGCATGCTGTGTTTAATGAGCCAACTCTTCTACAAGGTTAATTGGATTTACGTAGTTTTCATTTCTCTTTGTTTTTCAGTGGAGCTTTTTTTTCATTAAGAATTATTCTGGTATTTTGATAGAGCTCCCTAGCTGATTATGCTTCATAGGAATCTCTTCTGTGATAGTGCTTGCCTCTTCAAAGTTGCTACTTCTTGTAAGAATAGGTACTATACTTGATCTCAGCCAAAAGAGAAGCAATAACAGGATTACTTTGTTAGTTGAAAGTATGCAAAATTGCCTTTCTTTAAAATTTTCCATTCCTTAATTTATGATCAGTTTCAGCTGAGATACCTTTCAAGTCATCTTTGTGTTCTTTGGAAAAGGACAGCCTTGAGCAGCCTTGGGGGAGGTGCTGAAATGGGCTTGGGGTGAATTCACTGGAAATGTGTCTTAGAAGGTAGCCTCAGTCCATAGATGTGGGGACTTTACTTGTCCACCCCCTCCTTGTTTTCTCATTGAATAGCATCTTTGTGATGATTAATTTATGACTCAGTAGCATCTTATATTCCCTTTCATCTGACCATTCTATGAGTAGAACATGCTCAACAATGAGAATTGAGTTCCCTTCCCTTCCCTGATACATAGTGCAGTTGATGTGTCAGCACCTGAGTTTTATCACATTAGATTGTTGAGAAGTGATATAAGTGATATCTTTGCTGCAGTGATACATAGATACCCTGGATCTGTGACTCTTCTAGACAACAGGGGAGGTATATTGTAAGGTTAATTATAATAGCCCCCAACAAGATCTGATGAGGATAAGAGATTGGCCGCTAAAGACAAGGTTCTTGAAAAGGGGGGCGCATGCTATATCTTCAGGCTTATTCCTTCTGTAGTGCTCCTGCAACTTATAAGACGTAGGTTAATATGATGATTGGTAGACCATAAGCTGAAAGACTGCAGAAGACAGTACAATGTATTTAGTGGTATAATTTATATATGAATGTATGACTGCTTTATTTTACTTTTTTGAGCCATGGCTTTACTTATAACATTGCCTGCTTCCTTGATGCCAGAAGACACTCTGGGGTAAATAAAATCTAAAATTCTGAGCCAGGACTAGATTTGTTTCTGTCTTATTGTACTACACCAGAACCAAAATAGGGCCTTGGCTCCCATGGGACATTTTGATAGTTTCATTAGGAAAAATTAACAGTGAAAAATGTTTTAATAAATAAATAGTTATAGTAATACATCCTTGAAAATTGTAAGGATACACGATCAGTTTCATAATTACAAATTAGTCTGAAATTGAAGTTAAACCCAAGCTTCTTCCTTAGGATACTGATGTTTCATTTGGGTTATTGTATGTACTTAAAAGCCATTAAACAGCCAGGCGTGGTGGTGCATGTCTTTAACCCTAGCACTTGGGAGACAGAGGCAGGCGGATCTCTGTGAGTTCAAGGCCAGCCTGGTCTACAGAATGAGTTCCGGGCCAGGTGGGGCTACAGGGAGACCCTGTCTCAAACACACACACACACACACACACACACACACACACACACACACACCATTAAACATCTACTTAGTGAAAATATGCTCATGTATACAACATATAGAATCATTGTCTTTCATCAAGTAATCTGAGTTCAGAAGGTATAGTCTTATACAAAGATTGTTACTTTGTACAGCAACAGGAAATCTTTCATCATTTCTCAGAAGCATGTAGGTTTGTTTAAATTTTATGCAAAGATTAGGAACCCTGACTGATTTTGTAGAGACTCTAGTGCATGAGGCCTGACAATGTAGTAGAACTGTTCATATCTTCTCAGTCTCAGATTAAGGATTTGGGATTGAGAAATAAAAATGCAGTGTGACCGAAATGCTTCACCCACATGGCCTGATATTCTCTGCTGCTGGGTTGGATCTCTCTCATCTGTGGCTGACTTTAATCCTTCAGTCAGAGCACGATGGAAACTGACGGTCCTGCAAACCGAGCCGGCAAATACAGAGGACTCCATGCCAAATCCCTAAGCCTATGTTTGTATCTTTTCACTTGCTTTCCCATCAAAACTTTTGCCAATGTGTTTCCAATTTATTAGCAGTAAAAACCCATCTTGAAAATGCTAAGTGTTAATCTGTTTCTGACTGTTCATTTCTGAAGTTTGAATTCAAGAGAGGGACTGTTCATATATGCGAATAGGAATCATTTGTGAAATAAAAAATGCGCTGCTTTTATTAGTTTTTCTTTCTTCTTTCCCCCCCCCTGAATTCTCTTATATTTGTAGTCAAAGGAAGTCTAGGAAGGCAAAGTTCTCAATGTGGCTTTGAACTTTATGGGGAGCAAACAGCTTTCTGACCCATTATTCGATGCTGGTAGAAATCAAGTATTTGTAGAACAAAGTGGTCTTTAATTTATTCTTTCAGGAAGGTAACTTGTCTACTTTGAGCTCTCTTTACTATTAAAGCTTAAATGAACAAGACAGAAAGTCGTGTGTATCCAATAAGCCACAGACACAGACAATGGCTCCAAAGATCACCAAACTAATCAGTGCCTGGGAAGTATTAAATCTATGATATAAACAAAATGGCAACTGTTATTTTCATATTGACTTTTTTTTTTAATCTAGAAAGTCAATCCTGAGAAGAAGGTAGTTTTATCATCACTTCCTGTGGATGTTACTTTTGTGCTTAGAATATTTTTAATGGGATTAGGTAAACTAATGCATATTGTATTGTATCTATGAGTCATGGAGTGGGAGAGTTTTTGAGTGGCTGCTACTCTCCTGGCAGCTCCATTTTTTCCTTCTCACGTTCATGCTTCATAAACATAAACAATGATGTCTGCCTGTGAAGCTTGTTCTGTGACTATTGCATGTGACATCTGTGTACAAGCCCTGTAATGTAATTCACCATCCAATGTCTTGTTCTCTCTCCTAATTTTCTTGTGTTTTAGTTGAAAATTTCCTTTTGAAAATAAATCAAGGTTAAGCAAATATGGGTCTCCTTGAGTCAAGCAAGACTCCTCTGTCAGCACCAGCTACCCCTCACCTGCCTGGAAATACTGTGCAGCAGAGGCAGCCATATGCCTGTATATCCCAAATCTAATTGGCTATTGGCTCTCTCCTTCGAGGAATAACCCACGGCTGATGCCACAAGCTTACACCCTCTAATGGTCAGGAGATGTTATAAGCCACAGTAAGACGCTGTCATATTCAACAGAAAAAAATGTAATTCATGGATTAACATACCATCCAAACATCTGTGTCTATACCAAAATAACCTACGATAACAATTAGTACTGTTTAAATACCTATATATCTAATTGCTTGTGCTTCATTAGTAGAATCGAAAGGTTATTCGTGGACAAACTGTAAGCCCATGAAAGGAAACAGCCAGAATTGACCGGAGTCCAAGACAACAGCTCCACAGAAAGTAGACTGTTTTCCTTCTCATCCACCTGTGCCCCTTTTCTAAGCCTAGGGAACAATCTGCGGAAGAGGGGGAGTGGTAGAATGTAAGGACTGCAATTGGGGTGAATGGTGAAACTATAGCAATATAGCCTGGACACTCATTTGATCAACTTGATTGAACATACAACCCCCCCCCCCAGCTGGATGGTGGGACCCATGGGCTGTGTGAGTTTGGACACAACTGCTTGCAAATTGGTTTTACATGAAGGATGCTTGTACTCATAAATTATCACTTATTGCTAAAAAATGGAAAAAAAAACTGAGAATATGCAGGATAGTTATGGCTGAATGCATGATCTGGGATGGTGTGGGGTGGGGTGGGGAGAAGAGAAAGGGAAATATGCCTGAACTGAATTGGAAAATGATGTATGAAATACACAAAGCATCAAAAAAAAAATAAATAAATAAATCTAGGGACTTTTAGATAGCATACTGGAAATTCAGCTAATTAGGGAGCTACTATAATCTCCTTAGGCCAGGATCACTGCCCTCTCCCCCTCTGACAGGGTGAATTTGAATTCAAATCAAGTGATTATGATGTATTAGAGATTTCCCAGGGATTTATTGGAAAAAAATAGTTGAATACACCAAGGAGGCACTTTCCATTCAAGCAAACAGACCCTGCCCCACAGTGTTGTCTTATCCATTAACTCCTGACAGCTAAGACATTCGAGGAGGGAAGCAGAAAGTGGAAAATATATTTAAACAAGCCTCATGGACTTAGGGAGCCTTGGAAAGTCGGGCACCTCAGTAAATGCAATACTGCACTTTAATCATGCAAACTTCTTGATTCTGGGGAGAAGTCTTAGAGTTAAGAAGCGCTGAAAGATGGAACGCAGGAGAGCTGCAGGGGAAGGAGAAGGATTGTCAGGAAAGACTGAGTGGGATAAGGACTTGTCAGGAAAGACTGAGTGGGATTTCTTTTTCTTACCGGCTTGAGGCAGCCAGTAAGAGTTCCCTACAGTAATCTTACCTTTGTTTTCTGCCTTCAGTTCCTCTGCCATCAAGCTGTCTTGTCGGTTACCAAGCACAAATGCTAGAAAGGAGAGGATCAGAGCATCCAGTATTCCAATAATAGCCAAGATGTACGCCCAGCGGACTGAGCATGCCCCAAGAGTGTACTTGTCTGTCTTCTCTCCGCACATCCGTTTTACTTCATCTGAATCCCAGCCATCAGGGAAAATCATACAGCCAAGCACAAGGCAGGCAGCTTAGAGAGAGAAAAGGAGGAAAACAAAAGGAAAAGGAAGTTAGCAGATTTCCATGGTTTGTCAAATAATGCTAAGTTCTTGATTTAGAAAGCAGCAGATCTCACTACTGTTCCAGTGTGTGTGTGTGTGTGTGTGTGTGTGTTTGTGTGTGTGTGTGTGTGTATTTTCTTGTAGTCCAACACTCTGCAGCAAAAGAAGCTCCAGGTCTATATTTTAGAGTAAGCCCACATACCCTGAGAGAGGTAAAAATAGATTGATCTATGAAAAAATATTAAGACACTGAAATTTTGTATGCATTTGGGGAAGGCTTCCATTGCAAATAGGCTATAAGGAATCATAACACTGCAGAATGACAATTCAGCTCTGGCTTTGAAGAGCTGAGACAGCAGCAGATAAGAGATTAGGATAACATGAAAAATACCAGAGTGTATATTGACTTTGAATCACTGTGAAAAATAACATTGTGATCCCCACCCCCAATGTCCTGAAGCCTCTTGAAATTCTCCTTACACGTGCAGTGCACATCAATGCTGTCTAGACCAGTCTTCAGTCTAGTTTTTTTTTTCTTAAAGTCTGAAAAACACTGCAATGCAGTCTGGCAACATAGAGTGTTTTTGAAAATTAAGAAATGCAGAATATTTATATTTCCCAAATATATTTATTATTATTATTATTATTATTATATTTCCCAAATATCATTACATATGAATACTGTTTTCTTTTTTGTGAGTATATGTGTATTGTGTTGTGTGTGTGGTGTAGGTACATGTTTGTGTGGGTGTGTACCAGTACGCATGGCCCATGTGTGTGGTTGTAAGTGGAGGCCAGAAGTCAATGTTTTTCTTTGCTTGCTCTCTGCACAGATTTCTTGAGATAGGGTTTCTTGATGAACCTGAAACCCACCAATTTAGCAATGCTAATTGGCCAGTGAGCTTCAGGGATCTGCCGGTCCCTACCTCCTGTGCTGGGGTTATAGGTGGTAGTGCATTCTAATAATACAGACTCAGGTGTTCGTGCTTGTGCAACAGGCAAGTTACTGACTGACTGTACCATCATCTCTTGTGCAGCAGGCAAGTTACTGACTGTACCATCATCTCTTCATTCCTTTTTTCCTTTTATTTTGAGACAGTCTAGCTATGTAGTCCAGCTTTGAACTCATGATCCTCCTGCTGCAGCCTTTCAAATGTTGCTATTACAAGCATATACTACCATACCTGGCTACAAATTCTTTTTAATTTAGGACACTGACAAACTCTCAAAGCCATTGGTTGTACCCAGCTTTGAGTTTTTGTTTCTTTCTTATCATCTCAATAGACTAAGCTTTCTGAGGAAAGAAATTTTGGTCAGGCATTTTATAGCATCCTAAACAATGCCTTGAACAAAGAAGGCACCAACATTCAATTATATGGGAAAATGAGTGGATGAATAGATGAATTGTAATACGTAGGCCCTATACTCCAAAACACAGTCATGGTGGTGAATACCACAATTAGTTCATAGCATAGATCTTCAGTTAAAGAGAGATTCAAATTTAGGTGACATTCAACATCAACAGGAATAATTTTGTTATGACTATACAACAGATTGCAATACATGGGAAGGTGTTTTGAATAAAGTGAAGTTGGTGATTTGAAAATATTTTCACATTGCTGCTCCCTCTCTTAACACAGAGCACCCAACATGTTCTCTACAGCATCATCTAGTGCAAATTGTCTACAAGCTTAAAAATATGTGGTTTCAGATGGGGAAGATGGGCAAGAAGTTTCAGCCCTAGCTGAGGTTCTATTGGCAGTTAATTGCTTCAGGGAAAGAGAGAGAGAGAGAGAGAGAGAGAGAGAGAGAGAGAGAGAGAGAGAGAATTGGTTTTCTTTAAGCATCAGTTTTCTTTAAGGGTATGACACTAGTAGGTTGACCAGACTCCAAGGAATGAACCAATACCTGAACATAAATTAGAGTCAATAGGCCTTTTCAAAAAAGAAAAATAATAATAATAGAAAACATGATGTCAGGGGGCAGAGGTAATAGGGCGGGAGTGCAAATGGGGGAGGGGTCTGAATATGATCAAAATACATTGTATGAAATTCTCAAAGAATCAATAAAGATACTTTAAGTAGTGGTTTCCAAGAATTCATTTTATTTAGGACAATGCAGAAGATCTTTGAGTGTAAACTATGATTTGAAAAAAAAAGTCTGGCACATCAACAATGCATGTCTAATCTAAGGCTCATGCAACATAGAACAAGATGCCAAGAGGACACTAATTAACCTCTTAAGTCTTGTTAAGGAAGGTTCCTCATGCAGCAGGGGGCCAGGAATTCAAAAGGTCATAAGTGGCCAAACTGTGGAGAATAGGAGTCTACAGAGTGTGGGTCCATGGGCAGGTGGCCTATGTTCAGCTTTACTTGTCCATTGTGGAAGAGGGGCTGGAAAGATTGTAAGAGCCAGGGAGGTAATGCAAGACCACGTGGAAATAGAATCCTACAGGCTCCTGGGACCCTGCTCACATGAACCTACAGCATTGGTGTCAGCATGCACAAGACCCATGCAAGCTCCACCACACAAAAGCCCAGCATGGAAGTGGGAAAATGGGCAGCAGAACCCAATCTTAGCTGAAGAAATATTGGCAACTGCTTACAGTTGGGTGAGGAAGAACTGACCTTCTTAAAGAGAGGGACTCTGGACAGGCTGACTAGACCTCAGAGGATGAGCTTGCACTGAGGCATGGCCGGAGAGACTAATTTGGCACAATAGGCCTTAACATAAGTGACAGAATGTGTGAATTCCAGTCTGGGGGTGCTGCGGGAGGGTGCCAATGGAGAAGGGGGTATAAAGGTGAGATATTATGCATGAAATACACAAAATTCAATAAAAGCATTTAATTTCATTAGTTAGTCCAAACTTTAGTTGGAAAAGCAAAAACAAATGTAGCATGTATTTTCTCCCATATAAATAAATTTGCTAACATGAAAAAACTCAAATTACTTAGAATATTAAAAAATATTTAAAAATATTCTAAGTACATTTCACCTGTAAGAAGATTATTTTATTACAGAGTAAAGGAAATAATTTTTTCCCTTCAAATGGGAGTTAGTTGAAGAATAACTTACATTGCAGTTTGACTAGTAGAAATCACCATGGCCCAAGCCCAGGCAGGTACCTGGTGTTGCAGGACAATTCACTGGAGGACGGTGACATCAACAAAGACATTTTTCCTCAAGCTCTTTCTGTCTTAAGGGGAGATTTGACTATATTTTAAGTTTCTATTTCTGCAAACCCTGAGTTACAACTTGGGACTGAAAAAAACAGAAATAGAATTGATACCTCAAAACTAAGACCACCAGAGAAATGAAGTAGCAATCCATTATTCTGTTTTCAAAGCACCTGACTTCCAAATTAATTTCTAAGTGAAAAATACCCATCATAGCAATGGGTATGCTGAAAGGTGTGAAAGCAGGAGTTATGAGATACAATTCTTATTTTCAATAATATAAGGAGTTTGGGTGTTTAGAGAAATTATAAAAACTGAATGGGAAAGTTTGGCTTGGGGGCTTCTGGAGGGAAATGTTAAAGCTCACCTAGCAAGGACACCTCAGTAATCTTCAGGCTCCTGGGCATTGTGATATTTGCCTAGGTTTCCCACACCCTTCTTGTCAACATCTTTTCTTTTCTTTTCCTTCCTTCCTTCCTTCCTTCCTTCCTTCCTTCCTTCCTTCCTTCCTTCCTTCCTTCCTTTCTTTCTTTTCTCCTTTCTTTCCTTCTTTCTTTCTTTCTTTCTTTCTTTCTTTCTTTCTTTCTTTCTTTCTTTCTTTCTTTCTTTCTTTCTTTCTTTCCCTTATCCAAACTCCTTCTACTTAGCTGTTTTGATTTTGAAAAGGGAAGGCCCCATGATTTTAGTATATTTAATATAAAACATTAAAATAGATTAGGTTCTGTTGGCTTCTTTGCAGTAATGCTTGAGTGCTGTGATATAGCCCATTTCTGACATTCTAATAACCAGAACAGAGTCCTGTGAGATGCTTGGCTGTCTTAGTCAGTGATAGACCAAATAATATTATTCCTGGCTTTTTATTAACTATTTGCAAAATGATTAACCCTAAGTTATAGTTTCATTACTATGTTAAATGATAGCATACACAAGGGACCTTTCTTAATTCACACATGTTATTTCCTAACCACAAGAGATAGTGGAGAATTCTAAAATGGTTTTCTTACTAGAAGAATGTCACCAAGGAAATGGCTAACTTCCATAGAGCTGCATTTGTTCATTTTGGCACTAGGTTTGCTGGCAGTATATTGGAGAACATTCTTGAATACTAAGGAGAAATGTGAGCTCAGGAGTTGGAAGTGGGCATACAGTGAAGGAAAGAAACCCATGGCCCTGTGATATGCCATTGTGATGTTTTCTAATCTAGAATGTATAACAAAGGTGTCTTTGTGAGGATGCCATAGTCGATTTCCATTTTAAGCATGTTCCAAGTGGCTAAGAAGTATTCATGTTCTACAAGGGAGCTCTGTGTTAAGGCTGCTGATCCCACAATGGGATCTTCTGACATAGTGCACAAATGGCTAATGATTCCCCAGAGCGACTAATTGCACTGGCATTTTTTCTCATTAAAGAGCTGAATGTAATCTCTGTGGAAGAAAAATCCTTAGAAAAATCCACAAGTCTTTGTAATAGGCTCTTTCTTGAAAGGAAAGTGAAGGAAGACAGAAAAAAAAACAATAGAGAGCATATAACTGGAGTTGCTTGCTTATAAGGCTGGTCTAACTGTCCCACCACAGAGCTTTGGATGCTACAAACCTGAGCACAGCTTAGTTTTGAACAGGAAGAGAAAACCTAAATTCACTCTTAAGGAAAAAAAACAAACAAACAAACCCTATGCACTGTTGCACAAAAGCATGATAAATTGCCTTGTGTTGCTAAAGCACTCGAGGGGAACGTAACGAAAGGGGGAGCTTAACTCTATCAACTATTTGGGCATTCAGTAGCTAGAGAAATTAATGCCAGCAGAGGCTGCAAGGTCTACAGAGGGTGAGCTTTCACACCAGGACTGTCATTCTGAACACCTGGTAAAAGAGATAGACCATCATTCCCTCAGCTTCTTCCTCAGGTTGTGGTCAGCAAACTTGAGGTCTAATATTTATACCTCTGCATAGAAAAAGGTTTAATATTTATAGCTCAGTTTACTTGTGGAAAATACAGTCACTCAATGGCCCAGGACATGAAATAGTGTGGTTTTAGAGTGTGGCAGGAAAAGCAAATCATATCTTGCAAGATTTTAGTCTTAAACACAATATAACTTTATGGCCATTTAACTTGGGGTCATAACATGAGAGACACAATATCCCTTAGAATAGTTGTGGTTAAGAGAAAGTATAAACAATCCTTGGGTTGTCAAAAGACAAGAGTCAGAAAGTGGTATATGGTGATGAGAAGCTCTGTCAAGCCACGTAGCCCCTAATTTGCATGAATAAAGAGGCCCATAATTCAACATGCATGGTGCTGAATCAGAAATGAGAAGCTGACTTCCCAGGATGATCAGAAATCTGCTCACACCTGCAGGTACAGGTGTTATAATTAGTGAAGAGAAAACTTTTATAGAATAGGATGCTAAGCAAGAGGAAGAATATTTAATTGTATAGTATCACTTGCTATGTTTGTTAGGTTTTCTGTGTTAATAGCCATATATAGGGCTGGGGATTTAGCCCCAGTGGTGGAGCACTTGCTGACCATGAGTGAAACTCTTGGTTCAATCCCTGGCATGGGAAAATGTCATGTATAATGAAAGCTAAAATTTAGAATGCCAAAAATTCAAAGGCAGTTCTGATCTGTAGAACACACTGTTAGATAACTTGATTTACATTTTATCACAGGCCCAAATTGTGAAATCCTGAAAATGATATAGTTAATAAGAATAATATAAATCATAAGAACAGCTAATAATTATTAAAAACTCATGTGGGGGCATACTTTATATGGGTCTTCTCATTTAACTCTTAAATAAAGATGAGAGATATGTGAGCACTTTTTCCTGACTCTTGCCAGTTTCCACAAAGAGGGTTTTTGTGTAAATACTCTGTCCCTTAGCTCACCCGTCCCATCCCTCTTGCACACAGGAGCAGTGAATAACCCATGGGTGTCTGGAGGAGAGGAACTGGGCACATCTGCCCATCCCCTTCTACCTTAGCAGTCGTTTGCTCACACAAAGCACTTCTACCCTTTGTATTGTTAGCACAGGACAAGCTTGCTTTTTGAGGGCTTCCAGTATTAATCACTTTTGCATTAGTATAATGAAATACTTTCAGTTTGGGCAGCTCTGTTGATTCAGCTTCTAGTGAGGGGATAATGGTGGTGGCATCCTCAGGGGCACAGGTCACTGGAAGCCAGAGAGAATTGGGCTAAATCTTTTACAACTTCTTCCAGGAGACAGTATTTGCTTTGTGGGTAGCATTCTCAATGACCTGAGGGTCTCCCACTGGGTCCCATCTCCTAGAGATTTTACTTCCTCCCTCACTGGCACACTGGGGACCAAGTCTCTAACACATGTACCTTTGTGGGACAACAACACTTGAATCACAGCACATCTCTAGACTAGGAAGATGTATAGGCTTAAAATTGGGGGTGAGGACTATGTGTTTTTATTAACGAAACCATCTTAACTTTTCTTATCATAGCTGTTAGCTTGTCCCTGTCTCAGTTGGTCTAAAGCTCAAGAGGGGAATAGAGGGCTGCCTCATTCTTGTCTCGCCTTGGTATTATTTTTACATAGGAATAAACTGAGGCACAGGCATTTCATATAGCTTGCTCAGCATCATGCAAAGCCTTCAAGCAGCAGAACTGGGATGTGAACCCATTTATGTTACAGTGCCTCTGGGACACTCATACACATTATTATACAATTATGTGTATGAGTGCTGTGGACTGACCTTAGTGCTAAGAACAGACAGAATCTTGGGAGTGATTAACATGCTATTTGTAAACAGGCATTTATTCTTTGAGCACAGACTACTAAAACAGGTAGGTTTTTAGATTATAAGTATTTCCTTTGTTTGTACTAGTCTTCTATCTAATCACAATTTCACATGCTATATACTTCCAAGCACATTAGATTAATTATAAATTTTAAATGTGTGGGATGCAAATTAACGAGATTTTATTATATAAATGCATATATACACACATGTATTGGCTTTATGCAAATTTCACAATAAACCCCACCTTTTTATTACTGGCTTTTATTCTTGGCTTGATATTTTAAGTCATCTATTAGTTAGCCAAATATTTTTTATATATTCTAAACAGCATTTCTTTCTTTTTTTTTTTTTAACATTTTTTTTATTGATGCTTTGTGCATTTCATACATCATTTTCCAATTCAGTTCAGGCATATCTCCCCTTCCCTTCCCCCCCACCCCCACCCCAACCGAGATCATGCATTCTGCCATGACTGTCCTGCATATCTCTCTCAGTTTTTTTTTTCCATTTTTTAGCTATAAGTGATAATCCATGAGTACAAGCATCCTTCATGTAAAATCAATTTGCAGGCTGTTGTGCCCAAACCCCCACAGCCCCACCTTCCAGCGGGGAGTGAGGGGTTGTATGTTCAATCAGGTTAATCAAATGAGGGTCCAGACTACATTGCTGTAGTTTCACCATTCACCCCAATCGCAGCCCTTACATTCTACCACGCCCCCTCTTCTGCAGATTATTCCCTGGGCTTAGAAAAGGGGCACAGCATTTATTTCTTTTAAGATTACATGCATGTAACTTACTAATGTATAGGTATATACATAATATATATAAATTAAGACATGGATCAAGTAGGGACTAATTAGGTTATTATGAAACTATCTTTAAATAACTTCCTTGGGTTTTAATAAACATTTATTTTAATGAAAAAAATCAGAAAACATAAAACCAAACATATTGAAAGGTCACAGAGAAGTCTGAAAATTAGAAGACAGGCTTAGTCATACTTTCATGTGCCCAGATCTGTACTGCTTTCTAGACCCAATAATTTATCTAAATAAAATTTATTACATATATTTAAGTAATACCCAGAACATGTTACAAGAAGATCACATGTGCAGTAAAATGGTCACTGTGGTGATTTGAAAGAAAATATCCTCATAGGGTCCAAGTATTTGGACACTTTGTCCCAAAACAGGTGGCACTGTTTTGGGAGATCTTAGAAGGTGTGTCCATGCTGGAGAAAGCATGTCACTGGGGTGGGTTTTTGAGAGTCCTTAAGCCTTGCAGGATTTCTAATCTCTGCTTGTTTTCTGTGCCTACTTGACCGCAAGGCCTCCCTGGCAGGATGGACTCTTTCCATGAACCATAAGCACAAATAAACTCTCCCTTCTACAAATTGCTTTGGTCAGTGTTTTATCGCAGCAACAGAAAAGTAACTAATATAGTCACTACAGGCAAACAAATGCACGAGAGCCATCATTGCACCTGAATACTAACCCCTTGTCCCCCATAAGAGCATCTAATGCCAGTTATTTTTAAAATTCCTGAATGCAGCACTTTTACCTTCATGTTGAGCACTGGATGTTTTGACTTTTTAATCCTGTGTATTTGATAGCTTGGATCCTTTGACATATACCTTCCCATTTTTCTCTCATCAAGCTTTTTGTCCTGGGGTTAAGGACTGAACCTTGGGCTTTGTGCATGCTTGGCAAGTGTTCTACTACTAAGCCACACCCCAACTACCTCATGGTAGCTTTGATGCCATTTTCCTGCTGATCAGTCATGTTGAGTATCTTTTCAGGTGGTCTTGGGAGATCTCTGATCTCAAGACTCACACAACCCCACCTTTTATACCAGCTGGGAGGATAACTCTGCCCCCACAGCCACAAAAGCCAATTCAGCCAAAGACAAGTAGATTAACTAGATTAAGTCAAACAACAATCCACCTTGCTGAAGCACCCAGCTCCTACCTACCTACCTGCACTTCAGGAGGTCTTGGGAGATCTCCTGAGTTGATCTTCTTTAAGGGAGAGACTCTAGATAGGTTGACTACACCCCAGAGGATGAGCTTGCACTGAGGGACATCTGTGTGGGGGTGCAAGTGGGGGTGTAAAAATGATTAAGATGTTTTGTATGAAATGCACAAAATTCAATTAAAAATATACAAAAATGAAATCACACAAGTGACCCATGAGTATATGAAAATGTGCTCAAAATCATCATGAAAGTGTAAACCAAGTATGCAGTGAGATACCACCTTACAAGCTACTATTTAATAAAAAGAAAGCATTCAGAATGACGTGATGAAATCGTAACTTGTTTACACTGTTGGTAGCACTGAAAAGCAGTAGCCACTACAGGAAAAAGGTGCCTCAAAAAGTCAAAAGACAGAATGATCATAATATCCAGCAAACACACTTCTGGACATTTATCTAAAAGAATTAAAATCAAGATCCCAAAGAGATATCAAGCAGTCTTGCTTCAGTGCTGCACCATTTGCAGCAACCAAATGTAGAGACAACTTAAATGTCAATGGACAAATGAGGTAATAAAGAGAATGAGACATAATCCCACAACAGAAAATCCTTAAAAAGAAAGAAACGTCCATAATAAATGACAATATGGATGCACATTTAGAACATTATACTAAGTAAAGTATGCCAGTCACACAAGAACAAGTGCTACATACAATCAAACTCAAAAGGTGGTATAGTGGTTCCCAGGGACAAACAGGAAGGAAAATGGGGGGGGTATGAGTCAATGGCCATAAGGTTTCAGATATACAAAATTTAGAAGGTCTTGAGATCTGAGTAACAACATTGTATTTTTAAGTTAGCAATACGGTATTGCATACTTAAGAACTGTTTAGATCAAGATCTAACATTAATGTTCTGTCCACAAAAACTAAATTAAGGAGAAAGATACTGTATTGGTGCCGTATTCCATTTGGGAAAGTGTCTAGAGGTGGACATTCTCTCTCTAGGGTGGTTCTTGGGCTTGCGAAAGTTAGACCACGCTGAGAAGAAATTGAATTGCTCCCAAGGCAAGCCCTTGCATTGAGAAACTGAAATGCTTGTACCAGGTTGGTACAAGACTCCTGACCTTGTCTAATATAAGACTATGGGGACTTTCTCCAGGTCTGGCAGCTCAGTCAGAGTAGTAAGTGGCCCCCTCTTTTCCCACCGTGCAAGAAGACATTTAGTCAGTTGAATTATTTTTACAAGTACAATTATTTTCTGTATGTTATTGGAACACTAAAAATATATAAATTCTTACCAAATATTAATAATGTAAAGCAATAGTAGGTAACAATTCATTCTGGACCTGGGATCCCTGACCAAGAAAGTCACTATGACACCAAGAGGTGTCATGTCAATGGTCATGTCAATTGTCATGTCAAACTGTCTTCTAAATGTTTATGTTTATGCCCACAGATTTGTGCTGCTTTCAACTTTGCTCAGATAAACTTCTTATTGCAATGGATCAGGTTCATCAGAGTTTTAAAATTGTTCAAAGTGCTGAGAACAAGTACTATGAGTGCTCAGCCAGAAATAAACTGAATACATGCTATCAACTGATTTTTACCAAGAGAGTCACGTTTGGGAAAGGACAATCTCTCCAACAGATGGTGCTGTGAAAATCAGATTTGCACGTGCAAAAGTATGAAATCAGACCCTTATACCACTCATGCAAATCAATTCAAAATAACAAGAAACTTAAACATAAAACCAAAAACCATAAAACTGTCACTATAAAACATAAAGGAAATCTCTTTGACATCAGTCTTGGCAACGATTTCTTTATATCACACCAAGAGATTAGGTTACAAAAACAAAATTTTAAAATAGGACTACATCAACATAAACAAAAAAATATGTGCAACAAAAGAAACGATCACCACAGTAAAGCAGATTATGGAAAGACATTTGCAAAAACATATCAAGTGAGGAGTCAACACCTAAGATTTATAGAGAATGTATGCAACTCAACAGCAAACAAATATATTCCCCAATTAAAATTGGACAAAGAGGGCTGGAGAGATGGTTCAGCAGTTAAGAGCACTGGCTATTCTTGCAGAAGACCTGAATTCTAATCCCAGCACTCACATGGTTAACAACCATCTATAACTCCAGTTCCAGGGGATCCAAAGCCCTTTTCTCACCTATGTGGGCTCTGCATAACATGGGTACACTTACATACAGGCATAATGTTCATACACATAAAATAAAATAAATATTTTAATTAATAAAACAATAAACAAGAGCTGGATATGTGGTACCTGCAACCCTGGCACATGGGAGGAATTTTAAAAATAAGTGGCACTAGCTGCTCTCATGGGGGACAAGGGGTTAGTATTCAGGTGCAATGATGGCTCTCGTGCATTTGTTTCCCTGTAGTGACTATATAGTTACTTTTCTGCTGCTGTGATAAAACACTGATCAAACAATTTGTAGAAGGGAGAGTTTATTTGCGCTTATGGTTCATGGAAAGAGTCCATCCAGCAAGTGGTGTTGGCAAAACTGGATCACCACTTGTAGAAGAATGAAATTAAACCCCTACCTCTTGCCCTGTACAAAAGTCAACTCCAGATGGATTAAAGACCTCAACATGAAACCCCAAACTCTGAAGATGATAGAAGAAAAAGTTGGCAGCAGACTACAAGACATAGGCGTAGGAAAAGACTTCCTAAATCAGACAGCAGCTGCGCAAGAATTAAGGTCGACAATTGACAAATGGGACCTCATTAAACTCTAAAGCTTCTGTACATCAAAAGAAACAATCAAAGAAGTGAAGAGAAATCCCACAGAGTGGGAGGAAACCTTCACCGCAGAAACATCTGACAAAGCATTGATTTCCAGAATATATAAACTACTCAAAAAACAAAGAAGAAAGAAAACAAATGACCCACTCAATAGATGGAGCAAAGAGTCGAACAGAGACTTCACAAGTGAGGAATTACAGATGTCTGAGAAACACCTTAAGAAGTGTTCAACATCACTAATCATTAAGGAAATGCAAATCAAAACCACTTTAAGATATCATCTTACTCCAATAAGACTGGCTAGGATCAAGAAAACAAATGATACCAAGTGCTGGAGAGGTTGTGGGGAAAGGGGAACACTCATCTACTGCTGGTGGGAATGTAAACTTGTACAGCCACTATGGAAAGCAGTGTGGAGAACACTTGGAAGACTTGGAATGAACTTGCCACCTGACCCAGCCATACCACTCCTAGGCATGTACCCCCAAGACTCGGCCATGTTTATCTCAGCTCTCTTCACAATAGCAAGGAGCTGGAACCAACTCAAATGCCCCTCAACTGACGAGTGGATAGAGAAAATGTGGTACATCTACACAATGGAGTTCTATGCAGCAGTAAAGAAAGATGACATCATGGGCTTTGCAGGAAAATGGGCTGGAGCTAGAAGACATCATGCTGAGTGAAGTAACACAGTCCCAGAAAAACAAACGATGATGGGTATCCCTCATTTGTGGATGCTAATGCCAATTACCTAGATGTAAGTATTTCTTGTGCATGGCCCCTTGAGCTTTTGTCCAAGCAGTTGGGAGTGATGCATATTGGAAACAACAACAACAACAACAACAACCACAACAACAGAAAGGACTGCATCAAATAACACTGAAACAGAGAACTTCTGCTCAAAACAGTCAACTTCCTCATGGAGACTATTGAGAAAGACTGAGAAAGAGATGAAAAGCATGTTTGGCAGAATACATGAGCTCTGGTGGGGTAGGGCCATAGGGTGAGGAACACGGGTCTAGATTTGACAATCTCGTTTAAAATATATATTAAAAAATAAATAAAAAACAAAAACAAAAAAATAAAAAACAGTGATGAGATATGAGATATAAGGTTATGAATGAAAAAAAAAGATAAACTCTATCCTATGGAGACTATTACAGAGTTTCCCAACTGGTCACATACAGAGAATAAGTGTCTAAGAGATGCTCAATGCTAAGTGACACATCTACAATGGAACTTCTACACCTAAGGCTCATACAACATAGTGGAGGAAGGGGTAGAGAGAATACTTGTCTGTGTTTTCTTTTGAGAAAGGTCGATTCAAGTTTTTAGTGTACTTAAAAATCAAGTTATTAGGGAACTGAAGGAGACTCAGTGGTTAAGAGCAAGGACAGATACCCACAAGGTGGCTAATGACCATCCTTAAGTCTAGTTCCAGGGACCCAGCGCACTCTTCTGGCCTCCACAGGCATTACAATCACAAGGTGCACTGGCATATATGTAGGCAAAACACTCATACACATAAAATAAAATAAATTAAAATAAAAACAATCAGATTCTTAGGTGTTTTTTTAATTGACAGTTTCATATATGCATATAATGTGTTTTGATCAAAACCATCCCCATTCTTTCCCATCCAATCCCTTCTTTATTTTTACTACTCCTATACCTTCCTAACTTCATGTGTCCTCTTTTTTTCTAAAAAAAAACAAAATAAACCCATGGCATCCACTTAGTGCTACCAGTGTGTACATGGGTGTGGCGCCATCTACTGGAGTATGGGTAGTACCTCACCATCCCTCATAAGGAAAGACTTTCCTTCAGGGGACACCAGACTCATACATACACATATTGTAACAGAAACCCACATCATAGTTATTCACACAACACAGTCTTTTCCCCTTCCATATATATCTATCTATATATGCATATATAGATAGATATCTGTACATACTTCTGTCTCTATATAGTTTAAGAATAGTTGCATGACCTACAGAGCTGCTGTCAATCTCCCTGTAGAGACAGCTTGAGATGTCATTCAGGACAGACATAATTTAGCCTATACAGAGTTTTTTTTTCACCAGAAAAGGGAAGAAGAGCACCATGGGTTTTGGATAAGAAAACCCTGAAGCTGACTATCCTCATGACTGTCTATCTTCAGTGCTATGTCCTCTTTCTACTCCCCTCACCCCACAGGTATTTAGACATGAAGGTTGTAGAGACTCAAGTGAATGATTTATTACATTAAAAATTGCTATAGTAAACAGCAACTCTATATGATTCTTTCTCTGTCTTTGTCTCTGTCTTTCTTAATTAGACTTACCCATTTTTTTTCTTGGCTTCCATACTTTTTACTGCTCCTTTGATTCTACTGATTGAGAAACTAAAAGTAAGCAAGCTATGGTACACTATAATTGCTCTTTGGTAAGATCTTCTAGTAACTTTTATGCTTTAGTATAAGAAGTTGTCCCTTAGAGAAACAGAATTGGAAAAGACAATATATATGTATATGCACACACATATATTTATATAAAAGCATTGGACAAAAACATGTTAAGAGAGAGTAAGAGAAGTCAGCATATTAAATTTTCTGTCAAAAGATATTCACATATCTTTCAACTTCAAACAGTAGCCAAGAGTTTTAGATCTCCAACTGTATGACATTTGAAGAACAAAGGCTGAGTCAGAACAATGCCTTCCTTTGAGGGAAATGGAGTTTAGCTCAGTCAGAACAATGCTTTCCTTTGACAGAAATGGAGTTTAGCCCAGTCAGTCTTAACTGGCCAGTGAAATGTCCAGAAGGTGGTTTTGCTTTAAGCATGGGTGCCGAATGACTCCAAGCAGGGTAGACAGGAGACTTTGAACTGATCAGGGAGTTAAGATTTGATTTCTGCCCTGGACAATCCTCTTTCCTTTGGTGCTTGGTATTTTCATCCTTTAACCATTAGCCGGAGGGTCCTTCTTGCCATTTGAAAATATACTGTCATTTACTCTTATCAGTGAGACCAGGCTATGTTTATGGAATTGTAGACTTTGATGCTATAGAGCATTTTAAGTTCTGGGATGCTGTCATGTGAGTTACTAACAAACTCAGAGATTTTAATTCTTGTTGATCAGAATATGTCAATGAGGAGAGCTGAGAGTATTTAATGAAAACTGAGAGCATCTGAACAGCCATAGTTAGTCCAGATCCCTCTTTACTCAGTCACAGTGATGAAAGAATATATATCCCCTATCCTTGACCACTGTCAACTCCCCTCACCAAGGTGTTATTTATATACTCTTTAAAGGGAAGTTGATGTGTGTGTTGCTGTGTTGTGCGTGTAATGTATGTACTTGTCAATGTGAATGTGGGTGTGTGTACATATGCGCCAGCCATAGGTTGATGTTAAGTGTCTTTCCTTGATTGCATTGCACCTTTATTTTTTGAGACAGGGTCTCTCACTGAACCTGGCCAATGAGCTTCAGAGATCTTGTCTCTCCTCAGCACTGAAGTGATAGGTATGTACTGCCATGCCCAGATTTTATGTCAATGCTGGGGATTCGAATTTGAGTCTGCATGCTTGGGCAGCAGACACTTCACTAGCAGCCATTTCTCCAGCAATGAAAGATGAAATTTTTTAAGATGAAATTTTTTTATAAAAACAAAATATCATTTGGGAAAAATTTAAATGTCATTATTAATATAGGCATAGAATTTACTTTTTACTATTTTGGGGCAATACAGAGCTTTCTTCTGACAGTAAAGTTAAATCAAGGAAGAGATTTATCTAAAAACTGGTGAACTCACGTTGGTGATTTGAGAAAAAGGACTGGCTTGTGACTATGAAGTATGGTCAATAATTAAGAATAAAGGTAGGCTGGATGTGGTGGCACACACCTTTAATCCTAGCAGTTGGGAGGTAGAGGTAAGTGGATCTCTGTGAGATTGAGGCTAACCCAGTCTACACAGGCAAGTCCCAGGCCAGCAAAGGCCACAAGGAGAACAAAATCAAACCAAACCAAACCCAAAACGAAACAACAAAGTCTGGAACAAATGCAGAAATTGAACTCATAATAATATTAATATTGCAGTACATGGCTTGGAGTCTGCTCTTGAGAAATGGCCCTGAGGTGGAGTAATGCTAGTTCCCAGGAACTCTGATAAATGGGCCAACTTATCTCAAAATATTGGCATTATGAGCTGTCAAAATGACACCTTGAGAAATAACTGGCAGCCAAATTCCAGTAAAAGAAAATGCAAAAGCTTCATTGATTTTTGTTGTTGAACGTTAGAGTGATATATTCTATTTTTTTTTTTTTTTTGGTCTTTTTGAGACAGGGTCTCCCTGTAGCCCCAGCTGTCCTGGAACTTACTCTGTAGACCAGGCTGGCCTTGAACTCACAAAGATCCGCCTGCCTCTGCCTCCCAAGTGCTAGGATTAAAGGCGTGCGCCACCATGCCCGGCTAGAGTGATAGATTCTTAGTTAACAGAATTCTTGTCAATGGCTGATGAGAATCTTCAAAGGTGACTTTTTCAGAATGGCCAAACCTAAAGCGATTTTATATATCCACAGCACACAGCCTCTTCAGTTGCCAACTGACATTTATATTCCGGGGTAATGGTGACTACAACAAATTTCATTCTTTCTCTCAAGGGATGTATAGTCTAAATGGCAGCGGTTTAACTGCTGCAATGAGTAACAGCATGAAGGAGAAAGGGAGACACAAGCTATTGGCTGGAAATGCACATGTAATCTTAAATCTTCAGGCTATGCCATGGAATCCCAAAATTTACTTGAAGGTAAAATTTAGCCCATTTAGTCCTAGACTATTATTTTTTCAACTGGATCCAAGAGTTGTAAGAGGCCTGAAGCTCAGAGACTGAGAGTCAGAGAAGGGGAAAATAAAACAATATGCGAGTGTGAGTGTGCGGCAGGGTTACTTAATTATAGCTTGTACATATTAAAACATAAGTGTGACTAGAACTGTGAAAATAAGAAGAAAACCAGAGTCAACAAAAATATACAGCAGAAATGGCCATTTCAAGGAGGAAAAAAGATTACTTTTAAATGGTAATAATTCTAGCATAAGAAATTATATCTAACAATGGGTGGATCCAAGAATGACCTTTATATCACAACAGCAATTTCAAGCTCCCCAAGTCAACAAATAGCATTTAATTTATCTCATATACTCAAAGTGTAGCAAATATCAGGAGTGGACATTTCTAGTCAAAGTGAAGGATATTTTTCTGTATAGTGTCCTTCATGCAACAGGATAAATGGTTTGCTTTTGTAGTATTTGGAATAAGAAACTTCATCTATTTTTCTGTTGTCATTTCCTAGAATGCCTTCTAGGAACCTGAAATGAAATATGGATTATAAAAGCTAGCACAGACCTTGCCCTCGGGTCTTTCTACATGGTAACAGGTGCTTGGTTTTTATCAGCTAGCCAAGCTTGCCCTACAGTTTCACCTCCTGCTCGCCCTTTCTTTGGTTATATTTACTAAGTTTTTAGTGTCATGTGCCTCAAGATTATCAGTTTTGTGATGAAGCACTATTTGTTTTTATCAACCTAAAATATTAGTATTTTTATTGACCCTTGGAGCTTTTCATACAATGTATTTTGATCATCTTCAGACCCCTCCCTATCTCTACCCCTACCTTCCTACCCACCCCAACCCCATGTCCTCTATTATTATTTTCCCCTTCAAAGGCCTATTGAGTCCAATTTGTGTTCCCCAAATTCTCTTGGGTATGAGTCCATCCCCTGTAGCCTGGTTAACCTACCCTGTGTCATATCCTTAAAGAAAAAATGACTCACCCTTTTCTAGAGGCTATCAATTGACAATAGCTTCTCAGCTAGGGCTTCTCGCCCCTGCCCCCAGTACATGCTGGGTTTTTGTTCGGGTTGAGTTTGTACAGGTCTTGCGCATGTTGTCATAGACATTGTGGATTCATAAGTGCAACGTCCCTGTTGTGTCCTAAAAACATGACTTCCATGTATTCACTCACCACCTCTGGATCTTACGATCTTTCTGTCCCCTCCTCTGCAAGGATCCCCAAGGCAAGGGAAGAGATGGTGTGATATAGGGGTCCCATTTAGGGTCACAAATTTTTATTCGCTTTACTGTGACCAGCTGTGGGTCTTTATGGGAATTGTCATTTGTTATCTGGTGAGAAGGGACAGACGCATTAATCTATGGGTATGACAATAAATCATTAGGAGTCAGTTTAATATTTTGTCTATTGATCAGAATAAGAGTAGTAGGTTTTCCCCTATGGCTTATGACTGGTCTAGCCACAGGTTCTTGGTACTGGTAAAAATGACAAGTATGGGCTCCATCCTGTAAAGTAAGCCTTAAATTCTATCAGAAGGTGGCTGGTTGCTCCCATATTATTTAAAAATTTTAAATTTATTTTTATTTTATGTGTATGAGTATATTGCCTGCATACCTCTAAGTGCACCCATGTTATGCAGAGCCCACAGAGGTCAGAAGAGGGCACCTGATTTCCCTGGAACTGGAGTTACAGAGGGTTATTAGCCTCCACGTGGGTGCTGGGAATTGAACTTGGGTCCTCTGCAAGAGTAGCCAGTGCTCTTAACTGCTGAGCCGTCTCTCCGGCCCCACTCCCATGTCATTTGTGCCACCCTATTGCACTGCTGGGCGTATCTTGACAGGCAGTCACTACTGTAGCTTGCAGGGATCACAGCTGGGTAAGTCTGATGATTAATGTTATCTTCTGACAGCACGCATAGCATCTTCCAGCACTATGAAAGCAAGCTAGCAGAGATGAAGCCCCAAGGTCAGTTCCAGCTTGATTTCTCCTTGTTTTTTCTATGACTCATATATGGAATATCTTCAGCAATGGGTCTTACTGTCAAGTTCTGGTAGGTAATTAAGAGCAATGGCAATAGTATAAAATTTGAGGGTCTATGGATACAGTCTGATCAACAGCTCCAAAAGAGGGAGTCTATTCCTGGCCCTGGGCTTTTTATTTGTTATCCTGTGGTATCTGGTGGAGCCACTGAGCTCTGCTTATAGAGTAAAAACATTTAAAGTCTTTTATATTTTATATGCATATATTTTTTCTGTATTTTTTTTTAAATTGAACATCTGTACATCTCATAAAATGGTTCCCAATCAAACTCAATCCCTGAATTTCCAGTTGAATATGGCTATTTGCACACTGGTCTTTTCAGAATATAACTTGCCACAATATTACAGATTATTCTTATTGGGTTGGTGGTTGATACACCCTGATGGTTCCTAGAAGGCCCCAACTTTGCAGGCCAAATTTGACTAGGGAATTTCCAAACTTGGTTGGGGATGGGGGTGAGTATTGATTTTACTTATCTTTAGCTGACAGACTGAAACTTGACAAAAAATATCCATTTTAGATTCACTGGCTGAAACCTAAGCTTCTGGATCTTACTTGACTGAACACTGGTAAATGGTAAGCTCTGGAGTGAATTAAGCCTAATGGGGCATGAACCTAGGTCTCCATTTATTCGCTGTCAAGCACAAACAGACATTGGATTTCACTTGAGGTAGTGCTTTAGATGTGGCTGAGTGATGATGTAGCTGCCCCTCTGGACATGGGTCAGAATCACACAGTAGTCTGTCTGGATGCATCAGTTGACGTCATCTCTTCTCTCTCCCTTGCAGTGCCATAATTGAAACTACTCTTGTTTACTGGAATCTTTTTTTAAAGTGATAGTGCCAAGAATGAGATGTGACTAGTCTGCTTAATCTCCAATGACATTAACATTAACATTAATGTTGATCATTAAAGTACAATCATAAGAACAAACACCATCTATAAAATGGACAGTGAATACCTTATTCCTAAATAAGCTAAAAAAAGGAGGTTTGTCATTAGGTGTTTTGTAAAATACGCTTTCATTTTTTTCTATTACTTTTTTATTTTTTATTTTTTTAACAATAAGTAATAATTTATGAGTACAAGCATCCTTCATGTAAAACCAATTTGCAAGCAGTTGTGCCCAAACCCACACAGCCCAAGGGTCCCACCATCCAGCTGGGGGGCTTGTATGTTCAATCAAGTTGATCAGATGAGTGTCCAGTCTATACTGCTGTAGTTTCACCATTCACCCCAATCACAGCCCTTACATTCTACCACGCCCCCTCTTCCACAGATTGTTCCCTAGGCTTAGAAAAGGGGCACAGGTGGACAAGAAGCAAAACAGTCTACTTTCTCTGGAGCTGTCGTTTTGGACTCTGGTGAATTCTGGCTGTTTCCGTTCATGGGCTAACAGTTTGTCCAGGAATAACCTTTCAGTCCCACTAATGAAGCACAGGCAATTAGATATATAGGTATTTAAACAGTACTAATTATTATGGTAGGTTACTTTGGTATAGACACAGATATTTGGATGGTATGTTAATCTATGAATTACATTTTTTTCTGTAAAATATGACAGGGTCTTACTGTGGCTTATAACGTCTCCTAACCACTGGAGGATGTAAGCTTGTGGCATCAGCCATGGGTTATTCCTCTAAGGAGAGAGCTAATAGCCAATTAGATTTGGAATATACAGACATATGGCTGCCACTGCTGCACAGTATTTCCACGCAGGTGAGGTGTAGCTGGTGCTGATGGAGGAGTCTTGCTTGACTCAAGGAGACCTATGTTTGCTTTATTGGTTTAGTAGCCTTTTGTAACACTCTCTGGTATTCCAGAGACCAACTGCTGTACATTGCAAGTGTGGTCTCCATACAATCTTTCCCATGCTTACATCAGGTCTTCGACAGTAGGCCTCTATCGCCTCTCTTCTTGCAGGTATCCCAGTTTACAGGCAAGAAGCCTTTACCTTTTGGGGGTAAAATATGCTTTCTTTACCAACCTGAAAACTGGTTTCTAGTAAGTAGTTATTTTTTAAAAAAATTACTTATTTTAATTTTAGGTTGTATGAGTGTTATGCCTGCATGTATGTAAGTGCACCTGGGTGTATAAAGCCCACAGAGGCCAGAAGACAGTGTTGGATTCCCCTCGTCCACATGGGTGCTGGGAATCAAACCCAGGTCCTCTGAAAGAGCAATGAGTGCTCTTAACTGCTGACCTATCTCTTCAGCTCCCTATGTAGCTATTTTCTAACAAACCTAATATAGTAACTTCTGATACCTGAGAGAAGGGGAATTGTACATAATTTTTTTTTTATGTGTATGAGTATACTGTCTGCATGTAGGTTGGTGCACCCGTGTCATGGAATGCTGCGGAGGTCAGAGAGGGTGTTGGATTCCCCTGGAACTGGAGTTAAAGACAGTTCTCAGCCACCATGTGGGTGCTGGGTATTGAACCTGGGTCCTCTGCAAGAGCAGTAGGTGCTCTTAACCACTAGGCCATCTCTTTAGCCCCTGTACATAATATCTTTTAAAACACGATTCTGTGATATAATATTTATTGAACAAAAGTGTTGGGCTTTCATTGACTTGGGGTAAACTCTGTGTTTGGATGATGATTATCTTATATGTTTGACTTTGGCAGCCAGGAAATTAATGATACTGCTCCTTTGGCCAGACTTGTCCAGCTCTGACAACATGCTTATGGAAACACAGCTTAGTCAGTGTCCTGGTCAGAAGTCTGTTTGTGAGTTTCTTTCTTTCTTTCTTTCTTTCTTTCTTTCTTTCTTTCTTTCTTTCTTTCTTTCTTTCTCTCTCTCTCTCTCTCTCTCTCTCTTTCCTTCCTTCCTTCCTTCCTTCCTTCCTTCCTTCCTTCCTTCCTTCCTCCCTTCCTTTCTATTTTTTTTTTTTTTTGGTGCTAGGGAATGAAATATGAAGAAATACAGAAATAACATAGACTGAAAATACAATTAATCTGAATGGATACTCATGTGATTAAGAATGGTTAATACATAGAGTTTTTAGTTAATATACAGAGTTTTGAGACATATCAGACTAAAAGTGAATATAATGTCTCTGAAGTAATATTTTTAGCAGTCTAGAAATTTTCATAAATTAGAGAACCACTGGTATGTTGACAAATAATTAGCTCATTTTAAGTATAGAGAATTTTTTTTTGGCCTTTTTGAGACAGGGTCTCCCTGTAGCCCCAGCTGGCCTGGAGCTCACTATGTAGATGAGGCTGGCTTTGAACTCACAGAGATTCGTCTGCCTCTGCCTCCTGGGTGCTGGGATCAAAGGTGTGTGCCACCAAACCCTCAAGTATAGAGAATTTTAAGTGCTCTGCCTGGTAGTGTTTGTCCATTTCCATGGTGTAAACACTCCCACCATGGCCAATTTCATGTTATTATGGTGACAGTCTGAAACAAGAGTTGGGAAGAAATGAAGGTAAGTACAAAGCAGCTCTAGCACACATGTAACTCTGGACAGACATAATGTAGAGGGAAGTTAGAGTAGCCTAGAAAGGAGCTGGCTTGGTTGGTTAAGCACCTGAGGTGTGAGATTATAGGCTGACAGAGAACATTTCACACTCATGGGACTTTGATGTTCAGATTCCTAGAACCTACATAAAAATAGCTGAGTGTAGTCGCATGTGTCTGTAACCCTAGCATGGAGCGATCAGAAACAGGTGGGTCCCTGGGGAACTAGCTGGCTGGCCATTCTAGCCAAGTAGTCAGCAATGAGAGACCCAGTATCAAAACATAAGGTTGAGAGCAACAGAGAATGATAACTAATGTCAATCTCTGGCCTGTACATATATGTGGATACGATGTGCATACACTTGCATGCAAGCATGCATACAAATATTGCACATACATACAAAGTCAGACACCTATACATAGAGGAGCCTAAAAATTATGTAGGTGGAATAATACATGAATAAACAGTTAAAATATCTTGCTGAGAATAGGGCTGGGGAGATGCCTCAGTGGTTGAGAGCACTGGATGTTCTTGCAGAGGATCCAGGTTAGATTCCCAGAACTACTCACATCATCCATAATTATAGTTCCAGGGGGAACTGATATTCTCTTCTGACCTCTGCAGGCATTGCATGACATGGGTACACTTACATACAGGTGGGCAATACAGTCATACACATAAAATAATAAATATTAAAATACCTTTGTGAGAAGACATTGCTAATTTAAAAAGAATTTAGTATTATGATTTTAAATCATGTGTTTAAGTATGTGTCTGTGTGCGGGTATGTGCACATGAGTGCGGGTGTCCATAGAGGCTAGAAGAAAGTGTCAGATCTCTTTAGATTTAGAGTTACAAGCAGTTGTGATGTGGGTGCTGGAAACTGAACTCGAGCCCTTTTCAAGACAAGTGTGACCACTGAGCCTTGTCTCTAGCCCTGACACTGCTGTGTGTTAGTAGAAAAATTCTGGTCTCATTACAACTGTGGGGGCAGAAAAAAGTAAGCTCTGGAAAAACTGAATGCAATTAACAAGACAGAATGCAGTTAGGAGAGAGAGGAGCAGGCCACAGAAGAAAGGAGAGCTAGACAGAGGCCAGCACACTGAACTGTAGACCTAAAATACCCGGAAGAAATAGCACACAGTATCGCCAATCACATTAAGCATGAAAAACTTGAAGTTCCCCATCAAAATACTTGTCATATTCAGTGAAATAAACTCTACCTAAATGCTAAAAATCAGAGTTAGCCGGGCGTGGTGGCGCACGCCTTTAATCCTAGCACTTGGGAGGCAGAGGCAGGCGGATCTTTGTGAGTTCAAGGCCAGCCTGGTCTACAGAGTGAGTTCCAGGACAGCTGGGGCTACAAGGAGACCCTGTCAAAAAAAGAAAAAAAAAAAAAAAAAAATCAGAGTTAAAATAGTGATAAAGTAAGGCTGAAAAGAAGAGAACAAAGACAAACCTAATTAATGCAAAAAAAAGAAAAAAAGAAAAAAAGGAACACAAGTCAAAGAATTTAGAGTCCAAGGAATTAGTGAGATGAAGCAGGTGAGGTGATGATAAAGTTGATTTCTATAGGAAAGGTAGATAACAAACTGCTGTACACAAATTTACCAACTTATGCAAACACGTAAAGTCAAATTTGCCAAAAATTTGAGGAGAAAATGCTAAAACCACAGTGGGAAACTTTGGTAAACTTTTTTTTTTCAGAAGTTGTCAGATAATATTCTAAAAACAAAATGCTAAAGGTTTTGATTAACAGAATCAACAAAGTCAAGTTAATTGACATAGAATTTTTTTGTCTTTTTGAGACATGGTCTACCTGAAGCCCTAGCTTGCCTGGAACTCACTATGTAGAGCAGGCTGGCCTCAATCTCACAGAGATCCTCCTGCCTCTGCTTCCTGAGTGCTGGTACTAAAGGTGTGCACCACCATGCCTGGGGACATTTATAACATTTGTATCATACAAACATAATAGATGATCTAAGCCCACAGAATACTTACAAACATCAATTTAGTTATAAAGAGCTCCTCCCCACCCAGTTCAACACAGGTGCCATTTTAAAAACTACATTTTGGGTTGAAAAGACAAGAAATAGACAATAAAAAGGTGACCAAAAATTACCTGGAAAGTAGATACTTGAAATGAAAATGAAATAGAAGAAATAGAAATGTTTATTTCATTGTTCTCCAAAGACACAAATTAAATTGACAATATCAGGAAAAAAGATGCCCTCTCACAACAAATGGGAGAGTAGATGGGGGGGAGGGTTGTTACTGGCAGCTGAGAACTTCCAGAATTTTTTTGAAGTTGGAAGCAGATAGTGCAGAGGTGAATAATGAAACTATGGAAGAGAGCGCAGCTTAGCACAGGTGACAGGAGCCCCTGTGAGGACAGACCTTGGCATCAGGGAAGCCAGGTAGAACTGGGGGTGAGGTATGGAGTAGAAAGCCAGGTTTAATTACAGCATCTGCAGGAGTTGTTGGCTGCATTCTCTTCCCACGAATATAATGCAGGTTGATCATAAGTTTATGTCCTAGGCAAAACTATTAGAGTTTTCTCTTAGCAAATGAGTAAATTGTTAGAGAAGAGCTCAGGCAGTCAGTAAGGGCACTGGCCTTTAAAGGAAAGGTCTCCTTGTTTGGCCATTTTTGTTCTTTAGCTTGAATGTCAGCATATACTGTATACATGCAACAGAGGGGCCCACTGATTATTAAGTCCTATTTAGACATGTAGAGTTCTCCAGGAACTAACTTTTCCCCTATTGTGAATTCTGAAATTTGAGGGAAGCTTGTAGCATGAGCAAGAACAAGAAAAAACAAATAAAAAGGAAAGAGAACAAACCCCCAGAAATAACACAACAGAAGAAAATCAGAAGATAGACAACAATTCTACCTGCCCTCTTTGACATACTGGGAAATTTCTGATTTATAGCCTATAAAGAGTAAAAAGTGCCATAGAATCAGAGACAAATGCAGTTCCTAGAAACACAAAGCTTCTTAGAGAAGAAACATGTGAGTTTTTAGAGTGGACAAGTCACTAGGTGTTAAGCAGGAGGAATGAAAACAGATGTCACAAGTGCTATCTTGGAAAAAGTAGTCTCATCCCAGAATTTTATACCTGAACAAACTATTCCTCAAGTGGGAGGCAGAGTAAAGAAAAAATCAGGTGTACAGGGGCTCGAGGTTCATCATACACATATCTTCCTAGGAGTCACTTTAGAGCAGTGAAGTGTAGATAAAGAGGAGGAGCAGAGGTCCTCACCAGGAGAGCTCAGGGACCCTAGCTTATGGAATGTCCCAGAGCTGGAGACGAATGGGTGCATCCTGGGTAGGAAGGATGAAGGGTTCTAGGAAAATGGATTTGGATGGAATAGGTAATGTGTTGGATGTTTAGTAGAGAAGAGGACATAAAAACATCAAATGATGTAAGACAAAAGGGAATTTATGACTAAAAAAATCAAAACTGGAAACTAAAATATAGCATGAATTGAAGGAACTGACAGAATATGAGAAAAATGAGTCCATTAACTACAGTACCAAACATACTTCCTTCAGCCACCTAGAGAGAAGGAAATCTAATCTAGCACAGCATGTGGCCCAGCCTAAATCACATTTGCAAGCCATATTAACATAAAGGGACCTCTAACATTTTCAACTAACAGCAGAGTACAGGTGACTTGACTGAGCTTGTAGGACGTGTCACACAGGATGTCCCATGCTTCCCTCCTTCTGGGGGAAGGAACGGTGGGGACTTTCTTGTTAGTCGAGCCAAGAGGAACGTTCCTTGGGATACAAGTGAAGAGTGAGGACCTGCCCTTGTCCCTCATAACCCAGGAACTTTGTCAAGCTGGCCTTCCTGGTTAGATAGCTGGAGATGATCCAATTTCTCTATATCCTCGCCAGAACACGTTATTTTTTTCATGTTTTTATAATAGTCATCCTATGGAATATAAAGAGGCATCTTGTTATAACTTCGAATTGCATTTTCCTCATGGCTAGTGATATTGCCTATATCATGTACTTATTGCTAAACTGCATGTTTTGAGAAATGTCTATTCAAATCTTTTCTACTTAAAAAAATGTTTTTTGTTTTTTTTTTAACGGGGTCAGCCCACCTGGAACTCTCTATGTAGACCAGACTGGCCTCTATCTTACAGAGATCCATCTGCTTCTGCCTCCTGAGTGATGGGATTAAAGGCTTGCACCATCATGCCTACTGTAAAAACAGGACTTTTTGCTGAATTACGGCAATTATTTAGATATTCTAGTTATCAGCCCCTTATCATATATCATAAATACCTGAGTTTCCTTCATGTCTTTTCATGGTTTGATAGCTCAGTTCTTTTAAAGTGTTGAATAACATTCCATTTTTCTGCATGTACCACAGTATATTTATACATTCACTTATTAAAATACATCTTGTTTGCTTCTGGCTTTTGGCAGTTAGGAGTGAAATGACTGTAGACATCTGTATGTAGCTTTTGAAAACATTTTTTCCCCACTTCCTGGGTTGCTTTTTATTCTGTTAATAACATACTTTAATGCATATGAGTTTTTACCTTTGCTTATGACCAGCTTGCCCATTTTTTTCTTTATTTGTAGTCTTTGTAGAGTTTAAATTTTGACTTGTTGGGGACTTATAAAAGTCCAAGACAACCCTTAAGCTCAATAAATAGACACATGGCAACCTTTAGTTGGTAAGCTGATGACTTGTTTTGATTTTTGCCAAGTGGGAATGGAAGGTCTAATATAATATAAGATCAGTTGTAGAAAGTGGAAGCTATTGCTTTTTGGATCCTAAATGTCTGATTTTAGTACATATATATATATATATATTTAATTTTATTTATTTCTGTACGTGCATGAATGTACTGTCTGCATGCATGTTTATGCACCTGTGTCATGCAATGCTGCAGAGGTCAGAAGAGGGTGTCGGACTCCCCTGGAACTGGAGTTCTCCTGGAATTGGAATTTCAGATGGTTCTTGGCCGCCATGTGGGTGCTGGGGATCGAACCCGGGTCCTCTGTAAGAGCGGTTGGTGCTCTTAACCGCTAGGCCATCTCTCCAGCCCTGGTATGTATATTTTTAACTTGAAAGGATGGGGGGGCATTCAGAACAGTGAAAAAAAAAAACCCAGGAAAACATTCATGGGATGCTGGTCTACACTAAGAATCTACTTAGAACAAAGATGAGAGGGAAGGGGGGGGGAGGAGAGCAACATACACAGCAGAGAGAGAGAGAGAGAGAGAGAGAGAGAGAGAGAGAGAGAGAGAGAGAGGATTGAGGATTGATGATGGATGCTAATTCATTAATTAGCTGTTCTATTCCTAGTTCGTGTTCCATGAAAGCAATTTAAGGCACTATCAAACTGACATTTCCCCTTATATTTAAGAACATAAACATTATGTCAGCACTGGGATAAAATTCAGTTATGAAGATAAGTTAGATGAAAAGCTCAAAACAAAAACTTTGCTCTATGGTTTGGTAATGATTCTGAAATCAGATATGGTACAACAGACTTGATCTCTAGCATGTAGTTCTTTTTATATTTGAAAATTCAAATGAATTATTATACTTACATTCTTGACCTGATTTATAGCAAAGCTGATTTGTCTTCTATTGGTGCTTCTAAGAAGTTGTAGTATTCTTTTTGGCAGGAAACATCACTCCATGTCTTATTTATTTTTAAATCACGGACTATTAATATACTCAGGCAGTATTGCTGCGCCCTGTCTCTGGATGCTTGTGGTGTATCACTATGTGATATTCCCTATATCTCTGCCAATTTAAAATAGATCTCAGGATCTCACATAGGTTGTCACAGCATATTGTTTAGTCCGCCTGCCCAGAAGCTACATCTTTATTGGTTGCTAATGTCTGTTTTTTATTTAGTGATTCTTAGGCTGGGATTTTATATCTTCCCTATGTCCACACTGTTTCCCTCCACCTCCTCAACTACTTCACCCATATTTTCAACGCTCATATTCATTCGAACTGTTATAACACCTGTCTTCCCAGCCCCTACTCCCTGCCAAGTACACCTCAGATCCTGATTCTTTGTGATTGCATATTTATTTAATCCTCAAATCTTGCAAGTATCGACTAATCCTGGTTTACAAATGAGATTTCAAACTCAGAATTCAAATCAGCTGCAAAGGGCACACACACACATTTAGAGTGCAAGGACAAGGACATGAGCCCCAGTCTGCTTTCGTGCCTGGTGTTCCATACAACCCCCTAGCTGCTTGTGGTCCTTGTTTGTCAAAGCTAGATACAGTCTGTTTAGTGAATTTATTGCTTGTAGGTCCCTTGGGTAGGCAGTAATTTTCCTCTGGACAATCTCCATTCCTCCTGTTACCTATTTCATGGTGTGGACCTCACCCAACAGAAACAATGTATAAATCTCCCAGTCTGAAAAGCCTTGCTTTTCTCAGTCTCAGCAGCTTTATGCTCTTGCTTACAAATGAGGATGTTTGCTCCTTCCTGTTCATCAGCATTTCCCATCAATTAATTGTTCTCACCAGAAAACTGAGGATCCAAAGAACTAGAGACCCAGCAGGTAAGAATCTATTCTCTGGAGAAGGGCCTAATGGGATATGCTTCATTATATATTTGGTTTGAGGCAATTTGGTGGCTTATAGATCTTAAAATCCTTGGAACTTCCTGAGTAATAAGAATGTCTTTTGTTTGTTAGTGAGATGACTGGTATCTGGGGATCCTAGATAGGGGCAGAATGAAAGATGATCATTACCAGAAAGACCAAGGCACACTTTCAGGGCTGAGACTCTTAATCCTACCTCCCAGCCTCCTGTGAGGGAGAAGAGGCTGTGGGTTCAATTGATCAGCCCTGGCCAGAGATTTCACCAGCCATGCCTATGGAATGAAGCCTCCACATAGACACAAACCGGGTGCAGAGAGCATCTGATGGTTGAGCACAAGGAATTATCTGCAGGGTAGTGCTCTTGGAGAAAGCATGGAGTTCTGCCATTTGTTCTCTATTTCACTCCATACATCTCTTCCTTCTAGTTGTTCCTTTATGTGCTTAATAATATCCTTTATAATAAATGAGTAAATGTGACTCTTTCTGGGAACTGGCACTATGTATGAGAGAAAATAAATACAATATCCTTTGATTCAGTAATCCTTTCTTGTGGGTAACTCATTCTAAGAAACTATCAAAAACAGAGAAAAATGCATATCACACATGACTTAAATAGTGAACAAAATCAGAAATTATGTATATTTTAATTAAAGGTGGTTAAAGTTTGATAGAATCAGAATAATAGAGATTCATCTAATTATCTTCAAGTTACATAATGTGGGGAAGTGTTTAGGCAGGTAAAATGTCAGGTTACAAGATTCACCAGCATAATTTCATTTTTTGCTTGAAATAAGACTGGTAAGAAATATAGCAATGTTAGCAGCAGTGGTTCATGTTTTCTAACTAATTTATAATAAGCACACATTCCTTTTACAGCCAAGTACAAATAAGTACCATAAAAAGAAAATAATTCCATTAGAACCAAATTCAGACTTGAAGTCAAACTGTTGCATATGAAAATTAATGTCAAAACACATGGCATAATCGATTCTTCACAATGGCTTAGCTGTTGAGAAGATAAAAATAAACTTGCAAATACATAGTAGAACAGCAGAAGGGGCCACGTTTATCCCTGAAGTTGTTTTTTATTGGCACTATTCCATTTCTGGGCTACCTAAGGCCAGACCTGGACTTTGTAGTACCAGAATACTTGGGTCTTCCCCAGAGGTTCCCAGGTTACTGATGGAGGGGAAGTGTCAAAAATAATGCTTAATCAAACACTGTCAGGTACTATGTCAGGCACTTGGATTCTTGGATTTCACCAGCTTTTATATAGTTACATGAGTTACCTGGGGATCTATGTGAGCTTGGACTTGGGCATGTGTGTGTGTGTGTGTGTGTGTGTGTGTGTGTGTGTGTGTGTGTACAGAGGTAATCAGATGTAATTTCCATAAGATCTTATTTTTTTCCTTTTCTTTTAGTTTATGTGTATTTTGCCTGCATGTATGTAAGTGCACCCATTTGTGCAATGTCTTTTGGAGGCTAGAAGAATACTTCAGATCCCCTGGAACTGGAGTTACAAACAGTTATTACCTGCCATGTGGGTGCTAGGAACTGATCCTGGGTCCTCTACAAGAGCAGCCAATGCTTCCAACTGCTGAGTGGTCTCTCTAGCCCCAATCTTATTATTATTATTTTATAAAAGGTGACCTCCCTGGGCTGTGGGGATAGCGCAGTGGTTAAAGGCTGAGGATAAGAACCCTAAATAAAAGGTGACCTCCCTAAATCACCTCACTAGTGTTGGTCCCACATGCATTTTTCAGCGAACATGGTTCTCATGCGATTCAGCAAAGCTCAAGTTTTGACCTGTAGCCCAAGGCATTCTTCAGTCTTCAGATTTGTGTGGTACCTGCTCAATATGCCCTGGGATGACTAATTGGCTTCTCAAACCCAATGTGTCTAAAGCAAAATATTTCCTTTGTAGTCATAACAAAGAAGAAAAGCATTGAGAAGAGCATGAAGAGCCTGATACTAAAACCAAGAAAGCGAGGGAATAAGAGAGGAACAACAAAAGAGTGAGGGAGTGCTCAAGGCCTGCCTCAGATGACTTTAGCCCCGGCTGACAGCTTGACTGTGGACTTATGAAAGACCTTGAGTGATAGCCACCCAGCTAAGCTACTCCAGCATCCTCACTGTTGTGGGAGAGATCTAAACCATCCCTCGCAGGCTCATGTTCTGAATTTTGTTCAGCTTGTGATGTCTTTGAATCTTTAAGAGTTGGGACTGTTGGGTGTGGTGGCTTACACCTTTAATCCCAGCACTCCAGAGGTAGAGGCAGAGGCAGGGGGATCTCTGTGAGTTCAAGGCCAGCCTGGTCCACAAAGGTAGTTTCAGGCCAGCTGGGGCTACAGGGAGACCCTATCTCAAAAACACCAAAAAAAAGAGGACCTAGCCAAAGGAAGCAGGTCACTGGGGGAGGGCCCTTGAGATTATATTATCTCTGGACTCTTCCTGTCTTTCAGTGAAACACGAGGAGTCCTCACCACATGCTCCAGCCATGTTGGATTGCAACTCCTGCAACTGTGAACCAAAACAAACCTCTTTTCACTTAGGTTTTCTGTCAGGTGAGTGAAAAGTAACAAATATATTTATGTTCACAAAGTGACAGCAGGTGCTTTAAGCAATGAAGTTTTAGATTAGTTTGTCACACAGCAATAGACAACTAATCAGCATACAAAATTAAGAGTTCTAATAATTTGAAGGTTTTTTTGCATTTTGTTCACTTTTTCAAATCACTGATATTTTAATTTAACTTTCCAGGCACCTTCTTAGATTGATGTGAAAAAACTTTTTTTTAAACTATGTTATTTTTGAAAAGCAAGAAACAAGTAAAACTAGTCACACTAATGTTAGTGTTCAAATGCAGAGTTAATTGCAATGTAATGAAAGCCTAATTGAAAATTTTATTATGGCTATATAATTATACCTAAATGCTTCTGCTATAATTTCATTATTTTTAAAACATTATTTTCCCATTAGAGTATAATAGTTATATTATCTTAAGTGCTATAAAATTTAATAATCCTGGTTAAGAAGAATTAAGAATTCTATTGTTTTTTTCTTCTAGTGAAGAAAAGATAGTAAGCACTTTTTGAAGCTTTTAGACACATTAAATTTGACCTAGAGAAAAATAGCTTTTAAAGTATCAGCTACAGAACAAGGGACCAAGAAGGCACACCTTTTCTTTCTTTTTAAATGGTCACTACAGGGTGGTGCTTGCTAATGCTCAGCTCACACAGAGTAAAGTGAACCTCTTGAAAAAGTAACATTAGAGCTGAGCATAGTGGCTCACACCTGTAATCTCCCTTGGAAGACAGACAGAAAGCTATCCTAGGCTACCTGGAGAGGCTAACCTAGGCTACAGAGTAAGAGCCTCTGTATAAAAAAAAAATGAAAAATGAATAACAGATACAACAAAAAAATTCATGTATGTCAGTCATTTACTTTGCACATCAGAATCTTGCCTATAATATTTGGAAGTAATTCACCTTGCCAGGAATTTTTCCATAATAGGATTTGAAAGAGTTCTATAATTACAAAATTGATGATATCAATCTAACATTTAAATTAAGAAAAACCCACACTATGGAACAAAAGCTATTGTTACTAATATACACTTAAATTACATTCATCTATGTATTCTACACACTGGAGTATGTAGAAGTTCAAGCTTCTCCTAGGAATCTGATGAGGCTTCTCAGTTCATTGGGACTGATTGTCAAAGATCTTGTATAATCAAGACATGTAACACTAAACCACACCTGCTCAGGGCTGGAGAGATGATCCAACACTTAAGAGCATTGGAGGCTTCTGTAGAGGACCCAGGTTCAGTTCCCAGCACCTGCATGGTGGCTAACAAACATTCTTAACTCCTGTTCCAAGGGATCTGAAACTCTCTTCTAACTTCCATGGGCTCCTGCCTATAATTTCTTTCTTTCTTTCTTTCTTTCTTTCTTTCTTTCTTTCTTTCTTTCTTTCTTTCTTTCTTTCTTTCTTTCTCACACACATATACACAAATAATAAACAAACAAACAAACAAACAAATAAATAAATAAATAAATAAATCTTAAAGGAAAACAGACCTGCCCATCTTTTCTTCTATACTCCAGGCCAATCCACTACAGAGTGCCAATGTCCAATAATACAGCCACTTTTTCCATGTGGTTCTATAAACTTAACTCCATAAAAATAAAAACCATCGTCTGCGTAAGCTAAGAGCCATGTTCATTAAATCTCATTTATGCTACAGGCATGTACACCTATGTCAGTGTTACAAAAGGAAGCTGGGTATGGTGGCACACAGTTTTTATCCCAATACTCTGGAGGCAGTGGCAGATGAATCTGTGAGATCAAGACCAGACTGTTCTACATAGGGCATGGGTATAGGGAGACCCTGTTTCAAAAAAGAGGGTTTTTTGTTTGTTTGTTTGTTTATTTATTTATTTTTAACAAAGAGGGTTGTTTTATACTTGTTCATTAGGAAAAAATTAGTTTCTTCGTTAACTACATTGTAAGTGTTCAATAGCCACATGTGGGAAGTGTCTTCAGAGCTGGACAACACAGACCCAGAACCTTTCCATCACTGCAGAGTCCCAATGAACAATGCTACCCTGAATACTGCAGCTGTGTTTGTCTTTGGAAAACATTCCTAGTCTTGTCTGTAACTGTTCCACATGCCAATGTTTCTGGTAAATATATGGCAGAAAAATCAGAAGAAGCAAATTAACAAATGTAAAATCATTCATCTTTTACTGCCCAGATATAAGTATAACATTTTGTTTATTTTCTTCTATTCTATATTCTAGGCATTATATAAATATAAACAGAAGTAGATTATACAGTCTCTATATTAGGAAGATCTTATGTCATTACTTCTATGGCACTTTTTTGAATTTCTGCATATTATTTTATCATATGACATACTAGAATTATTTAGGCAGTTTTGTATTGACTATGCTGTGTCAAACTCCTCACCTCCAACAATGGATATTATAATATTCTTTCTAGGTAAGCATTTATCCTCTATGAGTGATTATCCTAGATTCAGAATTTCTAGTCAGTCAGAATTTGACTGCTAAGTCAAAGAATATGCCAGTTTTTTTTCCAGGTTTTTGATACACGTTCAACTCTGAAAATATTTTGTCTGTTTCTGGGTTATTTGCCATTTTGATACACATTTATTAAATTAGACTTTCTTTTTTCTAATTTTTAAAATTTATTTTGTATGTGTATGAATGTACTGTCTGCATGCAGATTTGTGTACCTATGTACATGCAATGCAGGGTGTTAGATTACCCTGGAACTTGTGGGTGCTGCGGATTGAACCCAGGTCCTCTGCAAGAGCAGTTGGAGCTCTTTTTTTTTTTTTTTTTGGTCTTTTTTGAGACAGGGTCTCCCTGTAGTCCCAGCTGTCCTGGAACTTGCTCTGTAGACCAGGCTGGCTTTGAACTCACAAAGATCCCCCTGCCTCTGCCTCCCAAGTGCTAGGACTAAAGGCGTGCGCCACCATGCCCAGCGCAGTCGGAGCTCTTAACCACTAGGCCATCTCTCCAGCCCCTAAATTAGACTTTCTTTCAAGCAGATTGGCCCTGGCCAGCAGTTATCAGACATCAGATTCCTCCCACAAATGGTGCATCTAAGGAAAGGTGGAGCCACAGACCCAGCAACCCCTCCCAACCAGCCAGTTTACCTAGGGGGAGGGGCTAAAGGTTGGTAAGCCAAGGCTAGGTGCTCTCTCTAGCTTATGTGTAATTCTGGGGGAGCAGCCAGATAAAAGGACCCCGTAACTGATGATTTCCCTCATCCACTCTGTAGGAAAACCCGCTAAGCTCTCTAGACTCCCCTAATTGAAGTTTTTGGAGAGTCTGTTCCTTGGTCATCTTTGGTTCACTGGGTGGGGGAAGAGGCAGGGAACCAAGATGTCCACTGAGCCACGCTGCTGCTGACTGAGCGTGCAGCTCCAGCCCCCAGAGCTAACATTTTTAAAGTAAAAATATAATAAGCAAAGGCTACTGTTATTTGATTTCACATTTGTTCATATTTATAGGCTTCTCCTGAAGTGCTAATACCACTCTTAGGGAGTTTTTTATGTAGTGGGGATGTTAGGCCTTTGTTAAACAATTTCCTCTTGATCTGTCTTTGCCTTTAGATTCAATGTGTAGTGCCTTTAGAAGCAGAAAACACTTTCTAAGCATAAATGGCTAGGTGAACATAAAAGCAATGGAACAAGCCATGAAGCAAAAAATGTGACGTACTTGACTACATGAAATTTTCCTCTTCCATGCCCCTTGGTTTCCCTGCTAGGCCCTCTTCGTTTGTCAGGCTGTCAGTGTTAGAGTGGCCAGGCTTAGACTTGGACAGTGTTTCATTTTCCCCCATGTTCAGCACTCAGCAAAGCTCATCTCTTACAGCTCCATGGGCTGAGGGTTTCTCCTGTCCTGTCCTGTGCCCTCATCTCCAGGCTTGTGTCCCAGCATACCTCAAAAGCAGAATGTCTGTAAGCAGACTGCTAATTTTTTTTCTTTAAACTAATATTTTTTCCTCATAGTCTCCTCCAACCTGCAAATCATTCATCTGCCCAGGCTAAAAAAGAAAAAAATCCCAGCTGTTCTTTTGAGGCGCAATGCCTCTTTTTTATACCCTGTACCCCTGATCCTTCAGTAATATTTGTTTACTCTGCCTATAAAATTAAAATTGGAAAAAAACCCTAAAATTGAATTATTTCTCCCCACTTTCTATTATCACTCTAGTCCAAGCTATTAAGATACCTTACCTGAACTATTACAATTGCCTCTTGTTGCCTTCTCTGGTTTAGCTTTTGTCCCTGTATTTTTTTCCCTATGTTGCAAGCAGAATGGTGATCCTTTTAAACTTTAAACCACACTCTACTAAAAAATTCTAGAGCTTCATATCTCTTTCAGAGTTAAGGCCCAAGTCCCCAGAGTAACATAGAAGAGCTGACCTGGCCTGCTGCCCTTCTGACTCATCACCCACTGTTCTCCCTCTGTCATCTCTGTTGTATCTACTCTAGTGGCTCCTGTCTTGGGGCATTGGAGCCTATTATTGCTTCTTCTAGAAGCTTTTTTTCAATATCCACCTGATATGCATTATCTCTTCCCTTCTGTCAAATGCTGCCTTCTTAGAGAACCACATACCCCACCTCTAGGCTTCTTTCTGTTCTACTTCATTGTTCTCCAATGCATTTATCACTGTTCAACATATGTATTTACTCTTAAAATTTGCTCTTTATTGGGTTGGAGAGTTGGGTCAGCAGTTAAGAGCACTGGCTGCTCTTGCAGAGGACCCAGGTTTGATTCCTAGAACCACATGACTGCCAACAACCATCTGTAACTCCAGTTCCAGGGGAACCTGATGTCCTCTTCTGACTTTCACGGGTATTGCATGACATGGGTGCATTTACACACTTGTAGGCAATACACTCATACACATAAAATAAAATAATAACATATTAAAATGCTCTTTTCACATCAAAATGTTTTGCCTGTTCTTCTCTTTGTTGCAATATCCCATGACATAGAACAGTTCCATGAATTCTTTTGTATTCTACTGAATTCTTTTGTATATCTTCTCAGATCAGATTCATTTCTCTTTTGAGTTTGCTCAATTATTTATAAAAATGATTTATGTCTTAAATACATTGAGTTGCTATTGGAAATGGCTATAGTTTGAATCTTAAATGTTTCAGAAGATTCTCATGTTAAAGGCTTGGTCTTTGGGTCAGTGATACTGGAGGTGCTGGAACTTGAAGAGGTGGGGCCTAAGGTCACTGAGGAGATGCTGTGAAGGGGGCAGTTGACCTTGGCCTCCCCCTGCCCTCTTTCTTGCATTGCTCCATGGTTCACACTCTCCTCTATAACATGCTGCCTCCCCTCAGGACTGAAGCAATGGTGCCAGCTGATCATGAGCTAGAATCTCCAAAACCATGGACCAATAAGCCTTTCCTCTTTATAAATTTATTATTTCAGGTATTTTTATAGTGACAGAAATCCAACTTATATAGAATCAGCTTTTTTTAAAACTTTTTTTTACATTCAAATCTTATTTATGATATTCAGGGGGATGGAGAGATGGCTCAGCAGTTAAGAGCACCAACTACTCTTGCAGAGGACCAGGGTTCGATTCCCAGCACCCACATGGTGGCTAGGAACTGTCTTTAACTCCAGTTCTAGGGGAATCCAACACCCTCTTCTGACCTCTGCAGCATTGCATGACATGGGTGCACCTACTTACATGCAGACAGTATACTCACACATAAAATAATAAATAAGAAAAATAAAAAAGATATTTGATGAAGTATGAAACACTAAAATTTCATGTAGTCAAATCTTTTCCCCCTATAGTTTAAGCCTTGACTTAAAAATTATTTATTTATTTAATTTTTAATTAAAAAAATTTTTTTTAATTTATTTTATTTTATTTATTTCGGTATGTGTATCAATGTACTGTCTGCATGCAGGTTTGTGCACCTGTGTCGTGCAATGCCGCGGAGGTCAGAAGAGGGTCTTGGATTCCCCTGGAACTGGAGTTCTCCTGGAACTGGAGTTTCAGACGGCTCTTGGCCGCCATGTGGGTGCTGGGGATCGAACCCGGGTCCTCTGCAAGAGCGGTCGGAGCTCTTAACCGCTAGGCCATCTCTCCAGCCCTAATTTTTAATTTTTATGTATATGAGCATATTGTGTGCATGCATGTACACCTGTGTCATGCAATATCCACAGAGGTCAGAAGGAGGCATTGGATCCTCTGGAACTGGAGTTATGGATGGGTGTTAGCTGCCATGTGGGTGCTGGGAATCAAACCTGGGTCCTCTGCAAGAAGAGTCAGTGCTCTTAACCACTGAGCCATCTCTCTAGCCCTTAACCCTTGTCTTTTGTGCCTTAAGAAGTTCCTTTGACATTTCAAGTAGAATCAATCATACATGCTCTCTTGAGGAGTGTTTCTTAAGATTTTGAGGTTTTAAATCTGTTCGGGAATTTCCTTTGTCATATGGTGTGATTGGTATGCAAGTGCTGACGAGCGTGAGAGCTTCAGACACATGCTTGGTTGTGGGGTACAGAGAGCAGGTATTGTGAGCCTTTCCTAATGATGCACAAGGCAATGCACTAGTCTCTGTTGGAGGGCTCTCATGTCTCTAAGGTAGGCCCAGAAAAGCCTCAGCAAGAAGACCTTGCTGAAGAACTGAACATGTGCAGTCTGTCTCTTTTTACCATAGATCTGAATAGCCCTACAGAAGCCCTCTCCAGTAATCCAGTTCTTTCTTAGATGGCCCAGTTACTGTTGTTTGATGGACCCCACAGATGAGCAAAGAGCCACATAGACCAGTTCCCAGACACAGGGCTACAAGTGCTATGATTTCATTTCACTCCCAGAGACAACAGAAATTCTAATTCCAAAACACAAATATTCATCTTTATTACTTTCTTGATGTCTGGAGTTTGGGATTCAACCCATAAGCTCAGCAGCTTTTTACAGGCAATGTCTTCTAGCTTACATGGCAGTCAGTCTCTAGCAGACAATCAGTAGACTGTCTTCTAGAGTATGGTCTCTTTGTTCCACACATGATGCCTGTTTTCCTAAAGGAAAACAAAAGCTTCCTTTTTGATCTGATGCACACTGCTTTTGAAAAACATCAGAAAGCATCAACCTGGCTTCATCTGAGCTCAGATTTCACACAGTGCATGTGGCAAAGGGCGAAGATGGGTAGTAACTAGCAGTCAGAAGGCTACCTGCATGTTGCCTTTGATTACAAAGACGATCATGCAGGAGTCATTTCATTCTCAAGATTGTATAAAATCAATGACATCCAAAAAGTGTTAGGTGAGAACATACGGCAGAAACAAAAACAATTTCTTTTATGTTTAATATTCTAATTTTGGAATTTCTTTTTTTTTTTTTAAATTTTGGAATTTTTTAAGTCTACCAGAACCCCAAGATCATGTGTGGCTAAGTGACCCAGGACTTGGGTCTAAATGCTTCATATTTTTCTCACTTTTAAAAAATTATGATTTATATTGGGCTTCAAGGCATTCTTATCACTTTAAAATATAAAGTCTTTTTTTTTTATGTGTATGAGTGTACTGTCTGCATGTAGGTTGGTGCACCTGTGTTGTGCAATGCTGCAGAGGTTAGAAGAGGGTGTTGGATTCCCCTGGAACTGGAGTTAAAGACAGTTCTTAGCCGCCATGTGGGTGCTGCTGGGAATTGAACCTGGGTCCTCTGCAAGAGCAGTCTGTGCTCTTAACCACTGAGCCATCTCTCCAGCCCCTAAAATATAAAGTCTTATGTGAAGGGTTGACTGTGAGCTCACAGGGGGTCTCTAATATCATAATGGGATTCATATGTAAATGTAAATTAATCAGTAAGTGAGCTGTCACTGCAAAGAATAAACATTGACACTTAGTCGGGGGAGGATTGTTATTTCATAGATGTGAATGGGAGAGAACTGACTGTTTATTTTCCTTTATTGATTGGGCAGAGAAAAAGATTCAGGAATCTTGAGTGCTTGGCTATCCTTAAGAGGAGGGCAGCAACAAGCAGCCATTTTTTTACATGCATATATATGATCCATGCACAAGATGACGGAATAGGAGGAAGGTGAGATGAAGGAAAAGTGCATGAACTTCTTGAGAGTTCAGGAGGATAAGGTAAGGTGTCCACATAAGCTCCACATGGGGTGACATGGTAAGGTGTCCACATAGACCTCTGCATTGGGCTGATATAGTAAGGTGTCCACATAAGCCTCTGCATGGGGTGATATGGTAAGGTGTCCACATAGGCTCCACATGGGGTGATAAGGTAAGGTGTCCACAAAGGCTCCACATGGGGTGATAAGGTAAGGTGTCCACATAGGCTCCACATGGGGTGATAAGGTAAGTTGTCCACATAGGCTCCACATGGGGTGATATGGTAAGGTGTCCACATAGGCCTCCACATGGGGTGATAAGGTAAGGTGTCCACATAGACCTCCACATGGGGTGATATGGTAAGGTGTCCACATAGGCCTCCGCATGGGGTGATATGGTAAGGTGTCCACATAGGCTCCACATGGGATGATAAGGTAAGGTGTCCACATAGGCTCTACATGGGGTGATATGGTAAGGTGTCCACATAAGCTCCACATGGGGTGATAAGGTAAGGTGTCCACATAGGCTCCACATGGGGTGATAAGGTAAGGTGTCCACATAGGTTCCACATGGGGTGATATGGTAAGGTGTCCACATAGGCCTCCACATGGGGTGATAAGATAAGGTGTCCACATACGCTCCACATGGGGTAATAAGGTAAGGTGTCCACATAAGCTCCACATGGGGTGATAAGGTAAGGTGTCCACATAGGCTCCACATGGGGTGATAAGGTAAGGTGTCCACATAGGCTCCACATGGGGTGATATGGTAAGGTGTCCACATAGGCCTCCGCATGGGGTGATATGGTAAGGTGTCCACATAGGCTCCACATGGGGTGATAAGATAAGGTGTCCACATAAGCTCCACATGGGGTGATAAGGTAAGGTGTCCACATAGGCTCCACATGGGGTGATAAGGTAAAGTGTCCCTCTTCAGGTGACACCCACAGACTGGTGTTTCCTCCCAGTTACCTTTGGAGGTTCACTGATGGGCCAATTGGTTTATGGGTGAGTGTACCCCCTTAAGATATGGGGAAGTCCAATTCAAAAATTGATCCCTCTTTAGAATCCCTTAGGATCCTCCTCAAGAGCAGAGGTTTAGACCTCTCTGATAACCAAGCCCACCAGGCCTGGGACTGTTTGCTGAAATTTGCCCCTTGGTTACTGGAGGGCAACCTTTGTGATTGGGACACTTGGGATAGGGTTGAAAAGCTAATCAGAAAAGCTCAAATGGAAAAGGAGGAGATTCCCCCCTTGGGGACACTCCCCACTGTGGCAGCTCTGAAGGGGTGCTTCCCACCCTGTCCCCCGAATACACGGATGGAGGCCCTGCCCCGAAAGCCAAAGAGCCTCCAGGGGCGGGGCCATTGGAACTGGATCCGACCCCTAAGATAGATTCACTGGACCAGCCCCAAATCCTCTATCCCTCCCTTGACTCCTTTGGGAGCTCTCCCTGGTCCCATAAGGGTCCACTCCAGCTGGACGCCCCCAACCAATCCATTTCAGGCCCCATCAACACCCCCTTCATATGGGGGGGACAACGACATACAACTCGGGGGAGGGGCCACAGGCATTCCCCATAAACCTGGCACCAGGAGGAAAGCGGCCTTTGGATTGGTACCCATTGGGAGGCCAAGGACCTCAAAGAGCTCTGCAGGCAGTGGCGGAAGACAGCCTCAATTCTCCCTGGGCCACAACGCTGTTGCAAGACATTGCCTACCATCCCTGCATCCCTAAGGACTGGATTGATGTGGCTAAGGCTGTTCTCCCTAGTCCTACGTTCATCAAATGGACCGCCTTTTTCAAGGAGGAGTGTAGACTTAGGGTGGAGGAGAATCGAGAGCCAACCCTCCCATCCCTATTACATTCAGGATGCTTTCAGGGTCAGGGGAAGGGTACCACAGAGGGATCCGGCAAGCAGCCATCCCTGGCCCTTACAGGGACCAGGTGAGACAATGCGGATTGGAGGCTTGGGGGAAACTAAATGAGGGCCCTACTGAGTCACTGATTGCCACGGTGAGGCAAAAGCCTGGGGAACCACTGCCGGATTTCATTGATACGGTTCAACAAAGCATCCTTCGAAAGCTCCCTGCGGAGGAGCTTAGAGACAAGTTTGTAAGGTTGTTGGTATGGGAAGGGATGAACAATGACCACCACATGGCATGTGTGGGCTTGAAGGACCAGTCTATGAGTAGCTGGGTGATTGCATTGCAAGATGTGGGCACCCAGCACCACCAGTCCCAATCCCTGGCCCTTGCCCTACAGGCCCAGACAGCGGCAATGACTGAGGCTCTTACTCGAGCTTTGGTGGAGAAGCAGGAGGAGAAGCCCCACAAAAAAGGGGGTGGGGACCTGCTTTAGGTGTGGGCAAGAGGGCCACTTCAGAAGGGACTGCCCTCAAGGGGGGCCAGGGCAGGGCTGGAGGTGGGGACCAGGCCTCCCACCACCCCATGTCCCCAGTGTAAGAAGGGCTTCCATTGGAAAAGGGATTGCAGATCAAAGTTTGACCTGGAAGGCAAGCCTTTCAACTAGCCTTGGGGCAGCCTCCAGCCCCATCACACCAAGGAGGAACATGTCCAGAAAAACGAGGTGCCAGGCATGAAAATGTGAGAACCCAGGCTCACTGGACAGTCCCCTTAACTGAGGGCCTGCACCCCCAAATGTCAGTCGTCATTGGGGGCATCGGATTCCAGTGCTTGATAGGTACTGGAGCAGACAGGACAGTTTTAAGAAAAGAGGAGGTGCCTGCCACCTGGTCCCAACACCTGGGCCCACAGTTTTGGGGGTAGGAGTGAACTCCAGAACAGAAGAGACCTCTGCCCTCATGTGATGGGTGGGTCCAGATAGGGACCAGGGTAAGATTAGCCCGGGGCCTCACATCCAACCTACTAGTGGGGCAGATGGATGCAGTGCTGACCTCTGATTATAAGATGTTTTTTGAGGATCCCCTGAATGACCCCCCTACTCAGAAAAGGGGAAACAAGTCAAAATCTACCCCCAATCATAGGGGCCACTGCTCCCCAGGTTCCTCCTATTAGATGGAAGCTGGGTGAGCCCGTCTGGGTAGAGCAGTGGCCATTAGCACAACCAAAGTTAGAAGCCCTACACCAGCTAGTGGAGGAACAACTGAGGCTCGGACATATTCGCCCAACCATGAGTCCCTGGAACACGCCCGTCTTTATTATCCGCAAAGCCTCAGGGTCATGGCGCATGCTCCAGGACTTAAGGAAGGTAAATGATAGGATGGAGCTGGTCAGAACCCCCTTGCGGGGCATGCCCTGGACTCCCGCAATCCCCACAGACTTCTCAATTGCAGTAATCGACCTTAAAGATTGTTTTTTCTCAATCCCCCTGCACCCAGAAGACTGTGGTAAGTTTGCCTTTTCAGTGCCATCTCTCAACTACTCTCGGCCAGGTTGCCAATATGAGTGGGTAGTGCTACCCCAAGGTATGGCCAACAGCCCTGCATTCTGCCAACAGTACCTTGCCATCCTCCTGGTCCCCATGCTGTCATAGAAAGATTCCCTATTATACCTCTATATGGATGATCTTATTATTGGCCACCGGAATCCTCACGAGTTGCCAGGATTCCTCAACATAATATTGCAAACGCTAATACAGGGGGGGATTCACCGTGGCACCTGAAAAGATCCAATGAGTCCCCCCTTTTAAGGTATTAGGCACCCATCTCTCCCTCACAAAGGTCAGTCCTGTAAAACCTAACATAGAAGTACCAGAACAACTCACCCTGACACAGCTCCAAAGTCTGCTCGGTGAGATTAGCTGGCTTAGGCCCTGGGTGGCCATCCCTACAGAGACATTAACACCACTGTTTGACTTACTGAGAGATAGGAGTCCCCAAGAGGAGGTCCCTATCAAACAAGAGCATTGAGAGATCTTCAGGGCTTTTCAAGAGGCTTTGCATGACTGCTCCTTAGCTAGATACTCCAGAGAATACCCTCTATCCCTATGGGTGCTTGCAGGACCTGGCTTAGCTACAGCAGTGATCACTCAAGAAGGGGGACCCCTGGAATGGATACATACATCTATAGCTGGCACCCCTCAGGTGTACTCTCAGACAGACCAGTTGGCAGATGCTATAATACGGGAGAGAACACAGACACAGAGGCATTACAGGACAGACCCCCATCACATTATCCTCCCATATAGGACATCAGATATTGAATGGCTAGCCTGCAATCATTCGTGCCTGGCCATCTCTTTGGAAGGGTTCATGGGAAGAGTAGACTGCCACTTTGGGGCCTCTAAGTGGGCCACCTTCTTACAGAAATTTCCCCTAGCACTCATGATGCCCTCCTTGCTTTCTAAGATACCTATACTGCACACACTGTGCATTTTCACTGATGGCCTATGGAGCCTTTGGAAGGAACAGTCCCACTCCAACCAGCCAGAGGTTCCAACAGAGCCAAGGATCCGCTCAATATAAAGAGCTGTTGGCGATAATAATGGCATTGCAGGACATTCGTGAGCCATGTAACCTCTTTTCTGACAGTCTATATATTACTAATCTCCTGCCTCACTTACCGCAGGCCCATATCAGGCTTGACAGTAACCCAATCTCCCCCATTATGGTAGAGCTTAAAGCCCTCTTGGAAGGAAGGAGTGCCCTGATATATCTCCAGCACCTTAGAGGATACTCGGGCCTCCCTGGCTTCTTATCTATGGGAAACGCCCTAGCAGACCAGCTGGCCTCAGGGCCTAACATCTTAACAGCTCATGAAGCTGCAAACTTTCATGAGCTAACCCATGTAAATTGGAGAGGGCCGCACCAAAGTTTCCCCCAAGTGCCTGTAAAGGAATTGAAAAAAATTGTCCAAACATGTAAATCTTGCCAACCCTTTCTCAGAGTACCCCTGCTCCAGCCCCAAGGAATTAATCCTCTGGGCCTGAGACCCAATGCCCTCTGGCAATCAGATGTCACCCACTTTGCCGCCTTTGGCAAACTTAAATATGTTTTTGTACCCATTGATACTGACTGCAGAGCCTGCTGGGCTACAGCTCATTCTGGAGAGAGGGCCAAACGTGCCCAACCCCATTTTCTGCAGTGCTTCACAACATCAGGGCTGCCCCGCCAGGTGAAAATGGACAGTGGACCTTGCTTCACCTCAAAGGCTCTTGCAGGCTTTTTCGAGAGATGGGACATCAAATATGCTACAGGAATCCCTTACAATCCCCAGGGACAAGCCAATACCTTAAGGAACAATTACAAAAACAAAAAGGAGGAACAAGCCCCCACCTGCAGCTGGCGGAGGCCCTGTTTACTGTAAATATTTTAAATTTTTCTAAAGAAATGACTGAATAAAGATTCCAAAAACACTGGGGGCATACGAGCCTCAGCCCCCAGGTAAAGGTCACATGGAAGGACCCACTGACGCATCAGTGGAGGGGTCCAGACCCACTGCTCACAGTGAGCCTCAGCCCCCGGGGTAAAGGTCACATGGAAGGACCCACTGACACATCAGTGGAGGGGCCCAGACCCACTGCTCACAGTGAGCCTCCGCCCCCAGGTAAAGGTCAAATGGAAGGACCCACTGATGTATCAATGGAGGGGCCCAGACCCACTGGTCACAATGGGGAGGGGCTTCGGCTGCGTATTTCCCATAAGGGAAGAAGCCCCAATTTGGATACTGGCTAGAAACCTCAAATACCTCCCCCAACAGGGGGACAATGATAATGACCCCTCCAGGGGACGTGTCACCCCTGAGGATTGCCCTTCTGTTCTTCCCTCAGGATTGGCTTAGGATGAAAGTGACACTGATCCTCCTTCTGCTGGCTCTCATCCCACCCAATGACAGGGGATTTGGATACCCCAACGAGGCTGCAAACCACCTAGAGGAGAAGTGCTGCTTCTACGCTAATCGGTCTGGAATTATGCATGACAAGATAAGAAAATTACAGGAAGACCTGGTAGAAAAAAGAAAGCAACTGCTAGAGGACCCATTTTGGACTGGGCTATATGGCCTCCTGCCCTACTTACTCCCCCTGCTTGGACCCCTCCTTATGCTTTTCCTTCTTCTCACCTTTGGCCCATTGTTAATAAGGTCATACAGTTTATCCAGGGGAGGTTGGATGCAGTAAAGTTACATCAGGTTGAGGTCCGCTATCACAGGCTCGCCAGCCAGGAACAAGGGTCTTATGAACAGCCATCTTCGTGCGATTGCCCGACCCCCACCCTCCATGTGGCCAATGACGGGTAAGACCCCAGAGAGACTGGGGCAACCTAAGACAGGACATGGAGAGGCTCTTCAGCAGACCGGAGTCATAGCACCCGATGACAGGTAAGATCCTTCTGCACTCAGCCAACCTAAGACAGGGACCAAAACCTTAGCTGTTTGGGTCCCAAAGATGGGTAAGACTGAGTTCGCAAGAATGGACAACCTAAGACAGGGGCTATGTTTCTCCTCCTGCATTACAAAAACAAAAGGGGGAATTGTTGGGCCCTGTGGGCCCTCCAAGAGAATGCAGCCTACTATAATCCCCTGAGCCTGACTAGAGTTTAAGCCACCTGTCTCTGGCTGGTCACTTCCGTATAGGAGTGACTCAGCATAGCCCAATCTGAATTACTATTGGCCCAAAGCTATCCCCCCACTCTATGTATTTCCTCTCCTGCCTTCTTTTCTCTGCCCCTCCTGCCTGAGTGAATATAAGCTGCTGCCTGATGCAATAAAGTGAGTCCTTGCTTCGACGAGCTCCCAGACTGGTGTGTTCTCTTGCGGACCGTCAACACTCATCATCCTGCTCAGCCCCATCCACTGAGGAAGCCAGCTGGTTCGAGCCTCTTCTCCCCTGTCCCTCTTCAGGTGACACCCACAACTGCCTGCCTCTGCCTCTGGAGTGCTAGGATTAAAGGCGTGTGCCACCATGCCCGTCTGGTATCTTGTTTCTTTTTTTTCTTTTTTTGGTCTTTTCGAGACAGGGTCTCCCTGTAGTCCCAGCTGTCCTGGAACTCACTCTGTAGACCAGGCTGGCCTTGAACTCACAAAGATCTGCCTGCCTCTGCCTCCCAAGTGCTAGGATTAAAGGCGTGTGCCACCACGCCTAGCCAGAGGTTTCTTAAATGTGCTCTATGACATGGTAACCTGGAAAATTTTGACATATATTCCAACCTTCTTAGGTTTCCTGACCATAAGGCTGTTAGCAGACCATATGGCTGTTTAAAACTCTTCATGTTATATAAGAATTCTTTGACTACAAGGTATGGCCATGTTTCATTTGTGATCAGCAGCTTGGATTGGTGCTTGTAGAAAGAAGAATAGTGTCTCCTTCTAAGAATGAAGCATTCCAGCTGGATCCTTAGCTGAATCTCTCCAGATGGAAGCTCAGTTGTTTGTAGGTTTGAATGCTAATATCAACTACTGAAAGATCTGGGGAAAAAGAAGTCCACACAGATTCTCTTTCCTGTATTTGACTATTTGTTACTTCTGCTGTTTTTGTGTTTGTTGCTGTTTTTGCTTTAGTGGACGAGTGGATGTTACTTATAGCATGAAGCTAAAATGATTGTTTTAAAAAGCATATAAATCACTTCAGGTCCTAGCTCATATGTACCCTAAAAGATTAAGTGGAAACACATGAGAATAAACTAAAACACTTCTGAGTTTGTGGTCAGAGTTATTATTTTATTTTATATACTGTTATTTAGCAGAACAAGCATTTAAGCAAGCAGTATTTTAAAAAAATGTTGATTATGATTGAATTTGAGAGAGAGGCCACGTCAGTAGGACTTGGGTCTTATGTGAACCATAATAAAGAGAAAGTATTTTTAGACACAGATGGTCATGGCCCTTGAGATACCTATGAGACTATCAGTTCCAAAGGTCTGTGGTGTTTCTGTCACACTTCATTTCAAAATGCAAAAATTTAGTGAGTCAATAGCTTCCATAGAGAAAATTTTACCCTTTTTTGAAATTTTACCTTTTATTAAATTATTTTATGTCAACATTTAGAAAGATCCTTTTCCCAAATCCAGGAGACGTGAATTAAAAAGACCCCCATAACAAAGAGCGGCCCATTTCAGTACCTACCTCAAACTCTCATTTCTGTGAGTGAGTTCAAAGTGCTACTTGTTTGTTCACCTCACTGTTTGCACCATCATCAACAGTACTCTACCAAGTGCTGTAAAGCTTGGACATTCCTCTGGGAACTGAGTATCTTATGAGGTGTCACGTACATCACTGGATTAAATGAGATAATCATTGAAGCATGCCTGGATCAGTGAAAGGCATGCCATGTGTATTAACCTACTTCTACACTTCTTAGCTGTGAGAAGATTCAATTTGAACACAATATTAGAACTGGACATAACACAGAAGCTGTGTCCCGCTCCTAAAGTCTCTTTCATGTTATGAAGGAAACACATTTGGATTTACCAGTTCCTTGTCCTCATCTCAAAATAATACAGAAGTATCCTTTTCTCTGCTTTCAACAAGGTAGACTGGGGACAGCAGAGTCAGGATGTAGGCAATTTCATTTCTGACTTCACTGTAGTTCACAGACACGTGTGTGAGGCTGATTCACTGATGGCCTAAAGTCAGGTTGGCTTCTTGCCAATATTGACATTGCAAGTATCAAGGAAAATGATGCTAAGAAAGAGTTCGCTTGGGCTAGATGAATAGGAGAGCCACCTTCACACTCCTTAGCCAGTGGGAACCAGTGAGGTTTCTCCATGCCGTTTACAACCAGCTGCCAATGCCTCCTAACAGGAACCAAGGTTCCTTGGCATTGTCTTAATGTCACTGTATCACGGGCCCAGAAACCTCATGGACCATCACTACAGTATATCCCAAGCTTTCTTAGTATCAGTGCTCATACAGTCTAATAAGAGACATCCTTTCTGTTAAGAAAAATAGCTGTTACTGCAGACAGGAGAGGTGTGGGAAAACTTAGTTATGATGGGTTGGATTCTAAGCCAATGGTACCTCCCTGGCCACACCCATGGGGTGGGGTGTAGTGACGAAAAGATTTAGCATTGGGCCCTGGGAATTGAGTCATGATGGATATTTAAGCAGACGTGCTGGAATAAAATCTCTCTCTGCATTTGAACCTCAACCTGCCTACACATGGTGTGCTTTCCTGCGAGGGCTTTCCACATGGATCGTCCTAGGATTAAGTGGGGCCCACCACAAATCTCGGCGGCGACACCACAATTGGTGTCCGAACGTGGGGCAGAAGGAAACCTTGACAACTTAGGTATGCATACCCCTAAATCTTGCCTTTTTCTTCTCTTTGTTCTCTCTTTCCTGATATCTATCTGTTGTGGTGGAGCCATCTTGCCTGCTGGTTTTGGTGGATGGGACAGTGGTCTGAGGGCATGTGGCTTTGTACATGTGGAGAGCCTGGCTCTGATTTGGTTCAGAGGGAGCACCCAGTGCCTTCCAGGCATGTGCCTCCTGGCATGGTCACTTGTGGAGGCTATAAAAGCCAGTGACCTCAAGGCTGAATTTAATATTAAGGCTTAGCAGTTATGCTTGGCCTTAAAAACAATTTTTCATAAATCTACAGGTCTGAAAAACTTTCTGGTTTTAAATTCCACCCCACCAAAGAAAGACTGTAAGGAACCAGCTCCTCAAGTTCGGTTCTAATCTTAACTTGTTCATATGTAAATTTTCTCCTGGTAGCTCTCGTCAACCTGAGCACACTTCTTTCTGTTGCAAATTAAGGCCTTTCATGAAACCGCCCCCTCCAAGACCTTCTTCCAGATAATTTCAAGCCTTGGCCATTTTTCTCTTAAATTTTGTATACAAAATCTGTTTTTGGATAAAAGTGTGTTGCTCTCTTGTCCTCTTATGGGTTTTCTCTAAATCTAACTCTTCTTACCTAAAACCTGCCAGCTATTTGTAGCTCCAAGGTTGGGATTTCGCTAACGGTAATTCAAATCCATCTCAGCATGTTTAACTTAAAGTGTAATATTTTTACTTAACCCCTGGGTACCCTAGATATGGTTGATTTAACTTTATCTTGCGCTTTTTAAATGTGTTTCACCTTAAAAATCTCTTCTCACAGAATTCTAGATCACACGTGGTCTGAGCTCTGGCCTGGCACCATAAGCCTGCCTGCTGTGCATGCATACCAGCTTGCAGACTCAGCACATGGCATCTAAATCATGCCCATTAAATTTTGATTTTAGGTAACATCCTTTTCATTTCAGCATTTTGGAAACAAGATAGATGGATTTCTAGGAAGATTTACAGGCTTTGAAATTCTAACAAAACAAACTTGCTCCCATAAATTATCTTTTTTTAAGGACCATTGGTAAAAGTCTCTTTAACAATGTAAATTGATATTTTGATTCAATTTAAATGAGAAATTTTTTGAATAAAACTGTTTTATGTTTCTTTAAGCCCATCTTCAAGCTGTGTGTATGTGTGAGTGAATGCGAGTTCCCACTTTTAATTCATTATAATCCTACAGTTTTAAATCTATTTAGCTAACTATAAACAAAATAGATTCAATTCATAGAAAATGTTTGTTTTATTCCCCTCAGTGTTAACAATTTTTAATTGGGTTTATAGTGTGCATATTATTCAGTTTAATGATAGATTTTTGTTAATTATTATTAGTAATTGTTATTAATAGTTATAGTTATTATTATTGAATATAATTATTAATAATAATTGATTAAAATTTAGTCTAATGGTAAATTGTTCATTGTTGGCTATTATTATTGACAATTGTTGTTCATAATAATTATTAATGATTGTTGTGACTAATAATGATTAATATTTATTAATAATTAGTAATTGTTGTGATTGTTGTTGTGATTATGGATAATTATTATTCTTCCAAAGTCCTTAATAGCAAGACAAGATGGATTGTTCCAAGACTACAAACAACTTTGGCCTGTCTACTTTTGGGAATCCTCAATCTTTAGATTTGTAAATAGCATAGGGGCAGTTAGGCTTAGCAGAGGGACAGCTTAGGAGTAATTAACCAGAAGGGACAGGATAGGGAAAGAATAGTAAACATTAGAGATAGTTCATTAAAGGCAAATGGTTGGAAATGGGCCTAAGAGGTGGCATATGGATCTCAGCTATTTTATGAGTTACTAGGACATTTATTCTAATTATGTAAAAATAACCCTATAACAAATTATAAAAATTTCATGTTTTTCATTGGACATCAAACAATATGGCTTTCTTCTCTTACAGGTCAACCTAACAAATCTTTCTTATGTATGTATGTGTGTATGTATGTATGTGCACGCACACGTGTGTATGGATGTGTGTACTTGTGTTCTAAGTACAGTATAATGTTAACAGCCATGATACCAGTAAAAACATTGCCTCTGAGATGGAACATGGCCCTTCCTTCTCAAGATGCAAATTTATATTAAACAGCCAAAACATAATTCAATTTCAACAAAGGTTATGGGTTATCTATTAAAAAATTTAAAATAATGGATCTACACTGCCACCTACTGGGTACGCCCTTTCAACATCTAAAACAAAGATGCAACCAGGTTTTCATTGTATTAAAGTGTTAATAAGTTTTTGGGTATTTGGGAATAAAAACTGAAAGGTCTAAAAATTTAAAAATTTTAAAAATAAAAAAATTTGAATTCCGATTAACATCATTGCAGAATTTGCAGCTGCCATTTTTCTTTTTAAATTTTTGCACGCATACAGGCTAAGCCTACATTTTGTTCAGATGACCAGTGGGTAGCTGGTGTTGAGGCCTACATTTCATTTGGGTGACCAGTTGGTTTGGAAAAAGGTTCCCTTTGCAGACCACCAACCTGGGAAGCTGGTGTGAAATTCCTGTCCTGGACTTGGGCAGGTGGAAAGTTATGGCCAAGAGTGGGAAATGTGTCTCATTGTCCCAGGCTAAGGACCCAAGTAGGAAGTTACCTCTCCGGTCAGGTCACAGAAGTGACCGACTGACCTCTACGCATTGAGGCCAGTTCCCCACAATGTCCACAAAGTGGGCACTGTGTGTCCCTCTCCCCTTAGCAGGACTGCAATGCACCTGTTTGTGACAAAGGAAGCTTCCTAGAAGCTCCCGCAAAAACAAAAAACAACAACAAAAAAAATCAAGATGGTAATGATGGTAATAACATTTCATAGGGCATATCTAGCCAGTCTTTAATTAACTGACAGGCATAAGAACTGTAAAAGAAAATTTTATTAAGAGCTAGATATTGTAAAATCTTTAAAGCAGGTTTTCATGCCAGGCCTGTAGAAAGCCAAGAGCTTGGAGGAAGATAGTTATTAAAATCAACTTTGTAAGGTTTGCAGTTTAAAATGGTAATACATTTGAACTAATTGGGAATAAAAAATGTTAATTGTTTTATTTGTAATCTGTATTGACTTTCCAACAATAACTTTGGGGTTAAGGTACACAAATGGTCTCTATATTTTTCTGGGTTATACAGTATCACCTTGTAACATTTTCTCTTACTTGTAGGATAATTTAAAGAAGTTAAGTTTAAGTTCACTTCCCAAATAAGTAGCATACAGTCAATGAAAAACAATTTGGGTAAATTTGATGAAAACTTACACCTTGGTTCATGTTTATGGGTATGTGTAATACAACTTAGGCATCTATAGGTCAAAACATAAAAAATTTAAAAAACAAAAAGAGGGAGGTGGTATAATATTCCTTCTGTATTCCAAACCTTTTGATAAATTTTTAAATTTGAGGTCTTGAAACTAACAATGGGAGGAGATTTGTATGTTCCCACAGGTAAAAACACCAATCTAAATGCCCGAAATGTACAACTTTTGGCTGTGCAGGATGGACTGGGAAATGCCAGCAGAGAGGCTGACCTATCTGAACATTAAAGAAAAAGGAACCTCAGATTGCCCGAGTTACAGGCACTGAGCATCTCTCTGAATTCTACTTGGGATAACTGTTTATAATGTGCCCTAATGAGGTTTACCTTCCAGATGCTGAGAAAACTTTCTACCTCTTCCCTTTTATAGGAAAAAGAAAAATGTGATGGTAATGAAGTCATTCCCTAACTGTAGAGTAGAGCCTACTGTTATAGTGGTAATTTCTTATAAAACAGGTATAACTACCTTTAATTGACTGATAGACATAGGAATTGTGAAATGATAATTCTCTATTTAGAGCCAAATATAATAGTAAAGTCTTTATAAGCTGTGTAAGTAAGCAAAATACAGGAGAGTTCTGATATCACCAATGGATTATTCTGCCAAGGAGATGCTGGCTAGGAGATCCAAGCCCCCAAAATTATGAAGGCCTTTTACCTATAAAAATGGGATATCTGCAAGGAGAAAGGCAGTAAGTCCTGTTGTCGAAGACCTGGTGTAAGCATGAAAAAATGTTTTGAGACATCACTTGCTAAGGTACATTTGGCCTCTAAAATGCCAGAGAGTGTTACCAAAGGCCACTAATGCAATAAAGCAAAATATTGGTCTCTTTGAGTCAAGCAAGACTCCTCTGTCAGTATCAGCTACACCTCAACTGCCTGGAGATACTGTGCAACAGTGGCAGCCATGTGTCTATATATATCCCAAATCTAATTGGTTATTAGCTCTCTCCTTGGAGGAATAATTCATGGCTGATGCCACAAGCTTATGTCCTCCTCTAGTGGTTAGGAGATGTTATTAGCCACAGTAAGAACTTGTCACCCTTTATAGAGAAACCACAGTTTGTGGATTAGCATACCATCCAAACACCTGTGTCTGTGCGCACAGCTTAGCTTGCCATAATAATATTGTTTAAGTGCCTGTACATTAATTGCTTGTGCTTTGTTAGTAGGATTAAGTGGTGGCACAAGCCTTTAATCCTGGCACTTGGGAGGCAGGCAGATCTTTGTGAGTTCAAGGCCAGCCTGGTCTTACAGAGTGAGCTCCAGGACAGCTGGGACTACAGGGAGACCCTGTCTTGAAAAGACAAAAAAAAAAAAAAAAAAAAAAAAAAAAAGGTTTACTCTGGACAAGCTGTCAACCCATGAAGGGAACGACCTGAAAAGACTAGAGTCCAAAATGACATCTCCAAGAAAATAGACTGCTTTTGCTTCTCACCCACTTGATGCCCCTTTTCCCAAAGCCTTAGGGAAAAACTTGTGGAAGAGGAGCCATGGTAGAATGTATGGGCTGCAGTAGAGATTGGGGTGAATTGTGAGACTACAGCATTAGTCTGGACTCTTATTTGATCAACATGCTTGTGCATTACAAGCTTCTCCCATTGACTATGGAACCTTGGGTTGTTAAAAATATAACATAGATACTTGCTAATTGGTTTTAATGAATGTTACTTACATTCATGCTTACGCTTGACAATCAGCTTACTTCAGGTTGGGATTTTGGATATTAATTGGCCTTAGTGTGAAAATAAAGTTTTCAGGTCTGACCTGTCCCCCACTGCCTAGCACTCAAAACAGGCTTGAACACTGGTATTCAAAACTCAGTTTCCTTTGAGTTGTTAGCCTCCACCCGCCTCTCAGAAAAATAAAAAAATAAAATTAAAATAGGTAGAGATGGGTTGGACCACTTTAGTTAGTATTGGTTGGATTTCTAAGCTAATGATACCTCCCAGGCCACACCCATAGGGTGGTGGGGTGTAGTGATTAAATGATTTAGCATTGGGCCCTGAGAATTGAATCATGATGGATATTTAAACAGACATGTTGGAATAAAATCTCTCTCTGCATTTGAACCTCAACCTGCCTACATGTGGTGTGCTTTCCTGCGAGGGCTTTCCACATGGGTCATCCTAGGATTAAGTGGGCCCGCCACAAATCTCAGCAGCGACACCACAGAGAGGTAGCCATGATCACACTGAGAGCAAGCAGCAGTACCAGTTTTAAGATCCAGACCATGTGAGGTTCCATTTCAGTGCATTATGAAGATGTGTGGCATTCACTTTTCGGGCAAGTGGTCTAGTGAAATGAAATGTGGAGAAGAGGGGCTGGAGAGATGGCCTAGCGGTTAAGAGCACCGACTGCTCTTACAGAGGACCCGGGTTCGATCCCCAGCACCCACATGGCGGCTGAGAACCGTCTGAAACTCCAATTCCAGGAGAACTCCAGCTCCAGGGGAATCCGAGACCCTCTTCTGACCTCCGCAGCGTTGCACGACACGGGTGCACAGACTTGCATGCAGGCAGTTCATTCATACACATACAGAAATAAATAAAATTAATAAATTAAAAAAAAAAAAGAAATGTGGAGAAGAGAAAGAGAAAACGGTGCATGATGGAGTATTTGGAAAGGCATTGACTTCGGCATCATGCAAAATCACATGAATGTGGGTACCAGAAGGGTTGTGTCGTGAGGCCAAATGTAGCAGTTTTTGAAAAATAAATGCTATGCAAATGTGGTTATAAATAGAGTCTTCAAGGCAAAGATGAAACTCTTCAAGGGTGATTTAATTGACATTGACTAGAGAGTAGCCTATTTCCTTATGCCTTCACACACAGCAGAAGGTGAATAGGAAGTTCACACTGTGTTGTTTATATAGCCACTTTCTAACCCACTCTGACACACAAATCATGTACCTTCTGCTAAATTTGCATCCAGTTGATAGAAATAGACAACTTGGCATAGTACAAACAGGCAGCACTGCATGACTAATATTCTCCCCAGTCCTGGTGATGGGAAAAATCTATTATTTGTCTAAGTCAAGATTGATTGGGAAGAGATCTCAGCCAGGAGTCAGAGATGGGCAAGCTGGGCTGGTTGTGCTGACAAAGCAGACGGGTGAACTGATCACTTGCGGGATATCAGTTTCAATTACATGAAAAGGTGGGGAACTCAAGGACTGGAAAGAGCTGATTTGAAACAACTCATGATAAGGAAGAAAATGACAAGGAGGCTGCGCCTGAGGGGCAGGAACAGCACAGGGCTGTTTCTAAGCCCTCTAGTGGAAGGGCGAGCTGGCACACTGTACCAGCTGTGGATAAGCCAGACCAGCGTTCTAAACCCCATACCCTGTCTGGGGATTTTAAGAAGCAGCAGCCAGTCATGATGGTGCACAACTTTAATCCCAGCACTCAGGAGGCAGAGGCCAGCGGATCTCTGAATTCAAGGGCAGCCTGGTTTACATAGTGAGCTCCAGGCCAGCTGGGATTAAAGGGAGACCCTGTCTCAAAAGACCAAAATATAAAAAAATAAAAATAAAAAAAGGGAGAAGCGGCAGTTGAGAAGAAGGTATTTTAGCACTCAGTTCATTGCTTATTTAAAGGATCACACTAGAGTATTTAGGCTAATGGCTTTCATTTTGTATTGAAAATCACAGTTTGTTTGGGGGTCTCAAATTACTCTCCCAATTTTGTTAAGAAATCCCCTTACACCTGTGTGTTTAGGTCACCGGAAACATTCAGAAAACAAAACAAAACAAACAAACAACCCAAACACATGGCTATCCTGTGAGTCATGGAAGAAGTGTCCTGGAGACTATCCAAAGTTCATGGTCTGTGGGGCAGCCTGGGGTTGTGTGATGTCCGAGAATAAACACTGGATGGCTAAAAGATGATAATGGTCTGGATTCTGGCTCTACAACTGGAATACCATATATAGGACATACCTTTTAAGTTCCAGGCACCGGGGATAGGAGTCACTGGGTATATGAGATGAAGCCTGCCATAGAGGAAGCACCAGCGAACAAGGCACGGATGGTCTGGCACTAGCAATTTTCAATGTGGCACATGCCAAACACGAGAGCTAGCTAAGGATGCTTTGAGTGAGGAAAGGGTGGTGCACTGTGCTGTTTCTGAAGGACATGTGGGGTTTCACCAGGCAAAAGAGGAGAAGGGCTGCAAACATAGGAAGATCATGGGGAAGGGCACATGACTATAAAATGATGGCACGTTCTGGAAGGAAGGTGCAGAAGTAGGGATATCACTGAACCTCAGTAAACCTCCACCTTACCTCTACCTATCTTTAAGATCCAGTCAGGTAGGGTTTGTTGTATTTCCATCTCATGTGGTTTTTTTCAAGTAGTAGCTGGGGACTACCTGTGTCAGAATTACCTGGAGTACTTATAAGAAATTCAGATTCTTGGACCCCAACTTAGACACCTTGAATTTGAATCTAGGGCTCCAATCCAATAAGTTGCCTTTTTTTTTTTTTTTTTGTCTTTTTGAGACAGGGTCTCCCTGTAGCCCCAGCTGTCCTGGAACTCGCTCTGTAGACCAGGCTGGCCTTGAACTCATAAAGATCCGCCTGCCTCTGCCTCCCAAGTGGTAGGATTAAAGGCGTGCGCCACCACGCCCAGCCCAGTAAGTTGCCTTTTTAATAAGTATCTGAGGTACTGAAGATAGAGAACTACTGATGCTCTCTATGGGGATGCTGAACAACTTAAAGATGAGATAAACTGATTTCACAGACTCATTGTGTAGCTGAAGGACTAGGTCAGCATGTTTTTAAAGTTGGACTAGGGCAAAAAAAATTACAGAAAGATTTATGTGTACAATATTAGGAAAAGATACTTCCCTTGGATCTTTCCTGATATATCTGAAAATGCACTTTATATTTAAAAGAAGTCAGAACTGATAACTTGCAGGAATATATATACACATATATATTTAATGATGCATAAGGTATATGAATATTATTTGACCAAGTCAGCATTAAATAATAAGCAATTTTAACTGCAAGGCAGCAAGAAATTTGAAAGTTCTCCATAATTTTACTTGAAATCATGTATTATTTTCTTCCAATGAACACTTTCTGATTTAATATTATAGCCTCATTTTTTTCTGCCAAGGTCTTAGCATTGAAAATATTTGTACTAGTATCTCTGGAAAAAAATACTTGATTAAGTGGGCCCACAAATCACTGTAATTGCTCTCTACTGGAAAGTCAGTAGCCAACTAAATGGGATACTATTCAATTGTCAGAACTGAGGATTTACTATTGTTAGAACAGTTCAAGTTGAATATGATTCTGGACGTTTTCAACACAGTGGGAAGAGAGACTTTAAAACTATGACCTCTGTAAGCTGGGAAGGGTGGATGAGAGTGAAGTAAATGTGAAGTGAGGGAAGGAGGGAGAGAAAAGGAAGGCAGGAGGAAGGCAGAGAAAGGGAGAGAGGATGGGGCAGGGGAGAGTGAGGTCTTAAGTCAGCTGTACTGGAAAAGCTGTGGGAGTTGGAACCAGAGCAGTATTCACACCCAGCCACCATTGTGTATTTGGCAAAGTAATTAGCTACACAAGTGTCAGCTTCTTCAGTGAAATGGGGATGCTATCTGCCTCGCAGGGCTGCTCTGAGGATTCAATATGGATGGTCTACACATAGAAATTGAAGAAATGGTAGCTATTGAAACTAGATTCTATAAACCTAACAGAACCCACTTAAAGCCTGGATTTTATTTTTAAGCTCCAGAATGAACCTCAACCCATGACTTTCTGCCCAAAGAACCAGTCTTGAACTTAACCTTCCCAACGTTATTGGCTACACATGCCTCTCAGGAATTTATACAACTGATAGGCAGGGTACCAGAACAAATTTTGGCAACAGAATTCCGCTAGGATGCACACAATTTATCCTGAGCCTTTAATCACTGGTTGTACAAACCAGTATTTCCCCATGCATGCAGCATGGATTGATCATGTCCATTTGTCCTTCTATACCTGCCCTCACCTTCCTATTCCTTAGTAATCACTCCTATATTGTCAAGTTGAACTTCTTTTTGTTCTTCTCCTCTCCTTTTCCTTTTCTGTTCCTTTCTTTTCTTAACTTTTGTGTTTCCTCATCTGAGACACAATGTGATACTTGTGTACTCATTACTTTTCTCAATGCTGTGATAAAACACCTGTCAGAAACAACTGAAGGGAAGAAGGATTTTCTTCTGGCTCACAGTTGAAGATGGTACAGTCCATCATAGACAGGAAGATCTGGTGCAGTTCAGGGCAGTAGAAATGTGAGGCTCGACTTGTGCACATTTCAGTGGACAAGGAAGCAGAAAATTGGGTCTAGGCTATAATTCACAAAGCTTGCTCCCTAGTGACCCACTTCCTCCAGCTAGGCACTACCTCCTAAAAAGTACCACTAGCTTAGGACCAGTGCTCAAACACATGAGCCAATAAAGACCTTTAACATTCAAATATAACAACTTCTCTTTCTATGTCTGGTTTATCTTGCTTAATACTATGTCCTCCAGTTCTATCCATTTTGCTGTAAACAACACATTTCATTGCTCTTTATGGTTGAATAATACTCCATTATGTATAAATATCTTATTTTTTGTTATCTGTGTATCCCTTGATGAGCACTTAGCTTGATTCTATACCTTATTGTACCTAGGGCATCAATTCACATAGATACAGTCTTATCTGTCTGATATGCTGATATCATTTCCTTTGGCTATACTCCGGGGGTGGTACAGCTGGATCACATGGCAGTTGTAGTTTTCTGAGGAATCTGTATGCTGTTCTCCATAATAGATGAATTAATCTACATTCTCCTCAGTAGAGTCTAAGGCCCCTTTTCTCCATGACCTCACCAAATTTGTTATTTTAGTGTTTCTAGGACAATAGTGGCTCTGGCTGCATGGTGCCTTGAAATGTGAGTACAACACAATTAGGACTCAAGTCCTACAGAAGTCCAGGGAGGTAAAGGAGAATGTTCCCAGGAGGGTGGTCTGAGTGGTTCTGGTTTCCTCTGGGCAGGCCCTCCTCAAGCTGATCAGTGTCCAGAAGGACACTCTTTGTACCCCCCATGAAGCACAAAGGGGAAGGGTGCCCCCTGTGTCACTCATCCTTAACCTTTAGGCCCATATGTCAGTCTCTGCTGGGTTCGCAGGTCCCAGGGGCTGAGTACAGAGCCAGCAGTGCCACACTCCTAAAAGCAGTTCCCAACCCTGAAGACACTTCCAGCAAGAGAGAGCCGTTTCAGCTCTGGTTTCCCTGCTCTCTGGCCCACACCAGGCCTCACAGGCTAATAGATCCACGTGGGTTAAGCTCATTTAAACCCACTGTTGTGCAGACCAGTAATTAGCAATCACGACAAAGTAAGTGCCTCTGTGGAACAGGCTTTTCAGCTGTACTCCTTGAATCCCATGTCACCTATTTCCCCTGGAAGTAACATAAAGTACATTTATCCCTTTTGAGGATATTGGATAAAATTTAAAAAATGGCAATAGTAAGTCTATGTATTTTATTTAATCAGAAAAGTTCATGTTGTTATTTTTAACAACCTATATTGATTATACAGAGTTTTAAATAAAATGTCAAAATTCTGAAATCTCTGACAAGAGAAATAAAACTTCTCCAGTGAAGAAAACCCCTGAAAGCCCTTTTCTATTCTTTTGTTACTGTAGTAATTTTATTGAAAAAACAAAATGTAATGCTTTTCTGGAGACAAAAGCATGATCACTAGTCCTAACCTTTATCAATACAACACAAAAGCAGGAGATATTTTGTTTAATACCAGAAACCTACAAATGAAAAAACTGAAAGTCATTGGTAACCAAGGAAACTAGCTATGAATGGCGGAGTGTCCCTGGAACTCATTCAAAGCAAGATAAGAAGCATCGGGAGAAAGATAATGCAACACAGGTTAAAATCCCACTGCAAGAAAAGCTGCAGTATGATGAGGCACTCAGAAAATAACCAGCACTGGCTGCACTTTCTCAATTCCTCTAATGGGCAATACAGCACAAGAAATGCATATGTTTAACCTTAAGAGTTATATTGATAATAAAGCCAATTTGGTATTTCATTCTGTCTGAGGCTCTTTAGAGACCTCCAGCTTTGTTCACAAAGACTGTCACTCCAACATGCATACCAAATACTATTTCCTGCTTAAATATTTATTCGCTCCTGTGATGACCTAGGATACAGCATTGTTAATTGTACTTACTCATGATGGAGACCCAGCCACATGCCCACACAGATTTTCTCCAAATTAAAAAAATATTTTTGGGGCTGGAGAGATGGCCTAGCGGTTAAGAGCGCCAACTGCTTTTGCAGAGGACCCAGGTTCGATCCCCAGCACCCACAGGGCAGCTGAGAACCATCTTTAACTCCAGTTCCAGGGGAACCTGACACTCGCTTCTGACCTCCGCGGCATTGCACGACACGGGTGCACAGACCTGCATGCAGACAGTACATGCATACACATAAAAAATAAATAAAAAAATTAAAAAAAAATTTTATTTTATGTGTATGAGTGTATTGCCTGCATATATGTAAGTGTACCCATGTTGTGCAATGCCTGAGGTCAGAGGAGGGTGTCAGATACCCTGGAACTGGAGTTAGGGATGGTGTTAGCCACCATGTGAGTATTTGGAAACAGAACCTGGGTCCTCTGCAAGAGTAACCAGTGCTCTTAACTGCCATCTCTCCTGGCATCTTTCTCCAACTTTAATCACCACCCAGCAGTTGTAGGATGTCAGTTGTCTAGTGGATGGAAAGATAGGGGATGGACATATAGACCCCCAGGTCAAGGAAGAGAGTACCTAAGAGCAGAACAAACATATACACTGGAAAAATAATAGACACAGAATTGGAAAAATAGAATACAATACAGGAAGTCTAACTTGCTGCAGCTAGAGTGCAAGGATAGAGGTGACTGGAACAAGAGTTGGCATCTGCTTGGGCAGCCTCCCCAAAGAGATGGGCTAGGAAGGGAAGAAGGTAGGGATGGAAGGAGCTTTAAGATGATCCTGAGGTAGAAACCATGTTAGAAGTGACTGCTAGAAATGAGTGAGCAGTTTGTACTTGGGGTAGGGGATGAATGCGTATGTGTACACACAGGTCTGTATATACTGTAAGCCTTGCTTAGGTTGTACGTGGGGTGCAATCTGAATTATTGGAAGGGACTGATGGGGTAAAGAAGCACATGACTAGAAGCCTGGAGTTCGTAGGATTAGAACTGGAGGGAACAATCACAAAAACCACTGTTCAGCTTTCATTTCCAGGCAAATATTTGAACCACTAGACATAAATGCATATCATTTCTTTTCATAGTTTCTGAAATGAGGTTCTCTGATGTTACGTATATTACTGTTACAACATTTACTAAGCACTTTCTGGGTGCCAGGACCATCATTCAGAAGGTGAGGAATAGTATGTCTCATTTTCATATCTTACAAGGCAGATGCAATTATCCTCATCGTACAGATGAGAAGTTAGGCTTTGGAGAAGTTAGGCTTTAGAGAAGTTAGGTAATTTTTCCAAGGTCAAACAGGCCTGGCACAAAGGCGCAGATACAAGTTCAGTTCCCAAATTGGTCTATTCCCTCTGTAAGTCACTGATTTCCTAAGAGGCTCATTTCAAAGGCTTCAAATTCAAGAAGTCATTTGCTTATAGCAAATGTATTGGAAACAGGTCTGAATATTTAAAACAAACAGACAGACAAAAATGTTAGACATTCTCATTATCTGAAAAGCAAATTCCCCTGGCCGGGCGTTGGAGCTTCCACCAATGACGCAGTGTGGAAGAACCTGCAGGATGCTACAGTGCTGCAGACAGGTATCCTGTGTGCCTTCCTGCTTCTGTTCTTGGTAATGGAACTGACTAAGAAGCCCATTAATTACATCGCATGTGGAGCTGCAGTCCGAGGGGATCTGGAGTTACCTACTTGTGGTTTCTGTTTGGAATGGAGTCAGGAATTTCTTGGCACCGAGTGAATGAGCAGACCTTAGGTGCCACCCTAAGATATTTTTAATGTGAGCATTGTCATGCAGGAAGTTACTCCCAATTAAGCTTAAGTAGTGGGCAAAAAAGTGCCGTCTCCGGGGAAGCGCATCACCTGGCTCTGAACGGAGGCTGCTGGCACACAGCTTGACAGAATGAATTGGGCCTGTGGACTTGGGGCAATGCCAAGCAACAAATTAGTTCTGCATCTAGTAGATGAGGCTGTAATTTCTTTTTCTTGGCTGGAAGGAGGGGGTGAACTCTTGTGGGCAAACGTTCTGAGAAATCCCCACAGGCAGGCGGAATGTCAAAGCATTCTTTGCAAATTTGAGGGAGAAAAAGGACAAGCCCCACACATATGCGCTCAGGTGGGCAAGTGGCAGATATTAAATCTAGCTGCAGCCTGTCTTGGTGTGGTCAACAACCCATAAGCTAAGAATAGCATTTTTGAGGCAGGCTCTCATAGTCACAGCAATCTTCCTGCCTCAGTTTCCCAAGGACTGTGACTCTTAAAGGTCTGTGCCACTCTGGCTGATGACTTTACATTTTTATGTATTTGTGTGTGTGCATTCACACGTGTGTATGTAGAATACATATGTGCAGGTGTGCGTGGAGTCCTTACACTGATATCAGGAATCTTCCTTGACAGCTCTTCTACATTATTCTTTGAGGCAGGATCTCTTAATCAAACCCATCATTAGGCAGCTTGCTCTGGGGAATCCCTGTCTGCTTTTGGAGGCTGGAATTACACAGGCAGACAGCCATGGCCACTTGGCGTTGATGTGGGATCTGGGAATCTGAACTCCAGTCCTCTTACTTGTGTGACAAGTGTTATAAATGCTGAGCCATCTCCCTAGTGCAACTCGTACATTTTATTTTATTCATTTGCTTTATTTTTTTATTTTTATTGAATTTTTCACATTTCATACATTTCTTAATCAAATTTAGAGCCATTCCCCCTTCCATGTTCCCCACCTGCCAGAGCTCGTGCATTCTGCCATATGTGTCTTGCATCTTTTTCTGTCTTTTTAAAAATTTTTCAATGCAGAAGTTTACTGTTTCAGTCAGTTCTTTGAACAAATCTCTTTTTGTTGTTGTTATTCACTTTAATTTTACATTACTCCAAAGTATGCATGGATACACTCCACACATATACCAAAATTACAACATCTGAAAATAAAGTATAGGCTAATTCCAAAACATGTTTAGGGATTCACCTTTTAATACTAGGCAACTCATATATTTTAAAAGGACTGATAAAAGAAGAACAAAAATCACAGACTATATATATCCTAGAATATTTACTATCTGGCATTTTAAAGAGAAGCTTTAGGGGGGCCTCTAGTCTTGGACTTTTCTACTGTGGTGCCCCCCCCCCGGCTCAATCCTTCTGTATTGAATCCTTCCATTCTTTGACTCAGCCTTCTCTGATAAAAACTCTCTTTTTCTTTGATAAAGATTCTCCTTGACCAAACTCAGGTTCCACTGAACTCTCTTTAAGTAGAACTAGGGTATGGTGGCACATGCCTTTAATCCTAGCACTTGGGAGGCAGAGGCAGGCAGATCTTTGTGAGTTCAAGGCCAGCCTGGTCTACAGAGTGAGTTCCAGGACAGCTGGGGCTACAGGGAGACCCTGTCTCGAAAACATAAAAAAACCAAAAAAAAAAAAGAAAAGAAAAAAAAAAGAACTAGGGTTCAGCGTTAGCTAGTAAGACTGTACACTCCGTGTAAATTGGCCGTTTACCTACCTCTGCACTGACTTTGAACTCTGGCATGGTTTCTAATAGCTCGAGGTCTTGTTCTGGGGATGGGGTCAGTTTGGTTCAGCCAAGACGGGAAGTTAAAGCCCTGGCGTCCTGCTCCTGAGGGAATCCAGCCCTGAGAAGCAGCAGTTAACAAACTCACATGGCCAACCTCGTTGACCAGCTTCTCTCCCTGACTTCTGTGATTTTCCATTTGTCTGGCTTTACTCCAGCCCCTGCTGTCCTGACTCCTCCTTTCTCATTCTCCTCAGATGCCCGGTCACCTCTGCATAGACTGATCTTACTTCTTACTGCACTCTATTTCCTACATCGCTGCTGAGCAGAATCTGTTCTCACTGCCTTCATGCGTTTGTTTTTGCTTTTCTCTGGCACAGTTCTTGCAGCCTTGGTCTTGCAGTGGTCCTCATTCACTAGCTCTTGGTTCACTCCTGCCCTCAAATACCCGGCAACCAGAGAGCTATCTTGAGAGCACCAAGAGTTCCTACAAGTCTCCATGTAGTGCACCTATTCCTGAACCTTGTATCCTTGGAACAAGTACCCAGATCTTCTTTTATGAAATTTCCCCCAAGGGTCCAGAATACCACCATCAGCTGGTCTTACACCTGCTTTTCTAAGAATCTGTTCTCTTCTGTGCAATCTCTCCTGCAGTGTTGGTGCTGCCTGGGGCCAGACCTCGGCACTTTCTCCACATGCTCCATACCTTTACCAATCGTTTCAAACATTACCTACAGCCCCATGTTACCAATGCAATTTTCAAGTGTCTAAACATCTCATCCTCTCAAAATCAGTACGTGCCAAACCAAACACCCTCTTGTCCTCAAATATCCTTCTTTCGTGTATCCCATCCCCCCTGGCCAAAAGCATCTCCATTAACCTTGTAATCAGTCTTAGGCAACCAGACACTCAGACACTGAAAACTTTGTCTCTTCTCTGTCATTTCTTATCATAAAATCCTCTGGTTCTTTTGGGGGACATAGATAACTGACCTGTGCTGACCATCTACTGTGGACTCCATGCCCCATACCTTATATATGTGATATTGTCAATCCTCAAAATACCCTGAATTCAGAATCAGGACCATTTTTATGAATCAACAAATTGAGGTTCAGATGGGCTGTTCAATTTCCCAAGTTCCCCACTAATGAGAGGTAGTGGGACTCCAGGGTGTTTGCTGGTATGTGTTCCATGGGCAAGATCAAAGCAGTGGTATAGGCTGGAAGCACAGAAAGTGAATTCAGAAATGTAGCATTGTAACACAGGCTTGGAGACAGATATGAGAAAACCTGGCTCAAATCACTTTAGCTCTTTTGTACACTTCTGTGAAATAATTATGCTGCTGGTGCTCGGTATGAAACTCAGTGACGCCTGCATCAAAAGCAAAGAAGGTGCCCGCCCCCCTCTCCTTTACACACTGGGAGCCAGGGGCATGTACTAGGGCGAGTATTTAATCCCCTGCCAGGCACAGAGGCACCATGCAGCAAGTGCCAAGGCCCCAGGGCATAGGGCTCCACGGAATGGTGTTTCTGGGCAGGAGATGGGGAAGGTAATCCTTTGAGCATCTTGAGTTCACACAGCTTACAGTACATTCTAGCCAGCTAGCCTATGCTTTAGGATCCTCATTTCAAAATACTAGCAATAAGCAGTGCAGACAATCAAGGCTTTGTGTTCAAATGTCTATCAGCTTCAGAGCTTGAGGAAGTTTGAATTTTTTAGGTCATGGAAGAGAAACTGCATCACTAGAGGAAGTGCTTTCCCGTGGTCTATGAAGCTGCAGCCCGCTTCCCAGGTACTCAAAGATCTGATACACTTCCCTCAGTGGCTTGGCTGAATTCACTCGTCCCATATCCCCTGCAGTGCTATGCAGTCTGACTGATTGTGTTGGCTGCTCCCTCACCCCACTGCTACACTCAGAGGTGACCCTGCTGTCACATGAAGATGGTTAGTTAGACTCTTAAAAGTCCTTTGAGATGAAGACAGAATCATACTGAATCTAGCCAATGTAGAGTATGTTTTTTTTTTTTGTAAAACCAAATTCTGTCACCTGAATCACTAATTTTATAAGTTCCATTGTGATGCTCCATAGAATTTTCAAATCACTCTAAGTGGTTGTTCACTTTGCTTTTGACAACCTTGTCCCTTTCTCTGGTCACTGACTTTTTCCTAGGCATACCCCATGGTGCCTAGAACAACATTCGTTACTTACACTGTGGGTATCTACTCACCAAACCTTTTTTTAAAGGGTAGCATTCAGCAACTTAGAGTGTGAATTCTCACTCCAACAGGCTGAAAAAGCTTTATGACCCTTATAGACCCTATGGCTGAGGAGTAATGGAAACAATGCTCTCAGCAAAATATTTACTAATCAGAATGGACTAATTTAATTTTGGTTGTGGATAAACCATGCATTGTCATTGTCAGCCTCGGAAATGTTCTCCTAATAGTCCAGATCCAGTAAGTCTTGAAGCTATTGAACTAGTGAACACTTCCAGAAGGGACTGTCCACTAAGGAAGAGGAAACAGTGAGGAGTAATGGTTTCTACTACCACCTTATTGCATGGGAGTTGTCTGCTGTGCCTCCTTTCTGCTCTACACTCATGGCTTTTCCAGCATCATCCAAAGCTCCTGAGAATGTATGCACCCACCCAGAACATGGCTCCATCTGTCCCCAAGAAAGCCCCAGTCTCATATTATGATGGCTTAATGGCAGGCTCTTAGCACATACCAGCTCTACAGTTCATTCCTCCACAGGACAGAATATCTGATCATAGTTCTCCTCCACCCTGTTTTTTGGCAACTACAGATATATATTCTTGTTGCTGTCTTTCCCCTGTGTAAGTCTTCTAATGGAACGAATTGCTTGATGGGGTTTAAAGAAGGCACTGGGACAAGGTTTTCTTCCTTGCTGCTGGGTGCTAGAGAGTTGCTTCTCAAATGCCACTGTGCTTACTGGAGCCATGTAAGGATCTTACCAAGAGATATGCCATCAGGAGATCTTAGATGAGGCTTGAGATTCTAGTTTATAACACTGTATACACTTAGGTACTCTCCATGTGGACCAACAACTATACTCCTTCAGAATATCAGGCCCTGGATTCAATGATACTGTGACAGCATTTTAAGAGGAGTCCCTCAAAGAAAGCTCAGATTTCAATTTTGGACACAGAGGCAATTTCCCTGCAACTGCTGTCTTCCAACTCCCTCCTTCAGGTTATTTATTTATTTAGATGCATATTTTAATTTTTTTGTTTGATTTATTTTTATGTGTATGAGTGCTATGCTTGCATGTGTGTAAGTGCACTCATGTCATGCAGTGCCTGTGGAGGATAGAAGAGGATGTCAGATCCCCTGGAACTGGAGTCGCAGAACTGGAGTTACAGATGGTTGTTAGTTGCCATGTGAGTGCTGGGATTTGAACCCCAGTCTTCTGCAGGGACAGCCAGTTCTTTTAACTGCTGAGCCGTCTCTCCACCCCTAGATGTATATTTTAAAAAATGGTGTGTGTGTGTGTGTGTGTGTGTGTGTGTGTGTGTGTGTGTGATACAGCCCTTGTGTAAAGGTCAGAGGACAACTTGTAGGGGTCAGTTCTCTCTACGTTGGGTTTCAGAGATGGAACTCAGGTCCTCAGGCTTGGCAGTAAGTACCCTTACATGTTAAGCCACCTTGCTGTTTCAATGCTTAATTAAAAAAACCCTAAAATATTTTTACTTATTTTGATTTTATGTGTATGAGTGTTTTGCCTGCATTTATGTAAGTGTACCACATGCCTCTAATACCCAGAAGATGGCATGGGATCCCTTGGAAATGGAGTGACAGACAGTTGTTAGATGCCATGTGTGTGTGTGTGTGCTGGGAATCAAACCTGGGTCCTCTGGAAGAACAGAAACTGTTCTTAACCACTGATTCATCTTTATACCCCACCTGATGCTTGATTTTTTTTTTTTTTTTTTTTTTTTTTTGAGACAAGGTCTCCTTATAGGCCCGGCTGGCCTAGAACTCACTCTGTAGACCAGGCTGGCCCCGAACTCATAAGAGATCTGCCTGCCTCTGCCTCTCAAGTGCTAGGATCAAAGGCATGTGCCACCACGCTGGGCATTGAACCCGGGTCCTCTGCAAGAGCAGTTGGCACTCCCAACCATTGAGCCATCTCTCCAGCCCCATGTGTGATTTTTAAAAATGAACTTTTAAAGGTTACAGTGTAAAGTAACTAGTTTGGTTATGGCATGTTTGTGTGCTACATTGTCCTCACTCATCCCTCTTCTCCCATCCCCTCCTGTCTCCAGCTTGTTTTTTTACCCTCCCCTGACAAATCCATTGCTGCCTTTCTATTATATGTATGTATCTCATTACTCTATTTCCTGGCTCCCTTAAAATCTCTTCCTCTCTCTCATTCTCCTGTTTCTCATTTCTCTTGCTGAATCTACATGACAATCTTGTGGCTTCCCAATAGATTTTTTTCACTCTTTCAAAACATTATGGTTTGGTCCCCATCCACCTTTCTGGCTAGTGTCTCTGTCTCCTTCCTGGTCTCGCTTACCTTCCTGGGAACAAATACCAGCTGACAATTCACTATGGTCCAGGTTCTATCTTCTGTACCCCCAAATCCCTATAATTCCTTCATTCTTCAGGGCTCTTGTATACACTGCCCCTTTAACACAAGTTCCCTTTACCCAGCCATGAGTGGTAAAGGTCTACACCATAGTCTCTGGGAAGGGCTCTTCTGTCCACCAGTCAGAGCTGGCTGAATTCTCTGTTCTTCTGCTGCTTCCTGGAGAGATAGTTTTCTTTTGTTCTTTTGCCTGTTTCTTTCCCTAAATCTACCCTGTAGTTTATTATTTCTTTGGGGTCCTTGAAAGTATCTTGTCATTCCTGGATGCTCAACCCAGTGCTCAAGTGTGCTTTTCCAGTTAATGCAGCAAAGTGAATTCTGTCAGAGAATGTATTGCTTTTCATCACAGTGATGCTCTCTTGATGCCCAGATTACAAGGCTAGGAAATTAGTGTCTCAATGATGCTGTCCATTGGCTCACTAGATGGTAGCCAAGGAATGAAGAAAAACAGGAAGAAAAAGAACTTGAAAGAACCATGGAGGATGTGTCTATAGAGATCCTACAATTTACTCCGCAAGATGCATTGAATATAAAATAATGATATATTCCCTCATATTGCTCTGAGAAGCAATACCCTGCTCGGCACCATGAATCAGATGGCTTGGTTGTTGCCTGAGCAAGCAAAGCTACTTTTAAGCCTTGTTTCCCTGAAAGGACAAGTTCTCACTATACGGGCAGCTGCTGAGAGGATTGAAGCAAGCTTATGCATGACCAGCATTTATTGAGTGCTGGTAAAAGGTAAGCACCACCCATATGGTCTGATGTTATACATTACCATGTCCTAAAGAAAGCAAGTTTGGTCAAGTTACCAAACCTTACCTTACTTTTACATGTCTGTAGCCTCAGATAGGAATATTACAATGTCTAAATTCTGGGATGCTGCCTGTGAAAGGCACTTCTCTGATTTGATTGGCAGACTTTCTCTTTTGTGGGGGTTTGGAAAAGAAGATATTAATGAAACACTTGATCTGAGAGTTTTGTCTCAGAAGTGAGGAAATATGGCTGTTTAGTAGGCTCAAGGACGGTCTCTGGGGAGCTCCTGGGCACAGTGAGAATGTGGTATTAACCACTCAGTGCACACAGCTGTTCCTGTTTCTGTCAGGAACAGAAGCAGCCCATGAGTTGGAACAGTGCATGCCCAGGACTCTGCAACGGCTTGGTGAAGAGATGGTCCTTTAGGGGCAATTATCTCCATGCTTTGTCTATGAGATGGAAATGGCTCAGACTGTTGAGTAAAGAAGCTGAGAACAGGCACATAAGTATCTGATAGGCACTCCTCTCCAGCCAGCTCATTGAATAAAGGCTTCCTGGGAAGTCGGATAGCTCTGCCAATAGAAGTAAATCTATTTTAATAACTGCATTCATCTCAAAGCCATCTACTGCATCTGTTAGAGATGAGTCTTCCCAATGTGCTTGTAGACCAGGAGTTCTTTAGGGGCCTTCAGAGTTGTTGGTTGACTGAAGCCCTTCCCAACCACCTGGCCATTGAGTTGTTAGTTGTTAGCAAGCATCAGCTGTAGGCCCTCTATGATACATTTTACTTTCCTCTGTTTCAAATGTTGTCCATGTCTCTTGCTTTATTTTCCTAAGGTAACATGAAGAAGATGTCAGGAAGTTAAGTCATTAATGGGCCCGAAGGACAATAGAGAATCAAGGAAATTTCTATCTTGGAGTTGTTGAAGATTTTATGCCTGAGTTGCCTGGTTGACTGCTGCTTGTTAGACCAGAATACATTCATAATTAATACAGCACAAGGTGAGTGCCTGTTGTGGTGAACACTGTAAATGTGTGCTGAGAACCAGTGCAGCAACAGGAAGGCAGACAAGCTATTCAGGGCTCCTAGATGCTGTAGATCTCAAACTCATAGTTAAAGCCTAATTCACTGCATTTCCATGAAGGCTGAATGAATTTTATTTTTTTGGGTTAGAAAGTTTGAACTCAAGCCAAATTCAGTGTTTGAAGCTCCAGAAATGCTCAGGGTGGGAAATGGGTCTGTAATAGTTCAGATGATTGCTCTCAGAGTGCAGAAGACCACGAACCTTTCTGAGCTGAGTACATATGTGTGTATGGGGGGCGCTTTCTAGAGTTGGTCTTTATAGAGGGATTTCCTCTTCTTGTAAAACTCAAGTCAGAAACCATAACTTCAACTGCTATATTACCAGTAGTGAAAAGGAAACCTGATATTGTTGGTAGGCTAAGTGAAAATGAGTAAACTATGTGAGTCTGCCTCTAAGACCTCTAACTGTCCTATTATTTCTTGTCCTTTAAGTTGGCACAGGATGGGATGCATGATTCTGGCATAAACAACACCTGTTTATGTTTACAGTACTCCATAAACTAAATCAACATGCATTCGATAGCATAGCCCCCGATAATTATGTTTACACTTGATTCTGATGAGTATAATGCAGGCTTGTCCATTTAATTTGTTTTAGTACAGTGCACATTACCAGTAAGCTTGGAGAGTCTTCCCAGTTAAAACAATTTTCTTATTGAGTGTAGCATCCATTTTCCCAACAGGAAGTAGATAATGCAGCCAAAAGGTTTCCGATCTCTTTTTCCTCAATTCTTATATTCTATTTCACAGAAATGAAACTCTGACTCATAATCCCTCAGTAAATACTTACAATGCTATTTTTCTTCACTTATAAAAACGTTAATGACAATTTACAGAATGTTAATGGTGCACAGGGTGTACTATGCAAGAGAAAACTTAGAGTCCTTGGTGGGCAGCTACCAATCCAAGCAGACGAGAAGTTCTTTAACATTTGTATGTGTGAACTGAATAGTGTTTGGTGATTTATTGCATCTGCTTCTGGTATTTTTGTTCCACATAATTAAGTTTTGCATCAGTGTTATTATCTCTTTAAAAATACAGCCAGGGTTATCACTTTCTTTTTTCATTGTTGTGACCAAGTACCTGACAAAAGCAACTTAAGAAAGAAAACGCTTATTTTGCCTCCCACTTTGAGGGGATATAGACCACTGTGGCAAGGAAGGCATGGCGGCAGGGATGTAAGATGGCTGGTTGGTCAGGAAGCAGACAGATGAATGCTGGCACTCCACTTGCTTCCTCCTGTTTTGTTCAGTCTAGGGCCCGAGCCCATGGGCTGGTGCTGCCCACAGGCAAGGTGTGTCTCCTTTCCTCAATTCGACCTCCCTGGAAGCACCGTGTACAGACCTACCCAGAGGTTTGTCTCCTAGATGATTCCGAATCCAATCAAGGTGACAACAAAGTTACACCACAGAAATAAGGATGATAGAGAGTCAATACCTCATTCTTGGTTACTTGGTTAGTAAGAGGTAGTGCTTAGAGTCAAGCCCAGGTCTGTCATCTCCTGCTCCTGGCCCATTGGGCCTCAGTGCCTAGAGAGCTGAGGGAGAGCCTTTCCTGAGAATTAACAGCCTGAGTCCAAAGCACATGTCTATGGGTATGTTCTGCCTTAAGAAAACCCACTCTCTGGAGGAATGTCAGGAGAGTTTCCTCACTTTCCACCAGGATGTAGACATGTGAGTTCCTTCACACAATCATTCTGCACTCTCTTTTTGTCAGGGACAGTTTGCAAGAGATTCTTAGGGGGCATAGTACTCTTTATGGAATTTAATTTTTTTTCAACTAGGTGATTATACTTCGTACGACAAGAGTAGAAGTCACTCAGTCTAATTTCTTATTTCCAAATATAATCAAGTAAAACGAACTAATGTCAAAAGATTCCAATGAAGACCAGGGCTGGAAAGAGTTTAGACTCTTTCCAGCCCTAGTCTGATGAACACTAAATTAATCAAAATGATCTTTAACTTTTATTACTTTTTATGTGTGCATATGTGTATGTGTGTATGATGTAAGCATGTTTGTATGTGTGGATGTGGGTATGATGTAAACATGTTTGTATGTGTGTGTGTACAAGTGCCATAGCCCATATATGGAGGTCAGAAGACTATCTTGGGTTTTTGTCCTTGCCTTCTACCATGTTTAGGCAGTGGCTTTTTGTCATTCACTCTTGCATACATCAGATGGCTGGCTCACCAATGTCCAGGGATTCTGTTGCCTCTTCTACCTCTCCACAGGAACACTGGATTAGAGTTGCACAACCCAGAACCCTGCTTTAGGTGGGTTTGGGGATTAAAACTCAGGTCCTCACATTCCTGTGGCAAGTGCCTTATCCACTTACCCATCTCCTAAGCTCTTCTGTTTTATTTTTTATATTTATTTATTTAATTTTTTTTTCCTCGTCTTTTCGAGACAGGGTCTCCCTGGAGCTCTAGGCTGTCCTGAAACTCACTATGAAGACCAGGCTGGCCTTGAACTCACAAAGATCCACCTGCCTCTGCCTCTGCCTCCCAAGTGCTAGGATTAAAGGCGTGCGCCACCACGCCTGGCTTCTGTTTCATTTTTAAAAACTCATACAAATGGGTTTTAGGCCAAAATATTGTGCTTAGGTTTATTTTTAATTTTAAATTTTATTTGTTTTTATTTTATGTGTAAAAGTGTTATGCCTAGATATATTTAAGTGCACCCATGTCACAAAATGCCCATGGAAGACAGAAGAGGGTGTCAGATTCCCCTGGAACTGGAGTTACAGACAGTTGTTAGTCACCATGTGGGTGCTGAGATTTGAGTCTGGGTCTTCTGCAAGAACAGCTCGTGTTATTAACCTCTGAACCATATCTCCAGTGTGCTTAGGTTTGTTTTAAAAAGATGTATGTACTGAAATTTTTGAGTAGTTAATATTTTTATGCCTCAGAGGTGAAGTCCAAGGTTAATCGTCAATGCCTGCCTCCCACCATGCTTCTCATCCCTCCATTTCCTCTCTTCCTATTAATTAGGTCACAGAATATGAGCTCAGGTTCTAGCCTTTCAGAGATATTTAAAGCAAAACCAAGTAAATACAAATGCATGCACAGGCATGCATACACACGCACACATATGCACACACTCAACACACTTCACTTACCTTGCCTGCATTCATAGTTGCACCATATTATGCTGTCTGAGTATATGCCATAGTGAAACTACCTGATGAACATTTACTTTTTAATGTTTTTAAACTGCAAAAACTAATCCAATAAATACACTTTGCGGATGTTCTGGTGTATCTATAAGGTAAATGGCTAGAATTTCAACTACTGGGTCAAAGGATGAGTGAAAGTGAAGGTGCATCTGCAGGCTGATGGACATGGCTGTATCTCACTTGTCAGAACTGAGCCACTTCACTCTGCATAAACTACACATGAAAATATTTCTTTGTAGCTTCAACAATATAATAAATCATTTACTTTTTGATGTTTTGTTAATCTGACATGAGAAGAATGCTTTCACAGTATAATTTGCATTTACATTTACATATTATGATTTAAGTTGAATATTTTTTTTGTGTTTGAATCATCTCTGATTCTTTTTGTCACCTTTTTTTTTTTTTTTTCTTTTGGTCTTTTTGAGACAGGGTTTCCCTTTAGTCCCAGCTGGCCTGAAGCTTACTATGTAGACCACAGTGGCCTTGAAATCACAGAGATCTGCCTGCCTCTGCCTCCCAAGTGCTGGGATTAAAGGCATGCACCACCATGCCCAGCGTTACCCTTTTTAATACATAGTCTTTTGCCTGTTTTTTTCTGCTTCATTTTTCCTTATCAATTTTCCAGGATCTCTTCATATAACTGATAAATTCAGCACTTCATTTTTGATATAAATCACAAAGATTTTCCCCAGTTTGTTGTTCAAGATTTTCATGTCGATCTTCTAGTCTCCTTGATTTTAATTCATAATGCAGAATACTTCTGTTTTTTAATTTAAAAGTTCCATGATTAATAGTATCTTTTGTCATGAGGCAAAAGCCAAGCCAGTTTCTAAAATTTCATTCATTCATTTTATTTCTTTTTTGAGACAGAGTAGCCCCAGCTGGCTTGGAACTCACTATGTAGACCAGGCTGAGCTCAGACTCACAGAAATTACCCTGCTTCTGCCTCTGGCATGATGGGATCAAATGCATGCATCACTATGCCCAGCTAAGGCTTTATTCTTTGATTTTTTTGGTCAAAATGGAGCTGAAGTTACAGGTAATTGTGAACCACTTGATATGGGTCCTGGGACCCAAACTCTGGTTCTCAGCAAGAGTAGAGCAAGTTTTCTTTACCTCTGAGCAGTCTCTCCAGCCCCTTATGTTTCTATTTAAATCTTTTTTCAGTTTTTAATTTTTTTATTGTTATTAAACTTTTTCCATACATCATACATCATTTCTCAATCAAATTTAGCGTCATTTGTCATTTCCCTTTCCATGTCCCCCACCCTACCTGAGTTCATGCACTCTGCCATACATGTCTTGCATCTTTTTCTGAGTCTTTCCAGAGGTTTTTTTTTTTTTTTTTTTTTTCAAAAGCAGAGGCTTATTGTTTTTGGGAGAACATCACTGGTTTTTATTTAAATCTTATAATCACCTTGTCTCATTCAGAAACTTTAAAAAGACTGAGAGAAAAATGAAGGAGATGTATGGTAGAATGCATGACCTGGGGTGCGGTCAGGGGAAGGGAAGGGGGAATGTGATTAAATTGAACTGAAAAATGATGTCTGAAATACATAAAACATCAATAAAAGTATATTAAAAAAGAGATAAAAAGTGGAAATAGATATGTAGATAGACATGTAAATAGACATAGATGTGTAGATAGAAACAGAGGGTGGACAGATGAGAGGCTCTTGCTTTACTTATGTTTTATGATTGATTTAAGTTAACAAACTGATTTACTAAGAGTTCATCTTGCTTAAGTTCTAATAGGTTGCATTTGTTTAAGACAGAATACTTCCCCCTTACAATGTAGTTGGTTCATAACATGAACCATTGTCATTTAAACTGCAACCTAGCCTTGTCTTCCAAGTTGATTAATGATCCCCTCTGTTCTTTCTTTGGGTCCTCAATTTCTTCCAGCTTCCTAGCGGCAGGCTCCCAACGGCCATTTTGTAAAACATCACCCTGGCCTCAAGTGATTGAACCTGACTCAAGTCAAGAAAATCTGAGGACTGTGTCTAAAAATTTGGAGGTGGGAATGAAGGTTTTTTTGAGTAAACAATTTCACTTCTTTCAGAGGCTGGGCCTGTCACAAGTTGAGTCCTAAAGCTTCCTATATTATTGCTGGGGAGAAGTTGGTTTAGCAGGAAAAAAGGGAACAGATACACAGAGAAAGAGCCGAGTGTGGAGGGGAACCCGTGGGCCTGGTTCTGGCCTTTCCCAGCTTGCCTGCCTGGCCCTGAATCTAGCTGAGTAAACGCTGTGTTCTTGTGATAATTCCAGCAGCTTCAGTGAGTCCATTCTACAACCTAAAATGTTATCATAGTCACTTAATGCTGCCTTATAAAATGGTTTTATTTAAATTCCATAATATGGGGAAAATTGGAAAAGAAAAGCCTATAAATTGAAAAAGGCTCTTAAATCTGCAGCAGTAGCTACAATGAACAATCATTGTATGCTTACCAAGTGTCGAGTTTGAGCTCTTTCTATACTGTCTCATTCAGTCCCTGCAGGAAGCCGATTTTATTTTCCAGATGTGGACACTAAGTTGATGAGCTGCCTGGCCACTATTTGGAGAAAGTTAAGATTCAGACCCAGAGCCTGAAGTACTGTCTTGGAGCTACAAGGCTTCCAAGTCTATTTTCACTTTCAGAAAGGCAGTTGGAAAGAGTAAGCCACTTCTCCTAGAAGCTGAGCAAACCCCCCCCCCCCCAAGCTTCCTGGGGCCGATCTCTGGCTGTCTGGTTTGAGATGGAAGATCTGGGGACAGAGTCTGCCCAAGTCAAACTAACGCAGTTCCAGAAGATGCAGAAGGTGAAGGGCAGTGTGCTTGTCTAGATGAGGTGGTGCAGGTCAGAACTGCACCCGGAACCTGGTCACCAGGTTCAATGTTCTGCTGGATGAATGTTCTTCAGGATGAATTGACATAAATTTTGAGAAATGGGGCCATATGAAACAAAAAATGATTTCAAACTAGGATTAAGTGTAGAATTTTGGCTGAAGAGGTAGTTCAGTTGGCAAAGTACTTGTTGTTACAAACGTGAGCACTGACACCTAGTCCTTAACACCCACATGAACAGTCAGATGTGGCGGCATGTGCTTGCAATACCAGCACCCGTGGAGCGGTGACAGGCAGATCCCTGGAGCTTGCTGGCCAGCCAGCCTAGCCTAATTGGTAAACTCTAGATTCCAATGACAAACTCCGCCAAGAAAAACCCAAAGAAAGAAAACCCCAAGGTGAATGGCTACTGAGGAGTGACGCCAGGGGTTACCTCCGCACGTACACACTTGTATCCTCCAAATCAGCACGCATATACACCGGCACATATCCTCACTATGATTGCACACACACACACACACACACACACACACGCACCCCTCATCTAAAATATAGAATTTATGCTGTGGTTACAACTCTTTCAAATTATTATTATTATTTTTTTTAGTTAATTAATTAATCAATCAATCAATCAATTAATTAATTAATTTAATGTGTATGAGTGTACTGTCTGTATGTAGGTTTGTGCACCCATGTCGTGCAATGCCACGGAGGTCAGAAGAGGGTGTCGGATTCCCCTGGAACTGGAGTTCTCCAGGAACTAGAGTTACTGACAGTTCTCAGTTGCCATGTGGGTGCTGGGGATCGAACCCGGGTCCTTTGCAAGAGCAGTCTGTGCTCTTAACCGCTAGGCCATCTCTCCAGCCCCTCAAATTATTAATTATTTTAACTTTTAAAATTTCTATTTATGCCAGGCGGGGTGGTGCGTGCCTTTAATCCCAGCACGGGGGAGGAGAGCAGCAGATCTCTGTGAGTTCAAGCCCAGCCTGTTCTACTAAACGAGTTCCAGGCCAGTGTGCTACAGAGAGACCCTGTCTCAAAAGGACCAAAAATTTCTTTAATATTTGTGTTATTGTTGATATATGCAAGTGCACCTGTGTCATGCAATGCCTGCAGAGGACAGAAGAGGGCTTTAGATCTTCCGGAACTGGAGTTATGAATGGTTATTAGCAGGCCATGTAGGTGCTGGATTTGAACCTGGGTCTTCTGCAAGAACAGCCAGTGTTCTTAACCTCTGAGCCATCTTTCAGCCCCAACTCTTCAAGTTATAAGAAAGATTTGAGAGTTTATTTGCTAGCCAAGTATCTGTATTTTTCTGTGATGCTAGGTTTGGCATGAAACAAAGGATCTGTTTTAAGACAAACATGCTTTTTTTAAAGAAGCATTTGGGCCTGGCGTAGGGCGCACGCCTTTAATCCTAGCACTTGGGAGTCAGAGCAGGCAGCTATTGTGAGTTCAAGGCCACCCTGGTCTACAGAGTGAGTTCCAGGACAGGTGGGCTACAGGGAGACCCTGTCTCGAAAAGACCAAAAAAAAAAAAAAATAAAGAAGCATTTTGGGGAACAGAGCTTTTGTCCATCTTGGGGATTTTTCAGCAGGTGCTCTGATGTACTGCCTCTGCCGAGCGCCTGCGAGTGGGTGATGCTTCTGTGTCTTTATTCTAGTTTCAGGTGCTCATCAAATCTACTTCTCTGGATCATATGCACCCTATCTACCCTTTCCCCAACTTTGTTTACACTTACTTTATTTTTGTCTTTTACTTTCCTTTTTGAAAAATGACGGTAAGCAGGAGGAACATAAACCAATCAAGAGATTATTTGCTAGGTCAAATTAATCTTTGCAAGTCAAAATAGTGTAAAAAAACCCGTTAGATCAATCTGTGCTACAAAGTTATTGCTAGTACCAGTTCTGTCAGAAACTACCCAGCCCAGTTGATGAGGGGTGGCCTGTGAATAAACTAAGCACAGGCCGTTTCTCCACAGGAGAGCCATATGGGAAATCTAGGAAATCATGCATAAATAAAGCTCAACTGAGAAACTTGGGGGGCTCTTTCTTTGGTATGATGGGAACCACATTTTTATAGAGTTATCAGAGTAAAGACAAGGACTGTGATGTTCACAGGGGGTATAAGAGAGAATGATGGAGAGGCAGCCCAGGTTAGTGATCCTTAACACCTAATATTTTTCCAAAATCACATGGGAATTTTCTTTTTTTTATTAATTTTATTTATTCTGTATGTGTATGAATGTACTGTCTGCATGCAGGTCGGTTGCACCCTGTCGTGCAATGCCGCGGAGGTCAGAAGAGGGTCTCGGATTCCCCTGGAACTGGAGTTCTCCTGGAATTGGAGTTTCAGACGGTTCTCGGCCGCCATGTGGGTGCTGGGGATCGAACCCGGGTCCTCTGTAAGAGCGGTCGGCACTCTTAACCGCTAGGCCATCTCTCCAGCCCACATGAGAAGTTTTTAAAAAACACCAACAACAAGCATTTTTGTTCTATTGATCTGGGATGAAGTGTGGGTTTCCTGTAGATTAAAAGCTTCCCCAAGTGATGATTGTATGTGGACGAGGCTGGGGAACCACTGGGCTAGATGACTGACACATGAGCAGCAGCAAAAGAGGGGACCAAGTGTCCTAAGGGGAAGCAAGCAGCAGCTGAGTCTGCCTGCACCTCCCTCCCAGCCCCTAGCAGGGTGCTAACTAACAGCCAAGGAGAAAGTGATTCCTCCCGCTGGATGGTGCATGCTGCTGGGCGCCAAGGGGTCTTCTACAGTCCTGGTCATCATAAAATAGTCAGTTTGCACACGAAGAAAGCACTACTAACCAATGACTTAGGACTAGATGTTGCTTTTGCAGGAGTAGGCGTGGAGGCTGGCAGTTCATCTTCAGTAGGAAAGCAGTCTCATCATCAATGTATACAATTTATGAGGCTGTTGAATGGCAATGTGTGAAAGGGGCATTGCTGGGAGAACTGTGGGTTTGGAGAGGTGTAGTATAGAACTACATCACTGACAGGCTGTGCTCAGACTAGTGCTTGAATAACAGGTCTGAGTGAGAGGATGTGAAGACATGAGTTTTTACATCTGTAGCCATAAGACTAATCAGTCTACACAGTTCAAGTCTCAAGAGTCTATTAATTTATGACTGCACCAGAAAATATTTATCTGATAGGGCAGGAGACACTTGATAATTAGTATTTTGACTAATGTGTGAAATCTATGACAAGTAATTTTGACTACTGTCAATTCAAAAGTAGAAAATGTTTTATCAGTGGCTTCAGTCTCCCAGTACAGTACAGTCAACAATGAACTTGTAGACAACACCTACAGAGGATGTTTGAATTTGACCTACCTTAGCCTACTAAGGTAGTCAGACCTTAGTAACCAGACCACTAACATATTCTCATTTTCTCATGGAGAAGACAATAGTTTAATACCCACCCTACTCCTCAACAAATGCTGCAGTTCATACCACGAAGCATGATTTCCTTTTGAACTGACTATGTGTTGGTATTTCCAGACGGTATACAGTAAAGATACAGCACCTTTGTTGCATAGGGGGCTTGACTCTGAATTTAAACAGCAGTTTTCTAAAACATTTTTATTTATTATTTTTATTATTTTATGTGTACTAGTGTATTGCCTGAATGCATGTAAGTGCACCTGTGTCATGAAATGCTGCAGAGGCCAGAAGAGGGTGTCAGATCCCCTGGACCTAGAGTTACAGATGGTTGTTAGCTACCATGTGGGTGCTAGGAATTGAACCCGCATCCTCTGCAAGAGCAGCTAGTGCTTTTAACTGCTGAGCCATTTCTCCAGCCCCAGAAACAGCAGTTTTTAGCCATGATTACCCACTAGAATCACATGAGGAGTTTCTATTTCCATTTATCTTTTGTTATTTTTCAGACAGGGTCTCCCCGTAGGCTTAGCTGGCCTGGAACTTGCTTATGTAGACCAGTCTGGCCTCAGTCTCACAGAGAGCTCTGCCTGCCTCTGTCTCCAGGCACTCTTTAAGGTAGAGTGGTTTAATGGCCACTATACCTCTCAAAAAATACTGCAATTCATACCATGAAGAATTATTTCCTTTTGAATTGACTATGCGTTGGTGTTTTCAGAAGCTACCCAGTCAGGATACGGCACCCTTGTTGTGTCACCAAACCAGCATTATGAGGAACAAAAAGTCCAAGCTGCAATCCAGACCAAATAATTTAATACCTCTGGGGTGGAGTTCAGGCATCGACAATACAGTTCCCAAGGTTGACTCCGATATGCAGCTGGGGTTAAGCTCTACTGACCTGCAGCCTTATGTGGGGCACCTAATTTCTTTACATACAAGTTTTACCCTGGAGGTTTCAAGATCAAGGTAGAAATTTCAAGAAAATCTATATGAAAAACTCATCAGTGTATTTATGACAGACTGTCAGGGCCATAGACATGGCAGGTAAAAGCAGCAAGACAACAATGCTAAACATTGTTACCTCATTCAGCATAGGAAAACGTGTAAGGTAGGTACTACCACTGTTTTTCTTCTTGTATATTTTTTTGTTTTTCTCTTGTCTTTTTGAGACAGGGTCTCTCTGTAGCACCAGCTGGGCTGGAACTCACTGTGTAGACAGGGTCAGGTTAGCCTTGATCTCACAGAGACCCCCTTTCCTCTGCTTTACAAGTGCTGAGATTAAGGGACTGTGCCATCGTGCCCAGTGCCCCCTTTTTTAAAATGCAAAAATCATATTTTTATGGAAATTTCCAGATTCTCTCTGAAGGCTCAGAGAAGCCTATTTATCACATTCCTTTTTAAATTCCTGTGTCAGACAAAAGGGTGAACAGAAACAAGACTAGAAGGCTGCTCTCTTGCAGAAGAGTCAGATGGATAAATGCAAGGTTTACTAAGAGAGATCTAAGGAGAGTTGGTGGGTCAGTATCTTCTTGTCAAGCTTACTTTATACAAAGCTCAGACGTCAGCATCTTACATGTATCCAAGCCACCTCAGCAGTACAGGAATAAAACTGAATCTCTATGGAAAATATCTTGAACAAAGAAATAAGTAATAATTTTATACTCTTGGTTAAATATCACTGATATCAGACTTGAAAGGGGATAAACTTTAAACTACATAAAACAGAAGGAAATTGCTATGCCTTAAAAGACTAAAACAACACCAGCAAAACAGCAGCTCCAGAAGCAGGTGCCGGGTTAGAGTTTGATACTCAGAATGCCAGCTGCTAAGAAGAAGCCTTCTGAAGCTGTGCCTTCTAGCAAATGTCTGATACTCAGATCTTCAGCATCTGGAAACGTGGTGCTCCCAGTCTTCTCCTGTCACCCTGGCTGGGGAATGAGGGCTCAGGCTACTGGCGAGGACAGGAGGGGGGATAAGAAATGAGAGAAGAGTGTCTTGCACTTATTATTAATGTGGAGGAGAAAGAAAAGAGAAGATTCCCAAGGCACCGTTCTGTAAACATGAGATGTAATGGGTTCTGGAAATAGAAGCAGAGACTAAAACAAAAATTTTTGATTGGAAATATTCTACTTTTATTTGTTTTCTACTATATTTATTTCAGATTACTCCAGGGAAGAAATGGAAAACCCCAGTGCACAGCAATTTGAACACTTTGATCAAGATCTTTAAGAGCAATAGCCCAAAGTGAGCTATCTTTAGCATTTATTTTGCTATGTCTGGGTACAAAACTTCAGTTGCTTTTAATCATCTACATACTCTTCAAAAACACTAGCTTCTATAATGAGCACTGGAAAAGGATACCCAGCAAGTTCAGGAGGAAAGGCTTCTTTTTTTTCTGGTAGACCCTAACAGCTTGAGGATGTAAATGGGTAGTCTTGTTAACAGCTCAACACAAAGCTTTGTGATCTCTACCTTCCATTTCTTCTTTTACACCAAGCTTTCCACACTCAGTTTAAGAAGGAAAATATCACTAAAACTGTATCATCAAAGAGTGATTAGCCCTCAAGGAAACCATCTGATTTTTTGCTTCAAGGAAATTTCTAAGGAAGAGAATTATCTTTTTGGATACTACCATTTCTTCAGAAGAATTTGTTCTGGTTTTCAATTACTTCAAATGAAAATGGGACATATGAAGGCTATTTAGTGAGAGATTTATTAGTATGTAATTATTGCTTTTAGTTATTCCATAACATCGAATGGATCTTCATTTATAATAAAATCAGTTCATTCTTGTAGCCTCTTGGTGGAATGTACTAAACATGTATGCTCTCCATAGGTGCATTAAGCTAAAGAAGAGAAGAGAATACTCCCATTAAATGATAAGCTACTCATGATTCTAATTAGACCTGGTTGCTGATTTAAAGTTGGACATCACCGGCTTTCTCTATCTTGTGCCACTAGTGGTGGGAAAGTAATGTTTGACGAATTTGGACACTAACTTTTGTTGTTGTTGTTTTGATTTGTTTTTGAGATTGGTGTAGGAAGCTTCCTTTGCCACGAGCAGGTACAGCATGGTCCTGCTAAGGGAAGGGGAGCACAGTGCCCAGTGGACACTGTGGGGAACTGACCCTCGGCGCAGAGGTCAGTCAGTTACTTCTGTAACCGACCTGAGAGATACTTCCAACTCAGGTCCTTAGCCTGGGACAACAAAACATTGTCCCAGTTTGGCCGTGCTTCATGCTTCTTCCACCTGCCCAAAGACTGCTGACCCTGGACAGGACTTTCAGGCTGATGGCTGATTGCCTATCTTCAGCCTATGTCCACTCACAATTCACTTCACCACACTGGCTATCCAGGTTGGTGGTCTAAAGGACTGTTGTCCAAATCCACTGGTCACTCAGGCCTGTTTTGGTCTGTATGCAAGCAAAAAATAATGGCCGGGGGTTCTGTAATGATGGTAATGGAGAATTTGATTTATTGCCTGCTACAGCTTGCTTTTATAAGAGAAAATGATGTCACTTTTATAAGAGAAAATGACATCAGTTCCCAGAGCCAATCGCAGACCCCCAGTTCTGCGCCACTGTATACTGCTGCTCTGCCTAGCATCATGTGCCTGGGCCACGTTGCTTGCTCCTTCTTGGGGCGGGGTCAAAGAAATCTCATGACTCCCACATGGAGCCCTGAGGTGTGCTAGTTGAGAACTAGCCCCCAATTCAAACTGAATCTTCCCATAGATAGGGACTCTCTATGTAGTACTTGATGGCCTCGAACTCAATATGTAGAACAGGCTGGCCTAAAAAGTACAAAGATCGGATCGCCTCTGCCTCCTGAGGCCTGTGCCACCATGCTAGCAACATTGAAACTTTTATTAGTCTTGATTGTTCACAAGTTATTGGCCATTCTACTTGGATAGAAAATAGGGGGCCCAGGAAGCAGCACTGTACTATGACAGAAACACATGCTTCCTTAGTGTCATACTTCTGACCAAGCTTCTGTTTCTTTTACCCCTCACTCACAGGATATGTTCACTTGAAAAATGAAAATCTGTCATTATCATAGGTCACCATAAGGAAACATCATGTAAGGTGCAAATACATTTCCATAGTAATGGAATACAGTATAGTATCAAAATAAATATTCATTCAATGTTTTAGATTATCTGTGCAATTTCTTCCTTTAGCAGAATTAATCAAGAATTAACAGTCAATGGGGTTGGAGAGATAGTTTCAAGGCTAAGAGCACTGGGTGCTCTTCCAGAGGACCAGGTTTGGTTCTCAGCCACCACATGGCCAACAACCATCTGTAACTCCAGTTTCAGGGGATCTGATGCCCTCTTCTAGCCTCCATGGGTATTGTGTGCATGGTACACTTACATACATGTAGGCAGAACACTCATACATATAAAATAAAAATAAATTAGTTAAAAAAGAATAGTCAAATAAATTCCCAAGATGGCTACTCAAATATACTAATTTAAAGGGGAGGGGCCAGACTTTCACCTGGAAGTCATGCAGGCTCCTAAGGAGTTCACATTTCTCGAAGAACTCTGGTTCTGTCAAAAGTCCTTGATCAGTTATAAATGGCAGGTGTCCAGCTACACTGGAGCAGAGGGACTCTGAATGGCAGATGTGGTGGGGGTGCTCTGAAGGAATCTTGTTTTGCCATCAGTCTGATTAAAGTTTAAAGTATTTCCCCCAAATCTTAAAAATGCAAAACAACAACAACAACAACAACAACAACAACAAACCTAACACGGAATAATTGAGGGGTTGTGACACATGGAAAAATTCAAGCATGTTCCCGAATGTACAGTTTAGAGTAATTCTTTGATGTCAGTAGCTTTATATGTTAATTCAAATGAATAACTTGTGTAAATCTGGCATATGCATAGGAAAATAATAATCACTTCTTTTTCTTTTTCCTTTCCTTGCTCTTATAAAAGGATTATTGGTATGTCCCCATGACAACGGAAGTAGAATGTTCAAGTTTAGACCTTGGTTGGTATGGGATTAACAACACATCTATACTGTTGGCCCCATCACAGGAGCTGGTAGATTGGCTGGCACTAGCAACATTAATGGACCTCCTCACAAATGTAGGGTATCAGTTCCTTCAAGAAGCTGACCGCATCCATCAGTATTCTTGTCAGCCAGCTGGAACTCATAGTAGACAAACTGTTCCCAGAAGCCATGGATGGGCACAATTTGGTCTAATGTGTGGGCATCCCCAGGAACATAGAATGGTACTTGAGATAAGCAAGGCATAGGGCAGCCTATTGGCTCAAGCCAGTAGTGCTGTGCAGCAGTGTGTTGTTGCCTTGGCTCATTTTCACTCAATGAATGTGGTAAGTGATGGGGTCAAAGAGGTCAGAAAGAGTGAGATGGTATAATGGCCGGGCATGGTGGTGCATGCCTTTAATCCTAGCAGTTGGGAGGCAGAGGCAGGTGGATCTTTGTGAATGGTGTATCAGCCAGACATCTGCATGTATTGGATATACTCAGAGAAGGTGATTACTACCTCCACTGCTATGCTGAAGACCTGGAATCTAGTTACTAGTTAGCAGAAGCCTGTTGTTACCAGCCACACCATTCATAATATAGAAGCTTTAGTAATCTGTGAAAGGCCAGTGACTGAGGCTTTAGAAGCAAATAAATTGGGAAGGCACCATGGGGTGCTGTCATGAGGGGCAGGACTGGACATGTATGAGACTTACTTCCTTCAGCCAGGCTGTGTCCACTGAACACTGCAGAAGGGCATGGGTGGTGGACTCTTTAGGAAGCAGCTGTGTGAAGGTCTCCTGAAGACCTTTCATGATCCTTGATGAAATCACTGTCTGCCCAAGTTGATTACAACAGCCAGGGTCTTTCCTTGGGGGAAAACTGGGTCTTAGGAGAAGACTCAGCCTCTGGTGTCCAGATGCATCTCCCTAGACTCACACAGTTAACTTCCTAGCCGTCACCTGAGGGCTGCTGTGGACCCTATGGAGAAGCAAGGCAATGTCTCCTCAGCTCTGGCACTACGCCAGGAACGTGCCAAGCAACACATTTTGATGGTGGCTTCAGAGGGACGTCTCATCTTTTTTTACAATTTTTCTTTCCTGCTGTCTTTTAAGCTTTCTTTTCCTCCTATGATTCTTATTATGTAGCTGTTGAACATTCCTGATTGATAGCCTGTTATTTTGTATTTCCACCACTATATTGTCCTTTTTATTTTACCTCTGGGGAGATGTTTCTATTGAGAAAACATAGCTGTATCATTTAAAAGTTGAAATGTTCTTTCCTATTCTTTAATTGGTTTTCTTAAAATGCATGTTTGTACTTATGTGGATATATGTATAATTAGTTTCATTTCATGTCTCTTCTTTTAGATTTTTGCATATTTAAATTGTAAGTTCTTTGATTTTGGTTTTGTTATTGGCATTATTTCTGTTTCCTGTGAGCTTTCTTCTTTTTTCTTTTGTATTTGTTTTGGTTTCTGTATTTCACAGTGGGGACTTTCTTCAAATGCCATATGATTCTTTTCTGCTCATTTATATTTAAGGATAGATGACTGGCAGTTCTCTGGGTCTAAGTCAGTCTGCTATACTAAAAGGATTCCCCTTTAGCACAATGAAATGGGCAGCTGGCCCAGGAGGATACTAAAGTTTTAGTATCTTTGGAGCTCTCTGATGTGGTTCAAGAAAAGTATCCTATAGTATTCTCCTTAGGAGATATGATTCTGGATGTTTGCATACTCAAGCTGGGGGAGAAAAGAATACTGGGAGAGTCTCACTGTTCACTGAATACATTTTTTACATCCTACACTGCCCCATTTAAATATAACATTTTTAGCTTTTTGATGGTTGATGTCCTTGAACCCAAAGTTCATATGTTATAGTCCTAATATACAATATGTCTGTATTCAGCATTAAGATCTTGAAGCAAGTAATTATAGTTAGATGGGGTCAAAGGGTAAATCCCTAATGCAACAGGACTTGTGCCTCTATAAGTAGAAAGGACACCAGAACTCTGTCTCTGCTATATGAGGATACAGTGAAATGGGCTCTCAAAAAAGTCCAAAAGAGAGTACTCACCAGGAAGCAAGCTAACCAGACTGACACCTGATTTTAGATTTCCAGTTTCCAGAACTGCAGGGAAATCAGTTTCTATTGTTGTTGCTGTTTTGTTGTTGTTCTTGTTTGTTTTGAATTTTTGAAGCAGCTGACCTAGAATTAATGATGTAGCCCAGGCTGGCCTTGAACTTGGAAATTTCCTCTACCAGTTTTTTGGAATTGCAGGCATGGCTGTCATGCCCAGCTAAATTTCTGTTAAGTAACTCAGTCTACGGTATTTGTTATTGTGGAACTGAACTAGTTAATAGACAAAGTGACCATTTTCTAAAATAAGTGTTTATCAGCTTTGCATTTCACATGTATTCTATATAAAGTGCAGAAGAAATTAATGAAAAATGAAGATATTCTTTTTAAATGTTTTTATTTATTTCTGTTTTATGTATATGAGTGTTTTGCCTGCATGTATGTAAGTGCACCTGTGTTATCCAATGCCTGTGGAGGCCAGAAGTCACTGGATCCCCTGGAACTGGAGTTATGTACCATTGTTAGTGGCTATGTGGGTGCTGGGAACCAAACTAAGGTTCTCTGCAAGAATAGCCAATGCTCTTAACAGCTGAGCCATCTCTCCAGTGCTCCAAAATGTGACTATTCTTAGAAGAACTTAGGATAATAGTGATACTGGAACTACTGTAGTATTAGTATTCCTGAAATTTCTGGTGAATGTCAAAGAGAGTTGACATTACCAAAGTAGTGATTGTATGCAACAAATGTTGTGGGTGGCAAAGTGGACCCCAGCCCCAGGCTGGTATTGGAGAAATAGGGCAGAATAAAGAAAAGTGAGTACTCACTTTGAAATAAGTCAATTTAGGGGCTGGAGAGATGGCCTAGTGGTTAAGAGCGCCGACTGCTCTTGCAGAGGACCCGGGTTTGATCCCCAGCATCCACATGGTGGCTGAGAACCGTCTTTAACTCCAGTTCCAAGGAAATCCAACACCCTCTTCTGACCTCCATGGCATTGCATGACATGGGTGCATAAACCTGCATGCAGATACTATGTTCATACACATACAAAAATAAATAAAATTAAATTAAATTAAAAAAAGAAATAAGTCAATTTAATGTAACATCATTAGTGAATTTAATAAAGATAAAATGCACAGATGGCAAATTCTTCTCAAGTGAGAATTTTTACTTATAGAACAGATTAAAATAAATTAAATAGCTACTGCTAATGTGTTTATGTGACACACCAACCAGTCGTGCATGTGGGAACAATGAGCCTTCGCTGCTGGAACATGGTGTGAACAAGTGGATACCAAGTTTTAGGAAGGAAACTGTAAAAGATGGCATCTGTAGACTGTTCCTTATTGAAAGAAAATTGTTCTGGCTCATTACTGCTGAAATATTCAACCAAATGGGTGGAGGTATAGACAGGGCTGGTCACTTAGTCAGTGCCCTTTGGGAAGGCACAAAGTAGACTTTAGTGCTAAGTTATGATTGCATGTAGTTTATCAGCAATTTTCTCAGCCACTTGAAGAGAAAATGGCAAACAAAATACCTGTCATCATATGGGTGCACAATTGCTGGTTGTAGACGGGAATGAATGTTTGTTTTCCTAGAAAGTTATACTTGCTGATGGAAGACAAATCACTAAATCATACTTTCAAATATTTAACTGGAACTCAAGATTGACTGTGTTTTCTGGAGGGCCTGTGACATTGAGAAATTGAGTAACACACCGAAAACCACAATAGAAGCTTTGCTTAGGTTTGAAAAGGTTCCACACACTTCTGATAGCACTAGAAATTATCTTTAGACTTCCTTACCATCATTGTCATTGTCTCTATCAGCATCTTCCTTTCTACCTGTTGGGATAAAAAACTTATTCTGATGTGCTTTAATGTGCTACTGATGCTGACTGATCTCTGGCATAGGATTCATAGGTTAAGAAGCCCCTTACCCTGAAGGGTAGCTCTCATAGCTTTGGAGAGCAGTATGCAACCTGCTAAGGGAGAATATCAGTCGATTGTTCAACATCAGCTTCAAGACCAAACAACCACATCGATGACCAGCACAGCTTATGACATTGGTACAGCGGTGGCACTTTTGTCTTGGGGGGAGTCAATGGATATTTAATTGGATTTAAAGCCCACTCAGTGGGAGGAAACTCATGTGTGGTACTGTAAGCATAGCCAAATACACATGGGTGGAGAGATCATACATCTTAGAGAAAACCCCAAGTCTGTCACATCTCTAGACTAATGTAATTTCTTACTAAGTGCAAAACATTCTCATATTTACAGTTAACTATCTCAGTCACTACTCATCAAAGAAGCTTCTTTTGCACCAGATAGAGACTATTATAGTGTACCACAACCAGTCATATCCAGATATTGTCTGCAAATCACCCAAGCCTAAGCAGCATATGTACAATGCAACCTCTATAGGTAAGGTGAATGCAACATAGAACAAGAGATAAAAAGGACACCGATGAATCTCTCAACTATCACTAATGAAGCTCCCTCATGCAACAGAGGGCCAGGAACACAAAAGGGCACAAATGGCCAAAGCTTGGAGATTAGGCATCTGCAAAGGGTGGGTCCTCAGACAGGACTCCTATATTAAGCTTCACTCACCCAGGGCTCAGGATGCATTGCAGAAGAGGGCGCAGAAAGATTGTAAGATCCAGGGAGAAGGTGCATAACCATATCTAAATAGAATCACACAAGGTTCAGGGTTCCTGTTCATAAGACCCTACAGTGGTAACGTCAAAACTCAGCATAGACTATGGAAATGGGCAGCAGTTGCAGTGTTAGCAGAATTATTGGCAGCTGATTACTGCTGGATGAGGAAGAGCTGATCTTCTTAAAGTGAGGGACTCTGGATCTTCTTTTTTTCATTTATTTTATTTTATTTATTTTTGTATGTGTATAAATGTACTGTCTGCATGCAAGTTTGTGCATTGTGCACCCGTGTCGTGCAATGCCGCGGAGGTCAGAAGAAGGTGTCGGATTCCCCTGAAACTGGAGTTCTCCTGGAATTGGAGTTTCAGATGGGTCTCGGCTGCCATGTGGGTGCTGGGGATCGAACCCGGGTCCTCTGTAAGAGCAGTCGGCACTCTTAACTGCTAGGCCATCTCTCCAGCCCACTCTGGATCTTTTTTTTTTTTTTTTTTTTTTTTGTCTTTTCGAGACAGGGCCTCCCTGTAGTCCCAGCTGTCCTGGAACTCACTCTGTAGACCAGGCTGGCCTTGAACTCACAAAGATCCACCTGCCTCTGCCTCCCAAGTGCTAGGATTAAAGGCGTGCACCACCACGCCCGGCTCTGGATCTTCTTAAAGTGAGGACTAGACCTCAGTGGATGAACTTGCACTGAGGAATGTCTATGGATGCTAACTTGACACAAAGTGTTTGGTTATTCCTATAACATTAATGGAACAGGAAGAGTTAGATGGGGAGTTAGATGGGGAGGACAGGCCAGAGAAGGGAGTATGGGGAACTAACACTGCAGACTTTAGAAAATGCTACATGGAAACCTACTATTGGAGAAGCTGTCTAAGTACATATTAATACACACACATAAAAGGTGTTTAAGGGCTGGAGAGATGGCTCAGCGGTTAAGAGCACCGACTGCTCTTGCAGAGGACCTGGGTTCGATTCCCAGCACCCACATGGCAGCTAAGAACCATCTTTAACTCCAGTTCCAGGGGAATCTGATGCCCTCTTCTGACCTCTGCAGCATTGCATGACACAAGTGCAAAAACCTACATGCAGACAGTTCACTAATACACATAAAATAATAAAAATTTTTTTAAAAAAGAAAAAAAAGGTGTTTAAGTGGAGTAGCCTTATAGCAGTGGAGACAATGCTTCCTCCAGATGGTATAGACTATCAAAGAAGAAGCCAGTACTAGGTTTGGGTTACTACTTTTCAAGTTGTTGGTCTATGTAGTCCTGTAGACCACCCCAAGCATTACAGGTTATTACCATTATTCTTGGTTACCCTCCAGAACTTGGTGGTAAGATCGTACTGCTGAAGACACCACATACCCAAGTCATAGGACATGGAGAAGTCAAGGTGGTGCTGATCTGAAAGCTTCGTCCCTACTGGCTAGCTTTCATAGTGCTAGACAGTTCTTGCATACTACCAGAGGAGAAAGGTCATCGACAATCTTACCCAGATGTGAACCCTGCAAGCTATAATAATGACTGGTTTGGCTAGGATTAGTTTTCATAATTATGCCCCTCTCAATTTAACCTCTAACCAGGTACTCCAAACCATTAAAACTCCATTAAAAAGGGTTGTCTGTATGGAAAAGCAGAACCAAATCATGATTCTTAGGAAGTATTTGTAAAATAGTCATTGTTCACTATTAAAATACCATCAGGTTACTGTGTATTAGAAATTGTCCACATTATAGTTTTAGGCTAAAAATTCATACAATAGTTTAAAACGAACCACCGTATCCTTCTCTTTTATTACAATAATGTCTGTATCCTGAAGGGCATATTGAAAGGGTGCTATTAATAATGGCCTTATGTAATTAAATTGTATGGTAGAATTGAATTATTTGAGTCTCTGGGACAGAGATGATTGCAAGTCTAAATATACAAGCCTGACTTTGGAGGTCTCTTTATGATTTGCTTCCTCAAAAAACCTGTTGGCCTCACAAGGCACAAAGAATTTAGAGGAGAGTTTAAACAAGAAGTTAGAGACTTGTCTCTTGGCAATGGTGTTGGGTTAAACATACCTTGGCCTGCTCATAAAAATCTCAGAAAGGACCGTGAAAGAAGGACAGATAAAGGAATTTGCCCCACCCTATCCAGAAGTGACTTGCCTCCTAAAACTGTTTGTTTTTCTCAGCAGTGCTGAGACTGAGAACTTTCTTCTTGGTTTGAGTTTCACTGATGGATCTTGTTTTAGGAGTCATGTAAACCTGTGAGTTGAGCTACTTGTTTACAAAGAGCAAACTGATGGCCAGCCCTCCAACTCAGCCTTTTCCAGAAAACTGTAAACCCATTCTTCCTCCACCTTTGCATGGAAAGAGATGAGTCTTACTGAAGGTAATTATGCTAGTATGGACTACTGATTCTCAACCATGGGTCATTCTCCTTCTCCAGGTTAATTGGGATATCTGGAAGGGGTGGCATTGGGGAGATGGATCATAGCTGAGTGGTTAAAATAAGCATGTTCCATATGACATTGGCAGAGGATGTTGGCAATTTCTTAGCAAATGAGAAGTCAAGGTTTCCCATTTATTATCCCTAAATCCATACTGCTTTGTCTGTTTTGCAAAAAGTTGCCTGGGCCCTTTAAATGAGTTCCCTTTGTCAGCTAGTAGATGGTAAGTTTGGCAATAAAAGGCATTGTGGAGACTTCCAGGAGAGGATTCACCTCATTGTTAATAACTTTTCCAGGCAGCTAAGGACAGATTTCCAGAAAATTCCACCAGCTTGACACCATATGCCATTCAATGAGTCAGAGCCCTTTCTGTGTCACAGTACTAGGAGAAGCGGGAGGGGCTCTTCCCTGGGTGCTTACACCTTTAAGGGTGCTGGCTGCATCTTGCTTATTATATCCTTATAATCTTTAGATTAGAGGTTAATTTGTTTTGCTAGCTAAACTTTTGTTATTCCAATCCTTGGAAAGAAGCTTTTTATTTCATTCTACTCTCTCCCTCCTCTCCTTTCCTTTTTTCTCTCCAGGACTCCTACCAACTTTCTACTCCATCCAAGGCTGTATACTACCTTCCCCCGGGTAACCCATATCCTCGAATTCATACGCTTCTTGTTTGTACGACGGTACCTGAATGTTTGTTTCTTCCTCTGGATGAGTTCTAAATCTTTATTACCTAACTTATGATTCAACTTGTCTATACATTTTTTTCAGGTGATTCTTATCATATACCATCTTCCCACTTGTCCTATATGTGCTCCCAGAACTCTGTGCACTTGATGAATAAATGTGTGATGGTTAACTTTAGTTGTCAACTTGATTGGATTGAGGGAATTGGAGAATTAGCAAATCATACTTCTGAGTGTATTGCTGAGGATGTTTCCAGAGAATATTGGTATAGAGGCCACTGAGTAAGAAACCGTCCTGAACATGGGCGGTGGTATTCAATAACTGGAGGCTTCAGATGAACAAAAGAGCAGACAATGGAAGCCAGTGCTTGCTCATGCTCCCTTCCCAACTGGGGAGGAAGTTTTTCTACTGCTGTTGTCAGCAAGCGAGCTTGCACCAGCAACCATCTTAGGGCTGTCAGGCCTTTGCCCTCACACTGGGGTTACATGATCAGACTCTTCTCAGGCTTCCGCCTTCTTGGATCGAGCAGCTTCTAGTTTTTCTGGTGGTCGAGTCTGAATGTGACAGTTATGCAACTGGCAGCATCTGGATCACGTGGACTAATCTAATAAATCCCCTCACGTATGTCTTTGAACCCTAATAAAATATTCAATATTCAATGGCTTCAAATATTTGAAATTTCTCTTATATAATTGTTATGATGCTGTTCGTAAGTCACATACTTCTTAAAAACAAGGATGTTTGTCTTTTATTTTTCCTGTAGGGAGGGAACTGGGTCTCTGTTCACTGCAGGCTTCTTGCTGAGTTGGAGGTAACTGAGTAGGAGACAGGTAGAACTTTTAGCTTTTTGTCAGTTCTTTGACAAATGATGTGCTGACAACTGTTTCAAGAGAAGAATAATATAAAAGGAAGCATTCATACCCTTGAGGCATATGTAAAATTAAAAAGATACATGGTTCATTTGATAACTTTCCTACCTTGTCTAAAGTACAATCAAAGTTGGTTCAAATGGAGGCGTTAACTAAATATTAAAGTGTAGGACCATTTTTAAGGGCCAGTGAAGCTGGGATATAGACTGGCCATGGAAGTTGCCATAAGCAGACTTCAAAGTAGTTTTCTCAACTCACTTTATGCATCATTGGCAAGTCTGAGTTATGAGCAGTGAGCTGGAGCACAGCCGCTCAGTCAGCACTGAAACCAGGACTGGTGCTGTGCTAGCTCTTCAGGGTTGTATTGGAGATATGCATGTGACAGATCACAGAAGACCTGGCTCACAGACTTCCATGTATATGGGAAGGGCAGGTGAGACAAATATGATAAAGATTTATTTAAGAAGATTTGAATTGCTGCTATTGACAGGTGACCAGCACTAGCTTCTTGTTCTCAGAAACAAAGTAAATGATTGTGAACTCTGGAGACCTCAAATTCTAGAAGTGAAACAAAAAGCAGATGATTTCTTATAGACACAAAGAACAGATTGGTGTTGATCCCTGGTCAGTCTTCACCATGATGCTGAACCACATGGGCATCAGTGACATCAGCTGTGTCCTTTCTGTACAAAGGACTGATAGGGAGGGGGAGAGGAAAGGAGAGAGAGAGAGAGAGAGAGAGAGAGAGAGAGAGAGAGAGAGAGAACTCTGATAGAGGAAATAAGGAATACTGACACTCTACAAAAGATAAAGACTTTCCTAGTTATCAGCTGGCAATATGAATAAGATACTTTTGGTTACATAAAGGCTGTATTATACTTATACAAAAGGAACAAACGTCAACATTTATTTGACAGTATGTAAAGTGGAATTTTAAGCAGTATTTTCAGACATTTAGGTAAATAATGTTTCTAGACTATCTTAATGTTTGACATGACTACAGCTAAAGATAGTTATTGATCTCCTGGATTTGAGAAATCTTCTTATCTGGCATTAGGAAACATTACCACTTAAAAGGGATAGCTTCCAAAATTTATGGCCTAAATTATCATTATTAGTCAGTGAGCAAAGAATTGGAGTCAGAACTTATTCTTTAAAAACATAACTAATCTTTATTTAAAGCGACATAGAAAAATTCTACAGAAATCGTGTAGTTCATTTGGGAAAGCCCACATTTATCCTCAAGGACTCTCAGTAATGTGCTTTTATCTCTCATCTCTTGTTCAAATACTCTTGTTACTTACAACAGTTAGAAAATTGTGCTATTCGCAAATAATCTAACAATTCTGAACACACGTTGACCTCCTTGAAAATTTCACCAGATGGGACTAAAAAGAAAGATTTATTAATCATATTTAATATTCTAAAACAGAGGCTCAAAGTAAATTTTACCTGTCATCACTAATCTGTCCCCAAGAGATATTTGATAAATACCCTCATTACTTCAATGAGCATTTGGTGTTTTTATTGTCAAATTCTGCACCTTGACTTCCCAGTATCTGAGGATTATCTATGCTGGAGCTGTGCTGGGCTTTTATTCTGCTGCTTTGACTTAGCTGAGTGTGGTAGTGACTCAGGACAAGCTTTCTCCAGGGTAGTCTTTACACTTGTTTTATCAATGTGGTAATGTGCTTAATAGAGCATTGTACCCAATGAGGTTCCATACACACATGATTCCCAGCACCGATTTAGAGCAGGAATGGTTCATGTGACTCTGATTTTCAGTGATCACGAGAACAGCCGTCACTTTTCTGAACACCTCAGACTTGGGTTACCTCTGCTTTCCAAGCTCTTCTAGGCAACATATTCAAGAGCTCCTCATATACATGGCTGCCCTGACCTCAGGGTAATGCCACATACCCCTCTTTTCTTAGTGCTTCCAGTTGAAACAGTTGAAAAGAAGAATAAATTAATGCCTTTAATGGGCCATAGATAGCTGATTTGGGTAATTCACACTCACTGTTTTTTCCCTACTTCCTTTTTTTTTTTTTTTCAAGAGCAGTGGTCAACTATAAAAAGAGAATTAGAGGTTTTCAGCCTCTTTTTCTCTTTTTCTTTCTCTTCTCTTTCTCTGACATTCCGCAAAAAGTAACTTAAGTGATTTATCTGGACTCTGCCACAGTCTGTCAGCTTGATTATAGGTAAAAGTTTAGGAGGCTAGAGATTCTAATTGCAAACTGTCAGGACAGAGCCACTGAAGCGTACAAGGAACTGTTCTAGGTGCTGAATTCTTTCTAGCTGTGCACAGGATCCCTAAGTACAAATAATAAAAGGAATAGCATTTTTCTGAGAACTTGGTCAAGTTAGAAAAATTGCTGAGTTGGGAGGACAGCCTAGGAGGAGATCTAATGTTGATTTCTAGCAGAATTACCTGGGGGTGTTTGTTAAAACAGAGATGTATTGGAACTAATAATCAGAAATTACAAACATTTTCTTGGGCAAAACTATTCTCCACAGTTATAAAAACCCTTTAGATTAAAAATAACAAACAAGAAAGTTCAATGTGTTTTAAAGAACAGCAGGTGATTTCACTAATCAGGGTATGGAATCACCTTAAGTGTCTAAGATGGATGAATGGATGAAAAATTTATTGTACATACACAACAGAATACTACTTAGCCTTCAAAAAGGGTAATTGTATAATTTGCAATAACAAAAGTGAGACTGGACATAATATTAAATAAAATAAGCCAAACACAGAAGGCCAAATATTCCATTGCCGTCCTCACATGTTGTATTATCTATACAAGATGAATCAATAGATGCTAAGAGTAGAATGGCGGTTGTTAGAAAATGATGGGCTGAGGAGATTTGCTCAATAGACATGGCATTTCAACTAGAAAGGAGAGATAAATTCAAGGTATTTGTTTTATAAAATGATGACCATGGTGATCATTTTTGATTTCTATTGTGATTGGGTTACAAATTACCTGGGCGTTTGTGAGACACACATTTGTGTGTGTGAGGATGGCTCCCGAAAGGGTTAGCTGAGGGATCCACCTGAATGTAGATGGGTGGGGGTTCTGGACTGAATAAAAGGGGGAAAGGAAGACGTCAGTCCAAGTCCAGCATTCCCCTCTGTGTGCTTCCTGAGGTGTGAGCAAGCAGTCCCTATCACTATGCCACCACTTCTTCTCTGCCCTGATGGACTGTATCCTCTGAACCACGAGCCAAAGTAAACCTCTCCCCCCTAAAGTTACTTCTTGTCAGATGTTTGGTCACAACAATGAGGAAAGTAATACAATGGTTATAGTTAATAGCAATGTATTGCACATTTAACATCTAAGAGAGAAGATTCTCAAATGTTATCATTATCAGAAAATAAGCAACTAATGCAATGGATGCTAGTTAGCATCAGTTAACCATTCCATAATATATCAAAACATTGTGCTTTATGTAATCAATATATATAATTCTCATTTGTCAGTGGAAAAACAGAATCACAGGTGGTGAGGTGGATTTCAAGGTGTATAGCAACAGCACAATGAACAATTATAACCTTTTATGAACAAGTTTCAGAAAAGGAAAAGTTTACAAAACTTCAGTGAATAAGCCTGTTCACCACAACTCTTACTAATATTACAATATCTACAGCTTCCCCCCTGAACCATGTGGGTCCATACTCCATATTTGGCCATGGAAGGAGCAGAGGGATGCTCTCTGTTATCACTTAGCTAACTTGGTTTCTTGGTGTTCCCAAACAAGGCACCCCAGCATTTCATGTAAAGTTCTTTTGTGTTGTTATAACGTTCTAAACTATTTAGCCTTGCATATTGGACCAGGGAGCCGGGCAGCTATGAAGAAGGCCAAAACCTATGAAAACTGGTAAAGGTGAACATCTTAAAATGCCCAAGTAAGATAACGACAACCAATACAGGCCAACTAGAGCATATCAACTTACTTGTAGCTCTCAATTTAGGAAACTAAAAATATAGAGAGTAAGAATGAAGCCCTATGATATTTATATTTGTAACGTGAACAGCTAGACTCCAGAGGCAGGAAGTCAGATGCTCAGAGCCCTGCCACTAAGTGTCTTTGGGCTGATAATGAATCATAGACACCATCCTCTCTGGTAAGCAATCTTGTAAGAAAGTAGGGTCTTATGTCTGAAATGTGAAGCCCTGAAGCTAGTACATATTTTCATTAAAATGAGAAAATTACATGGGCTCAGAGATGTTTCACCATAATATTACTGTCTTATTTTTATGACAGGGATGACTACAGTACATTGTGCTGTTTATTCCTTCTGAATATATGCCAAGTGCAACTGCAGAGCCTGTTAAGCTCTGTCAGGTGAATTGGCTGTGGCAGAGTCCTGAGAAGGAAGATGACAGCTGGCTGGCTGGAGTGTTGTTTTGGAAACTCTGAAGAAGTTTCATGATGTGAGTGCCATGTGAATCTTTAAAACATTGCCCTCTTTTTGTGGGTAACCTTGATTGTATTTAGTTGGTTGTGTCATAGTCAGTGAATAAAAGACTTTAAAATTGATAAAAATGTGTTCTTTTGTCTTTGTGAGACAGGGTCTCCTTTTAGTCCCAGATGGCCTGGAACTCACTATGTAGACCAAGCTGGCCTTGAACTTACAGAGATCTGCCTGCCTCTGCCTCCTGAGTGCTGGGATTAAAGGCATGTGCTACCTCGCCTGGCAGAAATGCGTTCTTACAGTTCCAAGTTGATCTGTTGATGACTGCAAGGATTTTGAGATCTGGAGATGGAAGATAACCAGTGAGATAAAAGAGGCTGGTGGTGGACATCAGTAATGATTGGTGACGTGAGTCTCAGAGAAAGACAGGATGAAAAGAATAATGTGGTCCTATCTTTCTTTTTTGGCTAAAAAATTAAAGGAAGTGTGGAAGACACTTTGATAATAGAAAATGCCAAGGATTAACTGCTTTCTCTGTTGCTTACTGCTGCTGGTCTTGTGCCCATGGATGGGAGGATCTTTGTCTCCAGTGCTATGGATCTGAGCCATGCAGCATTTTAGTCATAGAACAAAAAGGCAGAACTGTTTGTTGTTCAGGTTGGCTGTTTTCTGTGATAGGAGGCCCCCAAATGCCAAATGTAATTACAGTCATTATTTTTGAATGAATGTCATAATTAATTCAAACTAAAGGGATACCTTCTTTTTATATGTTTTGTTTCATGGAAGACAAGGGATTCAGTGTAATTACTGTCCTTTCAATAATGCAAGATCCTTAAAACTATCCAGGTAGAAGATTAATGTAAGGCCAGTGTTAGTGAAGAGCTCTTCTGACTATATATGATTTTTGGAGATGTTTTCATACATTAGAAATGTGAAGGACCCTCTACAGACTTCACAATCTTTAAGGATATGAAAACACAATGCTGATTATCCATTAATTAAGCCATTTTTGCTGATTAATATTCACATGACCAGAAGAGTCTTTTAAAAAACCTGAACTGAGATTTTTCTCTCCTTTTGCTTTCTTTTTTTTTCTTTTTGGTCTTTTCGAGACAGGTTTTCCCTGAAGCCCCAGCTGTCCTGGAACTCACTCTGTAGACCAGGCTGGACTTGAACTCACAAAGATCCACCTGCCTCTGCCTCCCAAGTGCTAAGATTAAAGGTGTGCGCCACCATGCCCGGCTCCTTTTGCTCTTTAGTGAAGTCAATGGAGATAAACATCTCATATATTATATTATATTATATTATATTATATTATATTATATTATATTATATTATACCAAAGATCATCCCTGGTTGTCTAGTAGGGAAAGAAAGAAAAGGGGACCCTCCATTAATCTTGTCCTACCACTTTCTATATTACCTATTTTAATTAGTTGAAAGCAAATCTTTAAGTGGTCCCTCAATGGCTATTATTTTTCCTTCTCTTCATTCATCCCACCATTTTCCTTCTTTAAAAAATAACGATCGGGGGCTGGAGAGATGACTCAGGGGTTAAGAGCACAGACTGCTCTTGCAGAGGACCCGGGTTTGATCCCCAGCACCCACATGGCGGCTAAAAAAAACCGTCTGTAACTCCAATTCCAGGAGAACTCCAGTTCCAGAGGAATCCGATGCCCTCTTCTGACCTCCGCGGCATTGCACGACACGGGTGCACAAACCTGCATGCAGACAGTACACTCATACACATACAAAAATAAATAAAATTAAAAAAATTAAAAAAAATAAAATAACGATCTTAGGGGCTGGAGAGATGACTCAGGGGTTAAGAGCACTGACTGCTCTTACAAGGACCCAAGTTCGATTCCCAGCACTCACATGGTTGCTAAAGACCATCTGTAACTCCAGTTCCAGGGGATCTGATGCCATCTTCAGACCTACATGGGCATTGCATGACATGGGTGTACTTAGACACATGTGGGGAATACACTTATACACACAATACACTCATACACAATACACAAAATAAAAATAATAAATAAAATATTAAAAAATAATTATCTCAGTTCCCATCAGCTTTCCTCAAGCCTTAGCCCTGTCCCACTGAGGCTGCCAGAGAGCACACGACTAGCTGCCATGAATTAGCCAGATATGGCCACAGTGCCTGCCCCCTGCTTCCGGACCATCTCCAGTCCCTCCCATTGCTCCAGACGTTAAGTCTTCTCTGCTATCTAGTAAGAACCAGGCTTTCCTATTCCCATTAGCTCCCTTTGGTCCCTAGCCCTGTCTTGCTGAGGCTCTCGGGGAGCACATGACTAGCTGGGAGAGGTAACCAGTTCCCCATGTCATAAGTCCCCTGCTTTGAGATGGCACAAGGCACACATCATCTTTGCTTAGCTAGTTAGAACCAGCCCAGCTGATACCCATCACCTCCATTTGGGTCTAGATTCCTTGGCCCTCCTGGAGAGCTCCTGATTAGCCTGCCTGGATCCATCTGGTCCTTCCAATAAAAAAATCAAAACAGAGAACCTGAATCCTAGACTAACTATTCTTACCAGACCAGAAAGCAGCCAAGCTACATCAATATAAAGAGAATCAAACTTCAATTCAACAAAGGCAGGCTTAAGTTTCATATTGAACACATATACAAGAGAAATCCACATGCCAATACCACAATGAAAAAATGCAAACAATATGTAAAGCCAAAATAATATGTTACCAGCAGCTCTATAGAAGTGTTCTACGGCCGGGCTTGGTGGCACGCCTTTAATCCTAGCACTTGGGAGGCAGAGGCAGGCGGATCTTTGTGAGTTCAAGGCCAGCCTGGTCTATAGAGTAAGTTCCAGGACAGCTGAGACTACAGGGAGACCCTGTCTTGAAAAAGACCAAAAAAAAAAAAAGTAAGGGCTAAGGTGAGTTACTAAGCTGGGTGAAGTCATCCAAAATTGCCCTTGAGGGACAGAGGTAGAAGGATTAGAAATTCAAGGTCATCTCAGCTGTANTCTTTAACTCCAGTTCCAGGGGAATCCGACACCCTCTTCTGACCTCCGTGGCATTGCATGACACTGGTGCAACAAACCTATATATAGACAGTACATTCATACACACAAAAAATAAATAAAATAATAAGCAGCTTTATAAAGAAGTGTTTTATGATGAGAAATACCTAGAAGAACCCCAGGATACAGAATTTAAGAGAACAATCACAAACATGATAAAAATTCAACAAATTTAAAGAACACACAAACAAGCAACTCAAAGAATTCAAAGTATATAGGGATAAACTCCTTACCAAAGCTCAAGAAAATAAGAGTATACAGATGTATAAAATGACAAAGATAATTCAGGATTTGAAAAGTGAATTCATGAAAGAGAGAATTATTGAAGAAAACTCAGGCTGAAATGAAGGCTTGAAAAACTCAATAAGCCAATTAGAAATGATATCAAACAGAATGAATGAAATGGAAAACATATCAAGACTAGATGATAAAGGTGAAAAGTTGGACTGCTAAAGGAAAGAATAAGAAACATTTAGAAAAAACCCACAGGAAATGCAATATGCAGGAAATGTGGGACACCATAAAAAGACCAAATTTACATATCTTAGGCCTAGGGGAAGGAGAAGAATCCCAGCCCAGTGGCACTGACCAATCTTCAACAGGATCTATAGAGGCAAATTTCCCTAAGTTAAGGAAAGACACCTACACAGATTCAAGAAACATATAGAACACCAAGTAGACAGGACCACAGTAAAGACTCTCCATGTCATATCATAGTAAAAACACTAACTCTGCAGAACAAAGAGAGAATATTGAAAGCTGCAAGAGAAAAATAAGTTATAGATAAAGGAAAACCCATGAAAAATTATAGCTGACTTTCAATACAAACTATAAAAGACAGAAGAGCCTGGAGCAAAGTATTTCAAGCTCTCAGTGATCATTAGACGCCAACCCTGAATACTTTACCCAACAAAACTGTCTATCATATTTGAAACAGAAAGAAAAGTCCTCCAGAACACGTACAGGTTGAAAGAATCCATATCTGCAAAACCATCCTATAGAGGGTTGGTTTTGAAGCAATCCAAAGGACAGAAGAAACAAATGTCCATATTCAAGACGTTACAATAAAAAAACAAATGAAGGTATAATTATGAAAACACAGACCCATAGGCAAATTAACCAAAAGAAATAAAGGTAAATCCAAATCAACAAAATCAAGGAGGAAAGGGGACATATCACAGCAGACATCTAAAAGATCCAGAACATTATAATGGAATACTTTAAAAGCCTATACTCTGTTATTTTCACATCTAAGTTTATGGAACTTACCAAGTTAAATCAAGAAGAGATCAACAGCTTAGAGACCCATAACCTGAATGTGAAGCCTGAAACACTGAAACTATTAGAAGAATATATGGGCAGTACCTTACAAGATATAGGCGCTGGGAAAGACCTTCTAAATTGGACATCAGTTGCTTAGGAATTAAGGTCAACAATTGACAAGTGGAAACTCATTAAACTAGAAAACTTCTGTACTTAAAAGGAAACAGCCAGTTGAGGGGAGAAGCCTACAGAGTGTGAGAAAATCTTCACCAGCCATTCATCCTACAGAGTATTAGTCTCCAGAATATACCAAGAACTTGATAAACAAAAAATCAGGAAAATAGATGACCAAATTAAAAACTAGGCTATGGGTCCTAACATAAGTTCTCAGAAGAAATAACAATGGCTAAGAAAAACCTTAAAAAGTGTTTAACATCCTTAGTAATTAGAAATGCAAAACTTCTTTGTCTTTAATTTACAACACAAGAAAGCAGTGTTGTTTTGACTGAAGGGAGGGAGAGGAAGCCTCTCTTCCCCAGTCACTTGCCCTGTCCTCCATTCTGGCTCCTTTGTCTCTACCGGGAATGTAACTGAAGCGTCTTCATGTACCCCAGGAGACTCTATGGAGTTCAGGAAGAAAATGTATTCCAAGGAGATAAAGTGGCTTGTCTTTTACTGATTGTTAGAGATACTGAAGTGACTTGTCTGTAATTGTTACAGTGGCAGAAAGTTTCCTTTTCTCAACAGATTTTTCTGTATTGTAAAGCACAAGAATTAACTGGAAAAAAGCCTCTTATTTTTAATAGTTGCAAATCACATATCTGACTTGAACTTAGACTATATAAAACACTCTTAAAATTCAATCATAAAACTATTCTTAGAATTCAATAATAAAACCCACATAAAACAGCTAAAAATAGACAAAGAACTTGAACAGGTATTTTATCCAAAGAGAATGTATGAATGATGGTCACCATTATTAGCCATTGAGGAAATGTAAATGGAAACCAAAATGAAACAATCTTTCATACTCTCTAGGAAAAGCATAATAAAAAATGCAGATAATAATGAGTATTGGTGAGGATATGGAGAATTGGAAGTCCTATTCAGTATTGGTAGAAATGTACAATGGTGTGGATGCTGTAGCAGTTCTTCAAAAGTCTAAGCAAAGGAGATACTGGAAGTAAGTGCAATTCCTCAGTAATTGCACTTCTATGAAAATAGCCGGGCATGGTGGCGCATGCCTTTAATCCTAGCACTTGGGAGGCAGAGGCAGGCGGATCTTTGTGAGTTCAAGGCCAGCCTGGTCTACAGAGTGAGCTCCAGGACAGCTGGGGCTACAGGGAGACCCTGTCTCAAACAAAGACAAAAAAAAAAAAAAAAAAAAAAGAAAATAGAAGTCCCCCACAAAACTTGTAAATGAATGTTACAGCAGCATCATTTACAAGGGTCCTCCAAGGAAACAATCTAAGTTACCACTATTTGGTACATGGATAAATAAAATGTGGATTCTTAAAATGTGGAATCCTACTTGATACTGAAAACAGCTGAAATATTGTTGCATGCTTTAACATGGATGACTCTTGGAAATATGATAAATGAAAGAAGCCAATCACTGAATGCTATGTATTTCTTGATTATGTTTATATGAAGTTTCCAGAATAGGTAAATCTGTAGGCATAGAAAAGTTACTAGGTGACTAGGGCTGTGGTGTTGAGATGGAGAGAAGGATAGGAGGGGGCTGTTAATGAGCATGAGGAATTTTAGAATTGATGAAAATACTGCAAATGAAAACCAATTATGATGGTGATTATATAACAAATGAATATACTAAAAACACTAAACAGCATATTTTAAATGGGTAAATTTTATGGTATGTGAATTATGCCTCATTAAAGCTATTCTTCAGATTATATAAATTACTCAAAAAAACAAAGGATCAAGAAAACAAATGACCCAATCAAAAGATGGGGAATGAGCTGAATAGAGACTGCACAAATGAAGAAGTAAAGATGGCTGAGAAACATCTTAAAATATTCAGCATCGCTAGTAATTGAGAAAATGCAAATTAAAACCACTTCAGGATTTCATCTTACCTGGGTAAAACTGGCTATGATCAATAAAGAAAAGGATGTCAAATGATTGTTATAGTCTCTAACAGCACAGTCTGCTATATACACTCAAAGACAATCACGGTGTGTGCTATGCTAATGGAAATATTAACATAACTTAATTATAAACATGTAAGTTCTATCTTCTGGGTGAGAAGAGTATTTCTTGGTGGGCAGAAGATGATGTTTTCTATCAGTAAGAGTTAGTAAAGGTGAAAAAATATGGCATGGAAGGTCTAGGTTTTACTTCCTTTTGACCTTGAGATCAAAGCTATTACAAAGCAGGATTCTGTGATGTCTAACTGCAGAGGAGTAATTTCTCCTTGCGTTCTTCCTTTTAACAATTATATGGCAAAATAAAAGGACTGAAGTTGAAGTGTGCACACTGCTAACCTGTTTCTCTAGTTCCAGGTACAACTAAAAGCTCCATTACAACCCCCTTGCTGGACTGTCCCACGCGCTGTAGTCTCGCCGGCAAGAACTTCATGCGGACAACAGGATTCTTCTGTGGTAATATTTATTGTGCACAGCTCTTTTGTGAGAAGGACCCCGAAATGGGGCAGAAGCACTGCTTATATAGCAGTCCAGAGGGTTCGGGTATGCTCTGGATTGGTGCACCGTCCGATGCCTCATTAGCATGCCCAAGGCGCGGGCCCAGAGAGTAGTAGTCATGCGCAGTTTGTCCAATGCAAAGGCAACGGCGGGAAGTGGCTTGTAGTGACTCAGGAAGTCGGCGCCATCTTAGGGCGTGGCACAGCACACATTGTCTGTGTGGTAGGCTGCCAACAGTTCCCCCTTTCTGTTTTAATAGAGCAAGGTCTCTGGGCCGCAGCTGCGACATGACCTGTCAGAGACTCTATTAAAATTGGCTGGGAGAATGCCTGTCTTAGGTTGCCTCTGCAGAGGTATTCCTTACCCGTCATGGGGTGGACAGACAGCTTTTGGTCTGTTCCCTGTCTTAGGTTGGTAATACTTGCAGCAGGTCTTACCCGTCATTGACTACTTCTCCAGCATACTAAGCCAAATGTTTGGGGAGGAGCCTGCTTCCAAAGCCGCAAGGGCCTGTGCAATGACTACTTTATCGCGCTGATGCTGGGCACGGAGCCTACACATAATCCAGAGCATAATTATAATCCCTCCACATAGAAATAGGCCAAACCCTGCCACCCCTGCCCATTGTTTGAAGTGTGAGATGGCAGCAGTAATCCAGGAGGCCAGTCCTTCAGCAAGGGAGGCGTCCACTCTAGTCGAGTTCACGGTGACAATAGCCATACGAAGTTGGTTCATCAAGCTGTCAAATTCTCCAGTCCAATTACCTAAAAGATATCTAGACAATTGGTTAGACAAATTTGCTGCCCTTGTGAAGTTTTGATATTGGATGCTGGTCACACATAGGCCAGAATATTTCCACTCACAGCCAAGCTGGGCTAGCTGCCATAGTTCAAATGTAGTAGAAGTATTCCAAAAGGTAAAAGGCCATTAATTGTCCAGCGTACTCCCCGTGACTGGCATCCTGTCCAAGGGGGCAAAGCTGTTTCCCTCCGGCCAGTACAGAAGGGTGACCAATTAGGTTGAACTGGACCCTTTGGCTGAGAGATAGGCCATCATCATTGGCCCTCCCAGGCGTATCAGGGGCATCAAACCATGCAGCAGTTTGATTATACATTTGAACACATTCTGAGCTGTCATTTATATTACTTACCTTATGGAAGCACAAGCTGCCACTTAATATGAAGCTTTTATTTTTATTAATGTTAGCTAGTTCTATATCTAAAGGCAAATAGGGTACATCTAAAGATGGATTAGTACTAAAGAGGCGGGGAAAGAGTTTAGCATCATGACGAACTGGCATTGGCCTTGGGAACACCGACAGTATCCCCCAGCTGTCCTGGGACTCCCAGAGATTTGCCTGCCTCTGCCTCCCAAGTGCTGGGATTAAAGGCAAGCGCCACCATGCCCGGCTACAATTATCCCCTTGTAAGGGCTGTAACAAACAGCCTTTTAAAGGCAAACATCAGCAACACTTTTTCCCTTCTCTATATAATACAGATTACATAAAGGCAGACAAATCCACATTTATGGAAAGCATTAAGCATTTGCTGCATGGAAGATTTTTTAGTTCTAATACTAGTAGTACAGAGTCACAGAGCATATTTTTAACACTTAACTTGCAGGTTCATTGAATATGGTTATGTTTTTAACTCCTGGAATAAATGGGTAGCTGTTTTTAAATCTCTACTGACAAATTAATTGAAATAGCTCTGGTTAAGCATTGATATTTAGAAAAAAAGTAAAAATCAAATGGTTTATTGTTGGTTTTTGCCATTTGGTAGCATTTACACACAGGCTTCGATCTTCAGAATACCCTGGATTCAGTAGAAAAACCTTTTAAATGAAGTTTTGTACAATAGAAACTTCTCAGCAGTCAAAATTTAAGACTGTAAAAAAATACATGCAAAACATACTTTTTTGAAAACACTTAACTTTGAACAAAGCACCAAACTACACAAACGCAGATTGGGAACATTTGCCTCATGGCATGTCGCGCCTCCGGGGAACAAAAGGAGGTGGAGCATTTCCCAGATGCATAAGGCGGAGGAGCCGAAGGCAGGGGAGCGGGAAAGCTATGGGACCTGTTTACTTTCAGTTTTAACCTTTTCTTTCGCCGGGCGGGGCGAAAGTGTTCATTTTTGTACCGGGCTGCTTCCTCCTCTAATTCCTCCTCCTCAGATAGCGGTAATTTTTCATTAGAATCTGAATCATTTAATGTCAGGGCTTGTAGGTCTCTAAATGGGTATAAGGTACCTTTATTAATAATCTCGCTAGCATCCTCTTTTTTCTTTGAATGCGCATCTAACCTTTCACTCCGTTCTGTTTCTGACATGCTTTCCTGAAGGTCCGCAAGGGCTTGTTGTCCTTCCCTAATTTCTTTTTTACAGTTTTGATCAATTACAACAGCCAATAAAATAATTAGGCAAGCTTCCAATCCCTCTAGATCGTCAGAGAAAAGCATATCTCTCAGAACTTAACTTACCTGGCCACAGTTCTGAACCCTCTTCAACAAGTGAAGGGTCCTCTCAGCGCCAGCGACAATGTCAGGTTCCCGGGTCTTCGGCACCACTTGTCCTGCGCGCTGTAGTCTCGCCGGCAAGAACTTCATGCGGACAACAGGATTCTTCTGTGGTAATATTTATTGTGCACAGCTCTTTTGTGAGAGGACCCCAAAATGGGGCAGAAGCACCGCTTATATAGCAGTCCAGAGGGTTCGGGTATGCTCTGGATTGGTGCACCGTCCGATGCCTCATTAGCATGCCCAAGGCGCGGGCCCAGAGAGTAGTAGTCATGCGCAGTTTGTCCAATGCAAAGGCAACGGCGGGAAGTGGCTTGTAGTGACTCAGGAAGTCGGCGCCATCTTAGGGTGTGGCACAGCACACATTGTCTGTGTGGTAGGCTGCCAACACTGGACAGACACCAATTTCCTAGCATGTCATTATCTTACAGACGTCAATAAGATTAAGTGATCTGCTAACTCCTGGAGATGAAAGTTGCCAATGTTAGCAGCTCTGTTTGGAAGCTCTGGTAGCAGTCTGGGCCACCCTTGTGACAAGAATACTCTTCAGTGATCTTTGTCAGTCATCTCAGTACTGGAGGCTTCTTTTGGTGTGAGTCCAGTGGAGTGGGCAGTAATTCAGTGTGGACAAGTGTTAACTCTGGAAGATCACATATTTAGCATATGCTTCTAGGAAAGGGCTTGTTTCTGAGGTGGCAAACACTTTCAGTGAAACTTTGTTCACAGAATATTTGTTAAGCATTTCTACTAACCCATTAAGAGCAAAACCCCAATGCAAATAAACCTCAAGAGCTACACAATTAATTTTCAGGAGAGAATCTCATTCAACATTTGGGTGGGTAGCAGGGAGCTCAAAGAAGACGGAGGATAGAGAATGAAAATTGAGAGACCTAGAGTTGGGTCCATAGGGTTAAAAGGTGAAGAAACTTTTGAGAACCGAACCCTTGTTTTGCCCTAGGGATTGCTTGAGGTTTGAAGAGATGTGTGCAACAAACTGTTAGGTCCAGGCTTCTCAGGATCCCAAGGGCCACACATGTGCCCACTTCCTCAAGAAGCTATCAATCTTCTGACCCCTTCCCCTGTACCCGAGGCTCCGCCCCCATGGGTATAAATGGGTGGACCCCAGCTGCCATTTCTCTCTCTCTCTCTCTCTCTCTCTCTCTCTCTCTCTCTGTCCCCCCTCTCTCTCTCTCTCTCTCTCTCTCTCTCTCTCTCTGTCCCCCGTCTCTCTGTCCCTCTCTGTCTTTGTCTGCCTCTCTCTTCCTCTCTGCCCCTCTCTCTCTCTGTCCTGCCCCTGCCCCCTGCCATGCTGTCCAGTCCCACCACGTGTTTGCAGGCAGCTCACGCTGGCAGTCCCACATGGAAGTAAAGCATGTTCCTGGAGTAACCTAAACCTCATGTGCCTTTTATTTGGGGCTTCACACTTTTTTATAACCTAACACAAACACCTTGTTTGTATTAGCTACTTTTCCTGTCACTGTGACTCAAAACTTGAAAAGAAGCAACTTCAGAGAAGAAGTGTTTATTCTAGCTCATAGTTTGAGGGGAAGAGTCATCCACAGGGGAGAGGGCATACTGATGTGTGGGTCTGGGAGAAAGGAGCATGAGGTAGCGTGCCCACATCTCAGTGACACAGGAAGCAGATGATCTTTGAGCCCACCCCCCCATTAGCTCACTTCTTCCATTGAGGCTCCACCTACAGTTTTCCAAATAACCCATCAGATGGGGGTCAAGAACTGAAATACATGATTCTATAGGGAACAGTCCATACCCCAATCAGAACAAGCCTTCAGAAAGCCAACTCCTATGAACAGAGGATAGCAATTTTCCTAAAGGGGTAGAGATTGGTAACAGGGCTGCAAAAACGTTTGTCTTTCCGAGGATAGAGACAAAAGAGGAATAGGAGATCCTCAGTCACCTGGCAATAAAGGCCAACCACAGTCATCTTCGCATGACAGTATTGTCTGTGTTAGCACTCTGGCTACTAAGAAGGGATCTGGGTATTTAATTTAGCCTTCTCTTTAAACATTAATCCTCCAAATTGGGCTCTTACAATGGGAATTCCTGTTATTTCAAGATAATGATGAGTTAGATCTCTGGGCCATTATGAACATAGAAGTAGCAAAATCTCCAGAGGAAGAAAGTATGACACTGAAGACCAGAAGTACGTATATATTTCTATTTGTCTAGAGGTGCAGTATGTAACAAAGAGCCAAGGTGGAGTCTAGATAAGGCCATGAGACAGGTTAAAGCTGCTTAGTACCTGTACAATGAAATGTGTGTTGATTTATGAAAGTACCCAGAGAATCACACACTGGAAGGAAAAAGCAGAGACTGTCATGCAGTGATAATGGTCAAAAGAGAAGCAAAAGTTGCACAATTTGAGAATGAGGTGAGATTGGAGGCAGCAAGGATGTACAGCACAGCCTAAACAGACACGTTTGTTCATCATTGTTCCATCTAAAACTCAAGACGAAGCCTTTATAAATAACAGTAGAGTATTTCTAATAAGTCTAGATGATTTCTAATGACCTCCAAGCTCCCTCTGGATTGTCCAAGATCAAATTAAACTGAAGATTTATTTCCTCAGATGTCACAGGCTTGTGAATCCTTCCTTTTTTCACATGACCCTTGCTATTACTACACAATCCTTCTCTAAATCTACAAGTGCACCACCATACACTTCTAAGGGTCAAAAGCATGACACTACTATTCTCCATCATCTATCTAGTGCACTGCCCGAGCCAGCCAATAAATATTTTCTGATTGTAAGAATACATTAATGAGCACTAAGTGATGAGTATATTTAAATTACTTGAATTCTTGGAAAATTCATACCTTAATGGATTGATTTAACAAATATGTAATATCCCACCTACTAGAAAGAATACAGTATCATTCTATTAACCGGATACTTTCTCATTCCAATCTTTCTTGAAGATAAGAACGATAGTTGAATTTTGGAAAAGAAATATGAGCACAGATAAAGAAAACTATGAAACTAGTAAAAGAAATTATTGTTGCAAGCTGATGTGAGACATTTTTACCATCAACATTATATATTTTTAAAATTTTTTATGTGTATGAATGTACTGTCTGCATGTAGGTTTATGCACCCGTGTTGTGTAATGCCGCAGAGGTCAGAAGAGGGTGTTGGATTCCCCTGGAACTGGAGTTAAAGACAGTTCTCAGCCATCATGTGGGTGCTGAGGATCGAACCCATGTCCTCTGCAAGAGCAGTTGGCACTCTTAACCACTAGGCCATCTCTCCAGCCCCCCATCAACATTATATTAAAACTATAATAGTCATGACACAAAGGCTATGTGAAAAATAACAAAAATACAGAGGAGTGTTAAAGAAAAACAACAGAATTAAGGAGAGGATTTTAAAAAATTATGTGGCCTAAAATTTTTGCTAGAAATGAGTGTTACTAGTAACAAATAAAGAACAATATGAGCTGTGGCAAAAGTACTGTTTGTGAATATGAGAAAGTATGTTTTCTTCTTACAAAAGTCACTTAAATCTAAAGAGAAATCAATTTGTATCACCTTAAAAAGACTGTCCGGGGCTGGAGAGATGGCCTAGCGGTTAAGAGCACTGACTGCTCTTGCAGAGGACCCGGGTTTGATCCCCAGCACCCACATGGCGGCTGAGAACCGTCTGTAACTCCAATTCCAGGAGAACTCCAGTTCCAGGGGAATCCGAGACCCTCTTCTGACCTCCGCAGCATTGCACGACACGAGTGCACAGACCTACATGCAGACAGTACACTCATACACAAACAAAAAAAAAAAAATTTAAAAAAAAGTTAAAAAAAAAAAGACTGTCCGGTTTCTCAGTTTTCCTAGTCTGGGTGGCACACTGTCTCACTTCTCAGGAGCTCAAAGGAAAGGTGCTAAGCCTGAGAAATTCTCTCGATAAAATCACAACAGATGGCTTTGTTTGATGTACTGGGTGAAAAATTTCTAGGTGGGGACAAATTGAGAAGCTACAGAGGGCTGTTGCTCAGGTGCCCTGTATTCTTTTTTTTTGGTTGTTTGTTTATTATTTTTTTTATGGGATTCACAATATAAGAGCACAGTTGTTTTCAAATCACATGGACATTGCTCAGTTTGCCATACAATTAGGTAATTGGCACTAATATCCACAGATGAGGGATACCATTTATCGTTTGTTTCTCTGGGACTGTGTTACTTCACTCAGCATGATATCGTCTAGCTTCAGCCATTTACCTGCAAAGCTCATGATGTCATCTTTCTTTACCGCTGCATAGAACTCCATTGTGTAGAAGTACCACATTTTCTCTATCCACTAGTCAGTTGAGGGGCACTTGGGTTGGTTCCAGCTCCTTGTTATTGTGAAGAGAGCTGCAATAAACATGGCTGTGCATGTATCTCTGTGGTAAGATGAGTCTTGTGGGTACATGCCCAGGAGTGGTATGGCTGGGTCGGGTGGCAAGTTCATTCCAAGTCTTCCAAGGGTTCTCCACACTGCTTTCCATAGTGGCTGTATGAGTTTACATTCTCACCAGCAGTGGATGAGTGTTCCCCTTTCCTCACAACCTCTCCAGCACTTGGTATCATTTGTTTTTTTGATCCTAGCCAGTCTTATTGGAGTAAGATGATATCTTAAAGTGGTTTTCATTTGCATTTCCTTAGTTATTAGCAACGTTGAACACTTCTTAAGATGTTTCTCAGCCATCTCTAATTCCTCACTTGTGAAGTCTCTGTTCAGCTCTTTGCTCCATCTATTGAATGGGTCATTTGTTTTCTTTCTTCTTTTTTTTAATTAATTTTATTTATTTCTGTATGTGTATGAATGTACTGTCTGCATGCAAGTTTGTGCACCTGTGTCGTGCAATGCTGCGGAGGTCAGAAGAGGGTGTCGGATTCCCCTGGAACTGGAGTTCTGGAATTGGAGTTTCAGACAGTTCTCGGCTGCCATGTGGATTGAACCCAGTTCCTCTGTAAGAGCGGTTGGCACTCTTAACCGCTAGGCCATCTCTCCAGCCCCACTTTCTTCTTTGTTTTTTGAGTAGTTTATATATTCTGGAAATCAATGCTTTGTCAGGTGAATGTGGTGAAGGTTTCCTCCCACTCCGTGGGTTTTCTTTTGATGCACAGAAGCTTTTGAGTTTAATGAGGTCCCATTTGTCAATTGTTGACCTTAATTCTTGCACAGCTGCTGTCTGATTTAGGAAGTCTTTTCCTACACCTATGTCTTGTAGTCTGCTGCCAACTTTTTCTTTTATCGCTTTCAGAGTTTGGGGTTTCATGTTGAGGTCTTTAATCCATCTGAGCTGACTTTTGTACAGGGTGAGAGGTAGGGGTTTAATTTCATTCTTCTACATGTGGTGATCCAGTTTTACCAACACCACTTGCTGAAGATGCTGTCTTTCCTCCATTGTGTCTTCTTGGCCCCCTTGTCAAATATGAGATAGCTGAAATTGTATGTGCTCAAGTTTGGATCTTCAGTTTTGTTCCATTGGTCAACAGGACTGTTTTTGTGCCAGTACCAAGCTGTTTTTATGACTATAGCCCTCTAGTATAGTTTAGTTTGAAGTCTGGTATAGAGATCCCCCTGTATTGTTCTTTTCACTCAGGATTGTTTTGGCTATTTGGGGTCTTTTGTTTTTCCAAATGAATTTAAGGACTTTTTTTTCCAAGCCTGTGAAGAAACTCTTGGGGATTTTAATAGAGATTGCATTAAATCCATACAAGAGTTTGGGTAGAATGGACATTTTTACTATATTAATTTTCCCAATCTGTGAGCATGGGAGGTTTTTCTTTTTTTTTAAATTTTTTTATTTATTTTTTATGTGTATGATGTCTTCTTCAGTTTCCTTCTTCAAGGGTTTAAAATTTTTGTTGTAGAGATCTTTGGTGTCTTTGGTGAGGTTTGTTCCTAGGTATTTTATTGTTTTTGAGGCTATTGTGAGTGGGAAGGTGTCCTTGAATTCCTTCTTCAGTTGCTTGTTGTTGATGTAAAGAAAGGCTACTAATTTTTCTAGGTTAATTTTGTATCCTGCCACATTACTGAAACTCTTAATCGTTTCTAGGAGTTTTCTGGTGGAATTTTTAGCATCCCTTAAGTAAACAATCATATCATCAGCAAAAAAGGATAGCTTAACTTCCTCTTTTCCAATTAGTACTCCTTTAATTTCCTTTTCTTGTCTCATTGCCCTAGCAAGTGTTTCAAGCACTATATTGAAGAAGAGTGGTGACAGGGGGCAGCCTTGCCGAGTTCCTACCTTTAAAGGGAATGCTTCTGTCATTTCCCCCATTTAGGATGATATTGGCTGTGGGTTTCCTGTATGTGGCTTTGATTATATTGAGGAATGATCCCTCCAATCCGATTCCCTCTAGAATTTTAAGCATGAAGGGATGCTGGATTTTGTCAAAGGTTTTTTTCTGCATCAACTGAGATGATCCTGTGATTTTTGTCTTTCAGCCAGTTTATACGCTTGATGATGTTTATTGATTTTTGTATGTTGAGCCATCCCTGCATCTCTGGTATGAATCCTTTTTGGTCATGATGGATGATCTTCTTGATGTGGGTCTGTATGCGATTTGCCAGTATCCTGTTTAGAATTTTGGCATCTGTGTTCATTAACGAGATGGGTAGGTGCCCTGTATTCTACTGATTGATTCAAGGTGCAGGGCACTGCACATGCTTCTGAGTGTAATTAAAATAGATGGCAGGATAGATGAGTCCTAGACAAAGCTGTTGTGTTATTAAAGGGCTGTGGGATGTTGGCCAAGTCATGACTTGCATCTTTTGAACTTTATATTGTTCTTTCTCTCCTGATCCAAGTAGAGGGCTGCCCTCTGAGAAAAGAACTGTTTCTTAAAGAGCCAATCAATACCTTTCTTTGGGTTATTTAGGTCCATCACATAGCCCGAGTAAGTGTTCCATGAAAAAATGGGAAGAAATGTAAAGTTTAATGGTGGCCGAGAGCCGTCTGAAACTCCAATTCCAGGAGAACTCCAGCTCCAGGGGAATCTGAGACCCTCTTCTGACCTCCGCGGCGTTGCACGACACGGGTGCACAGACTTGCATGCAGGCAGTACATTCACACACATACAGAACTAAATAAAATTAATAAAAAAAAAAGTTAGATGCAGAAAAGCACAGTGTTGAATAACATGGAGTGCAAAGCCTGCAGAGCTAGACCACCTAAATTTAAATGTCATTTCTGATACAAGCAAGGAAACTTTGGGGAAGGACTCTTTATGCCTCAATGTCTTCATCTATAAAATGGGAGCAACAAAAAATAGTACTGCCCTGTAGGTTGTGATAAGCACTATGAGAGTTACTGTTGTGAAGCATCAACCAGGCACTGGGTAAGGCTGTGGTGGTGGCCAATCTGCTCCCCAAAGTGCTCATGAAATGATTTCTTTCATTATAGAATTTCTTTCTTTCTTTCTTTCTTTCTTTCTTTCTTTCTTTCTTTCTTTCTTTCTTTCTTTCTTTCTTTCTTTCTTTTGTATCTAGATGTGTCAACCAGAGGACAACTTCAGGTATTGCTCCTTAGGTGCTGTCTACATTGATTTTTGAAACAGAATCACTCACTGGCCTGGAACTTGCTGAATTGCTAGGCTGGCTAGCCAGAGAGACCCAAGAATCCTTCTGCCTCTGGCTCCTCAACATTGAATGACTGGTGTGACATTGCACTCAGCTCTTCAGATGTTGGTTCTGGAAATTCAGGCCCTCATGCTTGCATGGCAAGTGCTTTAGTGACTGAGATATCTGCCTAGTCCTTTTTTTTTTGAGGCCTCAGGCTCTCAAATGTCCAGTTTGAAGTGTATGCTACCATGTCTGGCTGCATTTCTTTATTCCTCATTATTTTTCCATGGTTATAAAACACTGTCTGTCAAAGGGCATTATATATTGCAGAGGCCTGGAAGACTGCAGAACAGAAAGGATGGAGAGTAACAGTATCATGATGCTCCAGCTTCAACTAGTCGGCAATGGCCCACCCATGGGCCCTTGTTTCAGTGAGATTAGATTTCTCACTGCTTACGCTTATGGTCTGAAGTATTATGAGTTTATCTTCTGTGACTTGGAAATCACAAGTATTAAAACTGCTATAACATTTATAGCCTGCAAATTTTCTCTGGATAAACAGACATTGACTCAGATTTTATTTTCAGTAAAGAATTGCTATTGTCATAAATATGATAAAGAAAACCATAAAAATCTGAAATCTGAGGTTGAAGCCACTGTTGAAGCCACAGAATAGTAGCCTTTATTACATGAAGCTGGAACATTTCACAAAAAGAAAACCATTTAACTTTTCATTGGTCACTGTGTCTCTCACTGTGATCAGGCATTTGAACATATCTCAATATTCAAAAGCATATAGAAAAAACCCCACAGAAGGCTAGATTTTTTTTAACATAGTGATGTTTTAACATTACATCTATGAACTAACTACATTTAAGAAAAACTGAGGAAATTTAAGATACTGTTATCAGAATACTTTCAAATCAGATACTTTGGAAAAACAACCTGAACATAGAAAGGACAGTACTGTCCTTACAGTATAATAACGAGCTACTCCTGGCCAACATGGAAGTTTCTGTTTGTTTTTTGAGACAAGAGTCTTCCTATGTAGCCTAGGTTGGCCTGAACCTGTCAATCCAACTTCACCCTCTCAATTGCTGGGATAATAAATGTAAACCATTGCTGGGTGTGGTGGCACACACCTTTAGTCCCAGAGCTCTGGAGGCTGTGGCAGGTGGATCTCTATGAGTTTGAGGACAACCTGATCTATATAGCAAGTTCAGGCTAGCTGAGGCTACAGGGAGACCCTGTCTCAAAAAGATAAAAAGAAAGGTAAGCCATCATGCATAATTAGATTTTTTTTTGGTCTTTTTGAGACAGGGTCTCCCTTTAGTCTCAGCTGCCCTGGAACCGGCTCTGTAGACCAGGCTGGCTTTGAACTCACAGAGATCCACCTGCCTCTGCCTCCCAAGTGCTAGGATTAAAGATGTGCACCATCATGTGCAGCTTATGAATAGTTAGATTTAAGATCACTGTCAGTGCTGGAGAGATGGCCTAGAGGTTAAGAGCACCAACTGCTCTTGCAGAGGACCTGGGTTCAATCCCCAGCACACCCACATGGTGGCTGAGAACCATCTTTAACTCAAGTTCCAGGGGAATCCGACACCCACTTCTGACCTCTGTGGCATTGCACTACATGGGTGCACAAACCTACATGCAGACAGTACATTCATACACATAAAAAAATAAATAAAATAAGATCACTGTCATGCAGGAGAAGCCTTGAGTGATTCTTGGCAGCTAGAAAAAGCTTAAGTATTTCTGATTCACTTATTTTTATTGTCTTTCTTTTTTATTTTTTATTACAGTCTTGCTAAGTAGCTCAGGCTGGCCCAGAGCTCACTATATATCCCAGGTTGGGCTCAACCTCATGCTCCTCCTGCTTCAGCCTCCTGAGTTCTGGGATTACAAGGCATGAGCTGGAACTCTGGCTTGAATTCAAAGTTAACAAGGTCTTTTTCACTGGGCTCCCATTCAATTCACAATCATTTCTATTTTATTTAAAAATAGAACAAGGAGAAATATGATGATGATGAGGTCGTTCTCCAACTGCAAATTGGAGACAACTGTTATAGAGGTAATCTCTTATAAAACTGGTAAAATTGCCTTCTTTAATTGACTAATAGACATAGGAACTGTGAAAAGGATTATTCTTTATTCAGAACCAAATGTAATACTAAAGTCTCTTTAAGCTATGCACTTAAGCAAAATATATCAATACAGGAACTCTGACATCAGCAATGGATTATTCTACCAAGGAGATGTTGGCCAGGGGATCCGAGCCCCCACAAAAGGTAAAGGTTCCTTGCTTCTAATCTGGGATACCTGCAAGAAGAGAGGCAATAAGGCTCTGCTGTTGAAGACCTGACGTTAACATGGGAAAGATGTATTGAGACCACACTTGCAAGTGTACAGATGGTCTCTGGAATACCAGAGAGTGTTACCAAAGGTCTCTGGAATACCAGAGAGTGTTACCAAAGGCCACTAAACCAATAAAGCAAATATGGTTCTCCTTGAGTCAAGCAAGACTCCTCCATCAGCACCAGCTACACCTCACCTGCCTGGAAATACTGTGCAGCAGAGGCAGCCATATGCCTGTATATCCCAAATCGAATTGGCTATTAGCTCTCTCCTTGGAGGAATAACCCACGACTGATGCCAGAAGCTTACATCCTATAATGGTTAGGAGATGTTATAACCACAGTAAGGCCCTGTCATATTTAAGAGAAAAAAATGTAATTCATGGATTAACATACCATCCAAACATCTGTGTCTATACCAAAGTAACCTACCATAACAATTAGTACTGTTTAAATACCTATATATCTAATTGCTTGTGCTTCATTAGTAGGATCGAAAGGTTATTCCTGAACAAACTGTCAGCCCATGAAAGTAAACAGCCAAAATTGACCAGAGTCCAAGACAACAGCTCCAGAGAAAATAGCCTGTTTTGCTTCTCATGCACCTGAGCCCCTTTTCTAAGCCTAGGGAACAAATTGCAGAAGAGGGGGCACGGTTAGAATGTAAGGGCTGCGATTGGGGTTAATGGTGAAACTACAACAATATAGACTGGACACTCATTTGATCAACTTGATTGAACATACAAGCCCCCCCTGCTGGATGGTGGGACCCATGGGCTGTGTGGGTTTGGGCACAACTGCTTGCAAATTGGTTTTACATGAAGGATGCTTGTACTCATAAATGATCACTTATTGTTAAAAAATGAAAAAAACTGAGAGAAAGATGCAGGACAGTTATGGCAGAATGCATGATCTGGGATGGGGTGGGGTGGGGTGGGGGGAAGGGAAAGGGAAATATGCCTGAACTGAATTGGAAAATGATGTATGAAATACACAAAGCATCAGTAAAAAAAATAATGAAACTTAAAAAAAAAAGCAGCTGAATCAGTGAATTTAGAAAAACTGTTCTTATTAAAGTGCTTGAGTTTCAGGTTCTGAAAGATTTTAATTTTCTGACTAGAAGTGTTTTCTTATCTAGGTAGACTGGAGTGACAACTTAAAATGTTTATAGAAATGCAGGCAATTTCTGAAAAACAGTGATCACTGGAGTGATTGCCAACACTTTGACTTGTTTGGGGGAAATATTTTTGAGGACAGAAAATGACATTAGTGTAAACATTTCCAAAGAACTCTTTAAGGAGAGTAAGGTGCCTATTGCACATGCATGTGGACTAGAGTCTGGATCTCCAGCAGCCCACCTATGTAAAAGGGCCTGGTGTGGTTGCACAAATCTGCAACTTTTGTGTGGTGGTGGTGGTGGAAGGTGGATGCCTGGAGCTTGCTGATCAGCCAGTCTAACCAGTTGATGAGCACTGGATTCAGTGAAAAGCCCAGTCTCAAAGAGGTAAAGTGGAGAGTAATCAAGGAAGACACCCAATGTCAGCGTCTTGCCTCCATATGCATGTGCACACATGCACATTACACACACACATACACACATATGCTACTGCTTTTCCTAAATCATCTTTATGAATCTGAAGAAGTAGGCAAAATGTGTCATATTTACTGAAGCATTTATCTTCTTTGAACTTCTCATCCTCCTGCCCTACCTCCCAAGTGTTGAGTTAATGGTGTGCCCCACCCTGCCAGGTTCCAAACAAATCTTTTTTTTCTTTTTTGTCTTTTAGAGACAGGGTCTCCCTGTAGCCCCAGCTGTTCTGGTACTCACTATGTAGACCAGGCTTGCTTTGAACTCACAGAGATCCACCTGTCTCTGTCTCCTGAGCGGTGGGATTACAGGTGTGCACCACCATGCCTGGCCCCATATGAATCTTTTTACTTTGTAATACCAAGGAAATAGAAAGCAGGATTCTGAAGAAATGGATTCCTTTCAGAATTTTTACAACATTTAGCAAATATTCAATGAGTGAGTGTATGTGCCATTGCTCTGCACATTGTTTATACTACAGACACTGTGGTAAGTAAAATAAAGACATTATCTCTGCCTAGATGGACAGATATTCAACAAGTCAGTGACAATGCTCAGCACAGACATTTCAGACACACTCATCAAGACCTTTTCTTAAGCTTGTAAATGCTCAAACCTTCTGAGACACAGGATATAATCGCAGTTGTAAACAATCATAAAAGTGCTGGGAAACCAAAGGACAGACAGAAGGATACCTAGATAGTCCTTATGTTCCCCTCAGTTTGACTGAATTTCAGTATTCCAGTTTCTTTCTGACTATAGTCCCGGACCTCTCTCTTAGAGCATTTACTTAAGAAAACTTGTCATTGTAAATCACATCCCCCACCTTTGAGATGTAAATCTCCAAGTATCTAGTCAGTTTTATAAGATAAGACTCTCTTTTCTGACTCAAGGACCATTCCTTTGAAATGTAATCATCAAGAAAGATAGAGCCCCTCTGCCAACCCAGATAGCCTTGTGTGCAGCCAACTTCCCCTTGACGTCCTCCAGGATTTCTCTACTGGTTCTCTCAGGGCTTAAAACTTTCCTGCATAGTGGTACAATCTTTTTTTTATGGAAAAATCATGAAACCAAAGCCAACACAGGTGAGGAGAGAGAGCTTATTTCACCGACCCACAGATCATTCCATAAAGAAGTCAGTCCCCCTGACTGAGTCTTTGGGGGCTTTTCTATCTTAATAAGGCAGGATAAAAACCAACCCATTATTAAAGACCATTTAAAGATTTACAATGCCAAAATATATTCCATGAAGTGGAGTATAAATAAATAGCTTTCATGAGTATGATTCAACCACAGTTGTCTACAGTCACTGCCTCCCACAGTAGAAAGCAGGAACCTAGAAAGTTATGAGAGAAGAAGATACAAGCACACAGCACAAGGTCAAAGGTGATAGCCTGCCAACTTGGTGGGGCACCGTGTGATTCTGGGTGACTACAGGGCAGAGGGGAAGACTCCTGCCTGTTTCCTTCATTTTAATCCTAGCTCTCATGCAGAGGCTGCCAGATCTCTGTTAGTTTGGGCCAGCATGGTCTACAGAGCCTAGGCTAGCCAGGGCTGCATGGGGAGATCCTATATAAAAAATGAACAGGGGGTGAGGATAGCTCAGTGGTTAAGAGCACTGGCAGAGGACCTTGGATAGCTTCCCAGCACCTACATGGCAACTAATAACCACCTGTAACTCCAGTTCCAGGGGAATCTGATGCCCTCATCTGACCTCTGAGAGCATTGTATGATATGGATGTACTTACATTCATGCATGCAATATATTCATGCACATAAAAAGTAAATAAATAAAATATAAAAAATAAATGGAAAACAGTATCTCTCCTGCCTTTTGTTTCAGTGGAAGAGAGTTCAGCGATCAATGTCCTTGCCTTGTTGCAATAAACTTGAATAAAGTATTCCTCCTTTAACTCTGCCAGCACTTTTTTTTTTAAACACTCTTAGTGTACTTTGATTGGGCCGTGTAGGTCAGGGTGGCTAGAGATATGTCACAGAGGAAGTGAGAATTTGCCAAGCTCTGAACTTTGGAGCTATCAAGGCAAATGCTGACTGGAAATGAGTCTAGTGAGCCTTAGTGATAAAACAAGTTTACAAGGCAAGAAGGCCTAAGCGAGGCTGTTCTGGTACCACCTACCTCCTCCTTTTAGTCATCCCAGTGTTCTGAGGAGGTAATTTTAGAATTATTATTTTCCAAGTCTGGGCCCCTTCCCCCTCCTCTCTCATCAGGAGCCATAAAAAGACAATGCGGGTCACTAGCATGGGAAAGGATTCAAGGTAATGCAGTTCTTGTCCTTCAAGTTCTTAAAGAGCTGAAGTTGCTCTTGAGCCAGATATTACCTAAACTGATCTAGAGTTTCCAGCTGGGCATAGAGCTGTAAGAGTTCTGAGACTCTGGCTTCATTTAGAACCAATCCCTTTAAAGTGGCCAGGATGCTTGCTGCCTTTGAAAGCATCACCAAAGAATGGGGCAATGTTTCTGCAGGAGACACCTTTGCTGACCATTTTAGCTTCTGAGAAAAAAGCTGCAACATTTAACACACACAAGGCAGCTGTTCACGTATCTAGCTCTTTCTTGCATTCAGGGAACTTTCATTATAAGTGCTGTGATTGTCAAATACAATTATTTGCATATTTGTTTCCAAATGAATTACTCCAATTCCACCTCTTAGTCATGAGCACAAGGGCTGAATGTAGCATGGGGAAACACTGATATGAAAAATTCTGGAATAAGCAAGCCGTGATTGACACCGCAGAGTGAGTCATGACATTGGAGTCTTTAAGAAATAGCCTAGAGAGTGCAGGAGAAAGAGACTCATTTGGCGAGGCAGGTAGGAAAATGAAATGCCAATCCCTCTGGGCTAAGCAGTGGCGCCATCCTACATAGCTGCCAACCTCTCTATAATAGTCCACAATTCCACACTTAATTACTTGAGACTTCCTGAAGGCTCAGATCTCAGTACGTGTGCTTTAGAGCTTTCCTTAAGGTATCTTTTTAAACTTTCAATTTCATGGTCATATTTTAGAAGCTAAACAAATCGTGTTGTCATCCAAATACTTCCAATATTACTAATGTGTATTGGTGAGGTGGTGGTACTTTCTAAAAAGCCATGGGATTTATCTTTAGTATCAGCTTTGGATGTTTTTAAATACATTCCTTTTTGTGCCATTCAGAATTTTAGTTTTGTTTTCTATCTGTCTATCTGCTAATTCCATTTATAATATTTATTTTATGTTATTCAATTCTTACAACAACCTGGGAGGTGATTATAAACACTAGTTTGCAAATAAGGAAACTGAGGTTTAGAGAGTTTGAACAACATGCTTAAAAGTCTAAAGCCAATAAGTGGAGGGTCAGAGATTAAACCAGTTTTAATTACAAATTTCACATACTTAATCTTTGGTACTGGATTTCCAAAACACTTAAGTAATTAACTCCTTTAATGTTTCATGTACAATGTAACTCTGAAAAAAGAATGCTTAGACTTTAGCCTAATAATGGAAATTTGTGATAATTGTAGGAAGATCCAGTTTGAATTGCAGGCTAGCTTTCAGCTAGCACACCTCAGGGCACTGTGTGGACGAGAGTCTGACCCCACCCCAAAGAGCAGCAAACAATGTGACCTAGCTGGGTGATGCTGGGTGGGGCAATGGTGTGCAGCGGCACGGAATTGGGGGACCTATGATTGGCTCTGATAACTGACGTCATTTAGTTTATAAAAGCAAGCTGTAGCAAGGAATAAATTTGAATTTCATAGTAACATCATCACGGAATTCCCAGCTGTTAGTTTATTAATTATTGTGTGCATACAGGCCAAGGCAGGCCTGCATTTCATTTGGGTGGCCAGTGGGTTGGAAAGAGATTCCTTTATTGATTACCAATCTGGGTAGTTGGTATTGTGAGTGGACATAGGCTGAAGATAGGCCAACAGCCATCAGCCTGAAATTGCTGTCCAGGGTTCAGCAGTCTCTGGGCAGGTGGGAAGTCAGGGCCAAGCCAAGAGTGGAACACGTGTGTCGTGTCATGGGTCCAGGCTAAGGGCCTGAGTTGGAAGTACCACCCAGGTCAGGCTATGGGATGTAGCGAGCTGGCCTCTGCACTGAAGGGTCAGTTCCCCATAGTGTCCACAAAGCGGGCACTGTGTTCCCCTTCCCCTTAGCAGGGCCGTGTGGTCCTGTTCTGCATAAAGAGAAACCTTCCTACAGATAATCATCCAGCTTTGAGCTTAACAAAGCTCACATTGGATTGAGTATTTAAAGCTCAGGATGGTATGTACCATCTTTCATAGAAGACACAGCATTTCTGTCTTCTGTCAAACTAACCATCAGAAATTTAATTCATGTAGTTGTATCTACTATTAATCTATTATCCATACACAAAATCCTTCAGATTTATTTGTTAGCAATTTTTGCCTTTTAATCAAATGCCTCATTTTGATGCTATGTTTCTTTTCTTTTTTCCTTCTCTATAATTTCAACTGACAGAGAAATAATTTCTTCCTCCTTTGCTATTGTCCTTCTCTGAATTTTTGCAGCATAAACTATCCTATTGCCAACTTCCCTAAATTGAGGTAAGTACTGGGGACCAGTCTCCTGTCGTGCCCTTTGATTGATGAATGGAAATATTCTAACAAACAAAATCTTCTAATTAACTAAGGCCAAAACGTGCAGCATGAAATGTGCACCAACATAGAGTGCTGGCTTTGTTTTAATCATGAAAAAAGGGAAAGAAAACAGAGCTCAACCTGGCTAAGTCAATCAAAGATGTCCAGCTATTTAGTGAATCTTTTAAAAGACTAATTTTTCAGGGAAGATTTTTTTTTATCATTTACAACTCATAATCCAACATTTTCCCCAAGTTTTAATTTATTGTGTTGGATCTTTAAGCACAAGAAAAAGTTATACAACCAACTGGAATCAGTTCTAAAATACAATAATAGTTGAATATAATTTTGGTTTTAGCATTGATTGTGAATAAGACATGTGAGAAGAAGGTATCATGTTATTTCAGGTACTTTTGCTAGTTTGAATAGTCTCATAATTAAAAATTAAAAGAGAAATAATTAAGTTTCCCTTATAAGCTCCAAATGTCTCAATTGGAAATGTCTGCAAACATAATACTGTGTCTTCCCAGAATAGTTGCTTTCTTTTTATCCCCTTGGAATTGCATTATTTAATTACTGTACTTTTAAACCAAAATATTTTAAAACTAATTAGACACTGTTTTGTTTGAACCATTTTTCCAGATGTCTTCCTCGCTTTCCAGCCAAGTTTAGGAAGCAATGGCGAACGAGTTTGGCAGCAACTGCATGTGTGGCTGTTTTATGGACACCATGTGATACCCATATTGTCATTTTAAATGTGGTTTACTGTTCTCCTGGGTTTTTATATTCTCTGCCCCATTTTCATTCCTAGTTAAGCTTGTCTTTTCCTCTCATTTAGGGAGAGGTCTCTTATAGTGTCCAATCTTTGCACCCAAAGTATACTCCTATTAAAAACTATTTCTCAAAATAAGAAATGCTAATCACAAGGCACACCTCAGATACAGAGGAAAAAGTTCTGTCCTTCCAGAAAATGGGGAATCTTCACTTTTGTGTTATAGACAGGCAAACAGAGGTATAGGAGTTTAAGATAATAAAAGATTATGAAGATGATAAAATAAAAGCAATTATAGCTTGTTCTATTGTAGGTATTGCTTAGTGTTTTATTATTATTGCTTGTATCATTTGACCCTTTTAACAGCCCATTAATACAATTTTTTTTCTAAGGGTAAGTCAGAGGCACACAGAGGTTTTCTCATAGGTTTACTTAGGTGAAAAACTGGAATCTAGTTTTTAAATCATGTACCAGAGGCTGGGGATCTAGTTCAGTTGGAAGATTGCTTGCCTCCCCTTCATGATTCTCTGGGTTTGATTTCTAGCATAAATAAATAAATAAATAAATAAATAAATAAATAAATAAATATTCTATGTACTAGGCTGACTTATATATGATCGATATTATGTACTGTTTACCCATACTTCAAAGAAATGAGGGTCCCGCCCAACTGCCAGGCGTAGCATCTTTGGTCTTGGGCTTGGCACCCTGTGGGGCCGATCTTGTTCATTGAGCAGTGAATCCTTTACTCTTGCTTGACTAGCCATGGTGATGGTTTATAGGTGAAAAATCATACAAGGAGCTTTGCAAAGCCTTTGGCAGACAGAGAATCAAGTGATCTGAGCACACAGCTTCTCGTGGAATTAAGGTTTCAGGATTGCTTGATGTATTTTTGGACAGACAACTCTTCAGAGACCAAGATGAACCTGCACAGCTGTGCAGCGCTTTGTGGTTTTCAAAGCTCCTTATCATTTAGGATCTCACTCGACCTTCTTCAAACTCCTTTGAGGCAGGTGAACTTGTATTATCATTATCTCCACTTTTTACACCTCATTTTCTTTCAGAAACCTGAGGTTCAAAAAGACAAGTGATTTTTACACTCAAAATGATGGAGTATTTTAAATGGAGTCACCCCTGGGATTCCTGGTTGGTTGTTCAAAGCTGATGTTGGTTACAGACATGGACAAATGATGAACTTAGAGAAAAACATTGAAAGCTTTGGGTATCTATGTGCACACTTTCCCAAATCTCACTCACTAGTGTCCTGCTAAGGCAGGTGGTGAACATTTATAGGGAAGTGGTTTATGCTGCAAGTCCTGACCAGCTGCCAAATTCTGCCACCCAAATGTGCTTCTGTGGTGTACACCAACCAGCCAGCCACATTATATTTAATGATAAATGCCTGTCAAAGTCTGTGGTAGTGGTAGCTTTTCAATATTTTTTAAGTATTTATTTTTCATTTTGATTTTGAATAGCTTCAAAAAGGATGAGAGTCTATTTTCATTCCTGTTCTTGAATTGACAGTGATAAACTTTGTTTATATATTGTTAAGGTTTAAAAAATTATCTTCAGAGCCGGGTGAGGTGGTGCATGCCTTTAATCCTAGCACTTGGGAGGCAGAGGCAGGAGGATCTTTGTGAGTTCAAGGCCAGTCTGGTCTACAGAGTGAGTTCCAGGACAGCTGGGACTACAGGGAGACCCTGCCTTGAAAAGACCAAAAATAAATAAATAAATAAATAAATAAAATAAAATAATTATCTTCAAACTCAGTTTCTATGTGATTTGGGGCTTATTGGGTAAAGAATTCTTTTGTAAGAAATATCACTGATATTTGTGAGTTTACTATTTTACAGTTGACTTTACCCAGAGTAGATCTTGGATTTTGTGTATGTGTGTGCACATACATGATTTGTTAGAATACATTAATGCTTTTCACTACTCAGTACTCAGTATTTTTAAGCTTGGACTATTGCAGCAGTTACAGTGATATGAATTTTTTTTGTAAATTGTTTTGAGACAAAGTCTTATATAGACCTCAAAATTGCTGCATAGCCAAAAATGATGATGAAATCCTGCCTCAACCTCCCAAGTACTAAGATTATAGACATGTGCAACTGTGCCTTGTCTAGTAGGTATGATTTTGAATTTTTAATCAATGATGTAGCATCTGGTGAGTTATCTATGCTGCAGTGGACACATGCCCGAACAGCTGGCTCTGGTTAAACTCAGTAGACCACAAAACAAAACAAAAGGCCAGAGTGGGAGAGAAACTTGCTGGGAAGAGTGCTGATCGGGAGAGTGTGAACTGAATTATACATATATATGTATATATATATGTATATATATATAATTCAGTTCACATATATATATACATATATAAAAATATATAAAAATATATAAAAATATATATATATATATGTATATATATATGTGAACTGAATTATATATATATACATATATATATACATATATATGTATAATTCAGTTCACACTCTCCCGATCAGCACTCTTCCCAGCAAGTTTCTCTCCCACTCTGGCCTTTTGTTTTGTTTTGTGGTCTACTGAGTTTAACCAGAGCCAGCTGTTCGGGCATGTGTCCACTGCAGCATAGATATATATGTATATATATGTATATATATGTATATATATATATACATATATATATATGTATATATATGTATATATACATATATATAAATATATATGTATATATATGTATACATATATATAATAACAGAATGTAATATGTCTGAACCTGTCAAAGAATAAATGTTATTAATTTAAAAAGATTTAGCAGAGTCAGCTAATATAGCCATTAAGAAAATTAATAAACATGCCTATTATTGTCAGTGGGTCACTGAAGATCAGAGGAATTTATTTTCCTCAGTTTCTCTTTTTGAAACACAGTCTCTCTTCATAACCAGGTTAGCCTAAAACACATGGTCTTCCTGTCTCAGCCTTCTGAATTCTGGAATTTCAATTGTATGCCACTATGGCCATTTCTATATTTGCTTTAATAGGAGGCAATTTTTTTCATTTCTTTATATTCCATTAGGAAGAAGGAAATATTTTGGATGATCGGATTATTGAAATGGAAAGTTAAAGAATTGCCCATATGAAATAAAGTAAAATCATTATTTTGATTGAGAAGTATGAGTTAAAGATTCAAGAACCTTATTTGATAATGTGAAATTCTTGTGAATTTTGAAAAAAAATATTTGCTTCCCTCACACTGCCCAAACCTAGGTTATTAAAGCATTTGTGTGTGTGTGTGTGTGTGTGTGTGTGTGTGTGTGTGTGTGTGTTTGTGTATAATTGGGAGAGGCATCAGAAAGCAACAGGACAGTGTTTATTAAAAGTTATTCTAGAACCTTGAAGGATGAAAGCTATGGCTGTAAATATCAGCAAGAAAATAACTATTTTCTCCCAATAAAGTACATTTAATTCTGATGGTCCTTGGTGGCCACTTGGAAGCATTTCCCAGGCTCCCCGGGGACTGACAATCCTGATAGCTTCATCTGGCAGCAGCACAGTCCTGAAACCAGTCTTGCATGGCCTAGCAGCTTCGACAGCTGAATAATTGAGTGGAAAAATCCATTATTGGATGAGTTTGATCTTCCTGCTGTTTGCTTTCCTCAAAAGTTGAAAAAAAAGTCATATCCTTGTGACAGACAGTTTATTCTGTTATCCTATAGGAGCTACTGTCAGAGTTTATGGCAACCTGGGATGACTCAAATGAAATACTCATGCATTTTAAGCAATATAGGACCCTCAAAATTAAATCATTAGGATTTACATGAATTTCAAAAGTGATAGTTGTTATTTTTGTTTTTAAATTTTTATTTATTTCTGTATGTGTATGAATGTACTGTCTGCATGCAAGTCTGTGCACCCGTGTCGTGCAATGCCGCGGAGGTCAGAAGTGGGTGTCGGATTCCCCTGGAGCTGGAGTTCTCCTGGAATTGGAGTTTCAGACGGTTCTCAACCGCCATGTGGGTGCTGGGGATCGAACCCGGGTCCTCTGCAAGAGCGGTCGGCGCTCTTAACCACTAGGCCATCTCTCCAGCCCCGATAGTTGTTATTTTTAAGTACACACTAAAAAAATTTCCTGTTAATCTCATCATCATCCTTACATGCTGGCAAGTGTTTGCAGATGCGATGACTACATTGACTTGTACTTCCAATTGGACCAGAGAGGCTTATCTTCAGAATTTTGTCATAATGTATCAATGTCAAAAATCAGGAAATGTCAGTTGGAAGAATGGATCTGTAATCATATTTTACATAACAAATCTCTTCTGTTGATGTATGAGGTACTGGCAGCTATGGAGAAAGACAGCTGCCTGCTTTCTCAAAGAGATGAAATAGATAAGATGTCCAACTTCAAATCACAAATTTCAGGTAAGTACAATGGTCTATAAATGTGCAGTTATTATATACACACCAAGTATTTTGGGAAGGATAGAAGTGGGTTAATTTCAACTTTGGGTTTTCAAGAAAATTTGTGTAAACCTTGACACAAGTCAGACATTTTTCATAAGTTATAGGACTTTTTTTTTTTTGAAGTTTGGCTTTGTGTAAAACTATAGCATCAGAACCTCTCTCTAGTAGGTTCAAAAGAATTTTCTTTCTGCTCCAATAGACCATGATTAGTAGAGCTGAGCATAATGACTTTTGTCAGGGGTTTATCAAAGGATATCCTCAGGGCACTTATAGTTTTTTTAAGCAAGGAGAGAAAGTAATGCTAATTTGAGCCCCCCCCCCCCAGGGGGTCATATGCTTCCTTTACCACCATCACTGATGCTTTGAAGTAGGGTTTAAAGTTTATTTTTCACTTTTATGGAAACATGAACCTGGTTGGCTGACTGATTTGCATGAATACTCATTACTGAGTAATGCTGAAGACATCATTGATTCTGTGTCTTTTCAGTTTAATTATGGGGAACATTACCACCTAGCCTTTTTCTGTAATCAATACTGAATATAAACTTACTTGACTCAGGTTATAAGCAAAAGTAATGGGTTTGACTCATAAATAATTCAGTCAAGGAATTCTAAAACAAGATACTTCAGAGAATTTTTTAATTCTTCTCCTTCCATAAGGATGGGGAAAAGAAATAACCTGGGTCTTTAGTGATGACATACTGCTTATTAAATCACTGATGGAAATATTTTTTTTTATTTTGGAAAAAATCTGACATTCACAAATCAATAATTGTGTGCATTGGGGCTTTCTCAGGATAGGTCCCAACTCTGCTAAAGATGGAATGAATGCACTCTAGGATTCTGGGAGCTTTGTACCAAAGCATAGGACTGGTTGTGATTCCGGGTCAAGTGGAAACAGTCAGATCCAAGCTTTGGGATAAGAAGGGGTTGTAAGGACCAGGCCTAGTTGGTGCTTTGGATGTTAAGTAAAGCACTAGAGCTTGGAACTGAGCAGGCTGGGTTTATGGTGGGCAACTTTGTAACATGGATAAGGGCAGTGCCAAGGCCAACTATAGGCAAGCATGTGTCCAACCCTGTACTTCTCAGAGAAAGCTTTCCTAAACAGTCTGTCTGGCATCTACCCTGTCTGTTTCATCATCAATGAGCTCCTCACACTACCTAAAATATATGCTTCACAAATGTAGGGGCATCATGGGTTTGGTTTGCTATTCAATGGACCTAAACTCAATGGACCTAGAACACATTTGGTTCATGTACATTTTCAACAAATTTTAATGACAGGCTATATTAGCAATAAAATTGTATCTGAAAAAAAAAGACAATTATTGGGTGCTGGAGAGATGGCTCAGTCTTTGAAAGTGTTATTGATCTTGTTGAAGACCCAGTTTCTCAGCACCCATATGGTGGCTCATAACCACCAGTAAGTCTACCCTCTTCTGGCCTCCTTGGGCTTCTGCATGCATATGGTGCATGTAGACTCATGGAGTCTCACATATATACACATACAAAAAACTTCTAAAAAGATAATTATTAATTATATTAAATTTCTGTTACTGTGATAAAATCTCATGAGCAATGCAATTTATAGAAGGAAGTGCTTATTGAGCTTAGGATTCCAGAGGGACTGGAGTCCATCATGGCAGGGGAGATGTGTAGGAGGAGCCAGAGAAGAAATCTGAGCTTACACAGGAAACAGAGAGAGGGCTAACTGGAAATGGGGCAAGGATATGAAGCCTTGAAGCCCACCCCCAGTGACATGCTTCCTCCAGGAAGGTTCCATGACCTTCCCCAGACAGTGCTACCAACTGACCAAGTGCTAAAATACTGGAGCCCATGGGGACACTTCTCACTCAAGCCAGTACATTAAGTGATAAATATTAGGCACCAGCAAGGGACGAGAATACAAACTTTCTCATAGGAAAGCTATTACCGGTGACTGTATGCTGAGCTGATAAATGGAGAAAGGAAAAACTCAGTCTCTGGCTTAACACAGAAAACGTTAGAAAGGAGTTTAAGAACGGCCTACATTGGTCCACATCTTCCCGAATAGCATTCCCACACACCAACTCCAGTCTAACAAAGTCAGGGGCCAAAAACCATAGAGGTAGATCTCATTCCTTCAGAATCAAGAGTCTGATGTTTAAATTCTAATAAAAATGTATAAACCTGTCTATAGGAATAATTGTCATTAATTAGGCTACTAATTCTCAAGTCCCGATGATTCATATGAGAGCCAGAGCAAAGTTTTCTCTACAGTATCTCTGAAACTGAGTGGACACAGTGGGAAGAATATTTACATATTTCAGAAAAGCCCAGATTTCATTTCTCTCTGAGCATTCAAGTACATGCAAAGAGAGCAATTATGGCATTAGTGGAAGCTGGCACCATCATAGCACAAAGAAAATTTGTATACTGGCTGAAACAGGGTAATTCTAGTCAGGATTTTAGCAAAGATAATTCTAGTTGCTAAAAAAATATTTCATTTCAGAGTTAATAAGATATTTCCTCTGAGCATATGAAAGTGCATGCCAATGGTGTCATGCCCCCGCCCCCCCATCTCAACATAGGCAGCTTCCAGATGTCAAGACAGAGCAGTGGAGCGGAGGAGTCTACAAAGAACAATAAGCATTTGAGTCCTCCCATAGTGAGTATGTCATCAGAAGCTGATGAACTAGCTTTAATCAAGAGGGGATTAATTAAAGTTGTATCTGCTAATCTTAACTAATATATTTAATGATTCATTTTTATCAAAGCATGAATATAAAGAGTGAAGAAAGGAACTCTATTTTATCTCTATTTTATGGTTAACACTAAAGGCAGCTTTTAATAAATATGCACAGAGGAACTACTGGAATGAATGAAATATGTAAAAAACTCAGGCCTGGTCATGTATGTCTTTGATCCCAGCACTTGGGAGGCAGAGGCAGGTGGCTCTCTGTGAGTTCAAGGCCAGCCTGGTCTCCATAGGAGTTCCAGGACAGCTGGGGCTACAGGGAGACCCTGTCTCCAAAAGACCAAAAACAAACAAATAAGCAACAACAGCAAAAAAGAAAACAATTATGCCCCAAAGAACTTTAAACAGAAGGAAATTTCTTAACATGCTACATGCACAAACTAATAACATTGTTTTCAGACAATGTATTGTTGTTATATCTTAAACATCCATTGATCATTCTTTGAAAAACTTTTTGCTTTATTTTTATTTTATGTATGTGTGTGTATTGTGTGCATGTATGCAAGTGCACTCATCTCATGAGATACCCACAGAGGACAGAAGAGGGCAACAGATCTGCAACTGGAGTAGCAGATGGTTGCTAGCTGCCATGTGGGTGCTGGGAATTGAATGCAGGTCCTCTGAAAGAGCAGTCGGTATTCTTAACCACTGAGCCATCTCTCCAGGCCCGAATTTTAAAAATTTGTAAAGAATCTAAATGAGCCCTTTCTAGCTCTCTGCATTCAATGTGAGACAGATAACATTCAATGTGAGACAGAACCGTCTTTAACTCCAGTTCCAGGGGAATCCGACACCCTCTTCTGACCTCTACGGCATTGCACGACACAGGTGCACAAACCTACATGCGGACAGTACACTCATACACATAAAAAATATAAATAGCCGGGTGTGGTGGTGCACGCCTTTAATCCTAGCACTTGGGAGGCAGAGGCAGGTGGATCTCTGTGAGTTCAAGGCCCTCCTGGTCTACGAAGTGAGCTCCAGGCCAGGTGGAACTAAAGGGAGACCCTGTCTCAAAAAACCAAAATAAATAAATAAATAAATAAATAAATAAAATAAAATAAAAAATAAAAATAAATAAAAAAATTTAAAATTGGGCCAGGGATGGTGGAGCACGCCTTTAATCCTAGCGCTTGGGAGACAGAGGCAGGTGGATCTCTGTGAGTTCAAGGCCAGCCTGGTCTACAGAGTGAGTTCCAGGCCAGCTGAGGCTACAGAGAGACTCTGTCTCAAAAAGACTCAAAAGGACCAAATTTTTAAAATTTATTTATTATTTGTATTTTATGTGGGGTGTATGCCTACATGTATGTAAGTGCACCCATGTTGTGCAGTGTCCACGGAGGTCAGAAGAGGGTGTTGGATCCCCTGGAACTGGAGTTACATATGATTGTTAAACACCTTGTGGGTGCTGGGAATTGAACCTGGGTCCTCTGTACGAGCATCCAGTGTTCTTCAACTCCTGAGCCATCTCTCTAGCCCTCACTTAGATTCTTAACCATAGACCATAAACCATCGTAAGAGACTTAAATCACAAATGAAAGAAACTAATTCCTGAAGATGGTGGTAATTCTGAAAATGACTTCTATGATGTTGTCGTGTTGTACTTTTTCTTCTGGTCATAACAGGATGCCATTTTGGAATTGCCACAGTAGCCATGACAACTAGAGTAGGACAGAATAGTGATGGTCAGGTCTATGGTAATAAGAATGGAGTTATCAAACTCCCAATAGCTGAAGGAAGGGAGGGTCAGGGGACCCTCACCTGGGATTCTAGCTGTTGCTGCTCTGTCCCCTCCCCCAGCTGCAGATGATCTAGGCTATATGAGAAATGACAGGTTAATTGAAGGCAGGACTCCATGTTTCGATCAGATCACCAGCTGTGATGGGGTGGGTCTTCAAGGTTACCCATGCTACTGAAATAACCTCTCACTCATGCTCTGTAAGAAAGACAAACTCATTGGTCTTATCAGAGGGACTTTGGGAAAATTGAACTTTGGTCAGTTTTGATGCCCGTCTGGGGTGAATAAGTATTTGTTTTCATCTTCTAAGGATGTAATCAACTAATTAATGCAACCAATTGGTAGCTGAATATAGAGCATGACAGAACCAAAGATGCATTTGGAAAGAGTTGATTGTACATTCCTGGGTCTGGGTAACAAGTCATACAGCTGAAGCTGAACAGTTTGAGGGTGCAGTATCCACAGGGGAAATCCCAACATGGTGGTCCTTCCCCCTGGAGTGCATGGTCTTGAACCTTTTTGTTATGGTGGCAGTTGTATGGTTCTTGCTATGGATAACAAGACATGTAATAAAGCTGAGCTATCAGGAGGTGGACCTGGGAAATCACAGGATGGCGGTGCTGGTCTATGCAGTACGGAGTGACTGAGGACCACTGTACGAATATGGGGATGGATGAGGCTGAAGATTTAGAGTAACTTTTGCCGTCTCAGAGAGTAGCATGGAAGGGAAGAGAGTGTTATCAGGCTGTTACACGAAAGCTGCGTGGCCACTGCAATATGTAGTAAGGCACACGACAGGCTGGTGCGGCTGCTCAGCAGGAGCTTGTCTGTGTACAGGAGGAACTGTGACAAGAAGGGGAGAGGCAGTTAGCGTCCTCTGCCTTAGCTTCCGGTTTAGGAGGTAAATTGTATCAAGGAGAAGTTGAGGTGGAAGTGCTGACTTTACATTTCTTATGGCTGAGGGACCAAAAGGAAAAGAGAGTTCGAGTTAGATCTGTGCTTGAGATCCCCTCTTGGGATCCAAAAACTTAGAAGACATGGGAGAAGTTGGATGATGAGGAGGAAGGGAGTGAGGTAGAAGAGGTAAAAGATAACCTTCAGGTCCAACCTTTAATATAAAGGAAAGGAAAATCCATGGCTCAGCATGCAGACAGGGGCCTTAGTAACAGTCCAGTGCAGGAAGCACGATAATCAGAGAGTATTCTGCATTTGAACATCTTGATTTGATAAAGAACGTCTTCTAAACTGGCTCATGGGGCTAGGGTAGATGGAGACAGATGGGGTCAGTCTGAGTGCTGTGGAAACAGAAAATCTAAGTAATATAAGTCACTCATCTCTTTTTTGAGACAAAGGCTGCATAACCTGAGACAATATGAAGAAAATCAGTCCCCAATGGACTGGTTCATACACACCATCAGGGACACATGATTATTGCCAGCTAAGGTCCCTATGACTATCAGGAAGTGGAGGACAACAGAGGAAGGGCAGACATTACTTAGGGACTTGGCCATGGGAGAAGCAAGATTTGATGCCCAAGAGGACGGTGTTCATAGGAGAGTTAAGAAAAGAATAACTCACCAGGGACTTCTGAGTTATTATGGAACTTTAATGGCCTCTGTGAGCCCAGCCATGGGGAAGGAGAGGCTTTGGTGGGTTTAAATGACTCAGAACATCATGTAAATGTAGTTCATAAAGTGATGAAGCAATCAAGAGAAGATGAGGGAAGGGACAGCCAATCAAAGGAGCCTATTCAGACTTCTTGAAAGCAAACGTGGCAGGATTTATGTTGATAGGAAAGCCAAATGTCTTTGTGAATTTCTAGAAGGCTTTAGGCTCTGACAGTTCACCAAAAGGGCAAGGAGAGCAGAAAGGAGGTACATGTGCTTCCCACTGTAACCCCGCTACAGAGGAAGGTCTTCTGAGGTGGGAACTTCCTTCACCACTCTTACTTATGGCCAAGGTTGCCTATAAACAAGGGCCATGTGCGGTGACCAGAGCCCCTGGGTCAAATTACAGACTTACTGGTTTCCTAGTACTGTGCAGAATACTGGGGATTTAGTGGATTCTGGAGTCAAATGCAGTTGAGTTCACAGTAACCCCGAAGGCACCAGTGGTGACAGACAACAGCAGATGGACATGGGGCTACCAGGATGCAGGAAAGGAGGACTAAATGTGTCTCTGGACAAAATGCAGTGTTCATTCTTACCTCCAAGAAATTATTTTGGGAGTGGGTGCACTATTGGGGGACATCCTGTATGCCCAACACTTGGGAGAGTCGCACCTGGGGTAGAAACCATGAAGGTAGTTATTGTGGTTGAGTCTACCTAAAGTTGCCCACTCTGAGTAGGGAGGTGAGCACAGAGCAGTGGAGACTACCTGGGACCCTGCTGAGACTACAGACACGAGCAAGAAGCTGGAGCCAACAGACTTGTTTCTTCAGATTAAAGAATTAGGAAATTTTATTTTTGCTAAGTGGTTTGAAGGTGAGTTGCAGAGGGCTACAGGACCACTGCCAGGGATCTTGCTTGGGACTGAAAGAAGTTGTTCTTGGATTTAGCAGAGGCCTGAAGAATATTGAGGCAAGATGGAGCCACAAGAGTGATCAGGTGTGGAATACCAGTACGTGCCGCAACGCCTCCATAAAAGCTTGTTCAGTTAATGATGTAATAGCACATGCTTCATGGGCCTTTGTGAAAGTGGCAAGGCTGCTGTGTAATCTTCAAGGTTATGACTACAGCATTTTTGTTGCTGAAAGCGCTGCTGTGAGCTCCATGGCATCTTCAAAGAGAATGTTCCACTTATGAAGGGCAGCAGGGAAGCCTTCTGAGAATTGTTTCTCTCTGACGCTGCAGACAGTCAGTTCTAAGGGATCCCGTCACTAGAGCAACTCAACCTCAGAAGTGTGCAAGGTTTCTGAAGGTCTTCTCCTGAAAATGAAAACTTACAAGGAAAGCTGCACTTCCAGGTATGAATTTAGTCACATGCAAGTGTGATAACAGTGAAAAGTACCCTAAAGGGTCTAGATTTGTTGTAGCTGTATAGATCTTCCTTTATAATTCAATTTATTAAACCCAATTATGGAATGCCTGACAGAAAATCAAAGACTTTCTGAAATAGTTTGCTAGTCTCTATATAATAATGTTTAAAACAGTAAAACATGAAAAATGACATTTATTTGGGTTAAATGATTCTTTTTCTTTCACTACACTTTATGAGTTTATTTTTCTTGAATACTAAGTGAAGTGGTAGCTGTGTAATAATGCCTGTGCTCTAGATATGCATGAGTGGGAGGCTTTCTAGCTATCAAAACAATAATTAATATGTTAACCTAATAATCCATCACCGGCACCTGAAGTTTTTGAATCCTTGAGTTACAAAGTAATACACAGAATATTTTACAAATTTATATGCAGTAACCTTGTGAAAAGCAGTGTGTACTATGCTCACTCAATAGATGACTAGAATAGAGGTCCTCCTCCTTTGCCTTCCTATCTTATCATCCTAACAACTAACAAAATATAACCAGAATAAGATTGCAATATATACATGTATAAAATTGCCCAAACCCCAAACTTATTAATGAAAAATTTAAATTAGGTACTGTTGCAGGGCCTAGTGCATCTCCTTAACTCTGAAACTGGCACATGTAAATAGTGACCAAAACTAAAGATTGTGCCTTGGGGAAGGCTGGGGTGTGGCTACATAGGAAGACTGAGTTAAGAGTCTTCTAGGATGAACAGCTCCAGAGCAACATGTGGGGATGTCCCCATGACCACGTTGAAGGCAAGAACCTTTAGTTATCTTTTGAAAAATATATTTAAACTTTTTTATTATATGTGTATAAGCATATCACCTGCATGTATGTAAGTGGGCAACACATGTTGTACAGTGCCCAGGGAGGACAGAAAAGGGCATTGGATCCCCTGGAACTGGAGTCATACATGGTTTTTAGCTACCACGTGGGTACGGGGATTTGAACCCAGGTCTTTTGCAAGAACACCCAGTGCCCTTAACTGCTCAGCTATCTCTCCAGCCCCAGCCTTCAGTTATCTTTACCTCACCTTGGTGGCACCTGACACATGAACACTTGCTGAACAAACAAATGCATTTGTTGGGCAGGGAGACGGGAAAGCAGCAGGGGCTTTCAGGGGAACATGACCCAACCAGGAGAAAGAACATCTTCAAAAGTTCCTGACGTTGTAAGTGCACCTGTGTCATTCAGATGATGTTCTGGATGACAATCACTAAACACCTCATTTCTGGTAAAATAAAATACAAAAACATTTTCTCTTATATTCAAGTCCTACTATTATTAACTGTGTTTAATTACTCCTCTACTCAAAGCTTTTGGGATTCTCTAGGTGTCTACTATATAAAGACCACACCATTTGACAGTTGACAAGAACTCCCATGACCAGAACCTCCTCCAAGTGGTCATTCCCTCAGTGGCTGAGGCCACCATCAGGACATTCATGGTGCCTTAGCCCGCCTTTGCATCTATCTTCTTTGCTTTCTTCTCCTCGTCAGGCTATTGAGAGAGGTCTTGTAAGACTCTGATCGTATCTGTCTTTATGCTTCTGGACATCCTTCTGTCACAGCACCTATAACACATCACTGTTTCTTGTTGGCTAGCATCAATATCTCAGTCTTCTAGACAGGGACCTTTCTTGGAAGAACCATGCTGTCACGTTCATTTCTGCATCTTAAGACCATATTACAGTGCCTATAACATGCTAAACACATATGCACACACAGAAAGCCAATGAATGAATAACTAAAAAATTCATTTCTTGATTAGCTTTGGCTTAAGGGATGGTTTATCTGTCTTTGTTGTTTCATGCCAAGCATATATATATATATATATATATATATATATTATATATATATATATTATGTTTAAGCTTCCATATGATGTATCTGAAGTAGAGAATAATGGCACATGCTTTTCTAACAGGTGCTTTTTTTTTTTTTGTCTTTTCGAGACAGGGTCTCCCTGTAGGCCCCAGCTGTCCTGGAACTCTCTCTGTAGACAGGCTGGCCCTGAACTCACAAAAGATCCGCTGCCTCTACTTCCCAAAGTGCTAGGATTAAAGGCATGCACCACCATGCCGAGCCTAACAGGTGCATTTTGAAGTAGAATCTTTACAACATTTCATATACCCCACAGTGTCTACTTTTTAAAAACTATTAATAGTTGACTAACTGAGCAGCTATGGATTATGTTACTGTGCTTGGCTGGAAAAGGGTTTATAAAATACTTGCTGGCATATTACACAGAAGATATATGACTGTTTATTGAGCCAATGAGTTCTTACAAAGCTACTACACCATCTGTTGTAACTGCCTTCTATAAAAATGCCGTGAGTGCTTAATGCTAATTCTGAAGTGGGAAAGATTTTTTTCATCAAGTGGAAATCATGAAAGAACATTTAAGGTAGCTTCATTTGACAGAAAACCATCTATATACCTTTCTAACTTTAGGGAATGAGAATTAAATAATATGAGCGGTAATAAAAATGTGTTTTGACTTTAAAGTCAACTCAAACTTTTATTTTCTGCGCTATGTACAGTAAGTTTTTTTTTAGGAAGAAAGATAATTGGTAGACCGTGATCTCTTTGTTTAAAAATTTGGTGGAAGAAATAAAAGGTATGCACACAGGAGAGGAAGCTCGTGGGAGGAAATGCCACGTGGATTTTAACAGCTGTTCTTAGCAGCCTAAAATGAGGGATGCAGATATAAAAAGACAACATATCTCATCTTTTCCAATTTTCTTTTCTCAACCATCCTTATTTCATCTCTTTTATTCTACCAGGATTGCCCAATTCTTAAGTTTTCCCTTAGGAAACTGTTGTACAAATGAGTGACAAATGAGAGAGAGAGAGAGAGAGAGAGAGAGAGAGAGAGAGAGAGAGAGAGAGAACAAGATCGAGAGAGGTGAGGGGGAGAAGAGGAGGAGAGGAAAGAAAAAAGAGAAGATGAGAAGGAGGAGGTGGAGGAAGAGGGAGGAGGAAGGGGGAGGAGGAAGGGGGAGGGCAAGTGCCTTGTTCTATTTTCCCTTAGGAAAACTTAAGGCTCAAATTCCTACACACAATATTATTCCTTCCTTCTGAATGATCATAAATGAATTTTATTTTCATGGTTCACTTTCTTCACAATTTATGCACACTGACATTCTACTTCAGATTTTCATTCTATTCACTTTTCTTATTAATTCTCAACTGACTGACCCTCTTCATCAGTAATTATTACCATGAAAGTTTGAATATCATTAATCTCCTCTCACCAGCTGCACCAGCTTGAAGGTGATATGACTAATTTAGTAAGCCTCTGGTAGATACAGACTAAACAACTTCAAGAATTTGTGTATTATCAGTATTTTGCAGCAACTAGATCTAAAAGATAAATGATATCTTTGTAGGCCAGGCATAAAAGGCTGATAGTTTCCCTGAAAGAATTTTTGCAATTTTGTTAAGCTTTCAAAAGTGCCTTGTAAATTATTTTCCCCAGAATTACAAACAGAACATTCCTCAATATTCCATTACAGTTTTTGTCTAATAACTTTTTGTTTCTGTGGTGCCTGTACATTTTCAGAGCTAGCCAAAGTTCTGTTACTTGGGAAAACACAAGATTCAGATATAAAAAAGTTTTCAACGAATAAATTGTAGAACAAAATAACCTGCCCAAACCTAATACCACGCAAAGCTTTTGTTCTCTGTTGTACAAATGAGTGACAAATGAGAAAGAGAGAGAGAACAAGATTGAGAGAGGTGAGGGGGAGAAGAGGAGGAGAGGAAAGAAAAAAGAGAAGATGAGAAGGGGGAGGTGGAGGAAGAGGGAGGAGGAAGGGGGAGGAGGAAGGGGGAGGAGGAGGGGGGAGGGCAAGTGCCTTGTTCTATTTTCCCCAGTATAATGAGAGGGGATTAAAAATATCAAGGGAGATGGTGTGCAATGCTCAAGGTCCTTGTGCAGATCTCAACAAAAATAATGCTTGCTTTTGATAAATATTAATCTTTTTCTTGGAAGGATCAAAGAATTGGTTGAAAGAAGGTTTACTTAGGTCGAATCTTTTTAGCATTAGCCACCTCCCCAGGTAAAGCGACACCAGTGGGAGTCACAGGCACATCACAAAAGGCTGTGATAGATCCACGACGCAAAGAACAGGTAGTAGAAGGAGGAAAGGAAGGCGTGGTTTTGGGAGAAGGGACAAGGATGGAGGATAGGAGGGAAAACTGATGATTATGATAGAAAGCACTGGGCTTAGTCCTCAGAGGGACCACTATGGAACACATTGTCTCCCTCAATATATATGCATAAGGTTTTCATGTATGTATAAAGTATATGTCTACACAAAGCAGAAGAAAATTCCAGGAAATACCACGTATGTTGCTCTGCTCAACAATTTTAGTTGACTTAGGTTACTTGAGTTGACTAAATTCCTATGTTGACCCCTATGGGTCAATGCTATAACTAGTGAGTTCCTGTCAAGACTATTTCTTAGTGATTCTTGCTTTTTGATGATTTGGGATGTTACTATTTCTTTGAAACAATAAGATGAGCATTTTTTTCTTAAGAAGATATATTCCTTTTACCTACCCAGGATTCTACGCTAAGAACTCTCAGTGGAGTGGTCTTCATTTGGTTAGCCTTGCAATATGATGGGTGAAAACTGAGCTCTGCATCCCTAGAGAATGACATTTTATGATCTTTTAGTTAATTGCTTGTGCAAGGAATAAATTAAAATTTTTATTTATTTATTTTTATGTGTTTGTATTGTAAGTATTTTGTATTGTAAGTGCATCTGTTTGTCAAAAGAGGGTATTGGGTTGCCTGGAACTGAAATTACAGATGGTTGTTAGCTTCTAGAGGAAGAGTAGCCAGCAGTCTTAACTGCTGAGCAATCTCTCCAGCCCCAGACATTAATTCTTTTCAAAGTAACTAGGATTTGTACAAATCTTTAAAGAGAATTCTTAAAAGCAAGGGAGAGGGTAAAATGGTACAGTGGAAAGAGCAATACTGCAAAGCTTCAAGTTTTGACATCTAGCTCTAGTTCTCTCCACTAGAAACGACATGGCATCCTTAGAGAAATCAAAGAATACGGGGCTAAAGGGAGACCCTGTCTCAGAAAGACCAAAAAAAAAAAAAAAAAAAAAGACTACTAAGACAACTGGAGAGATATCAAGTCTCTTATTAGACGGTTTGGTTTGGCAAAAGACCAAAAAAAAAAAAAAAAAAAAAGCCGGGGCGTGTGGGCACACAGCCTTTAATCCCTAGCACTTGGAGGCAGAGGCAGGCTGGAGTTCTTTGTTGAGTTCAAGGCCAGCCTTGTCTACAAAGTGAGTTCCAGGGCAGCTGGGCTACGAGGGAGACACTGTCCAAAAAGACCAAAAAAAAAAAAAAAAAGAAGGTTTGGTTTGGTACAATTATTAGTTTTCTTGAAAAATGGTCATATATTCAGTGAAATTCTGGAAGTAATGCCAACATGGATTTCTTTGGTAACTATCAACAAGAAAATTTAAAATTTTATGTGGAAACAAAAAGCGTATAGATGACCCAAAACCACTTGAAAAAGTTTACAAAACAGCTTCAATGTCTGCTTTTGGAATCTACTGTCAGACTGTATTTGTAAGACCATGGGTCCTGTGTAATCGCAGACAGCTGAATTGAGGAACAGAATAGAGAGCACAGATACAGACCCACACTTACATGGCCATTGCTTTTTGACAGACAAATGGTGCATAATATCTGTGTGGAAAAAGTATATTCTCCACATACCTAACTTGAGATTCACAGACCTAAGTATAAGCTAAAACCATGAAGCTTCTAAGGAAGTCACGGGAGAACAGCTATACAATCTGAAGGTAGGAAAGCTTTCACAGGGCATAGCAAACAATAAGTATAAAATAAAATAATTGGTAACTTAATCATCAAAACTGAAGTTATGTTTATCAATTATATGTTAAGAAAATAATCACGCAATGACAAAATATTTATAAACACATATCTGACAAAGAACTTTTCAAATATATATATAATATTTTGATATCTATATAATTATATATTCTATAATCTATATATATATCTTTTTGAGACGCGGTCTCCCTGTAGCCACCTGACTCCCAAGCTGGCCTGGAACTCATTCTGTAGGCAGGCTGGCCTTGAACTCACAAAGATCTGCCTATCTCTGCCTCCTGAGTGCTAGGATTACAGGCTTGCACCACCACGCCAGGCCTCGAATATATTTAAAAAAAAATCTGCTTGGCAAACAAATCAATAAAAAGAAATAAAATATTTGAACAAACACTCCACAAAAGACATGGCCAATAAGCACATGAAAAAAGTATTCAGAATCCTTAGTCTTTGGGTTTTTTGAGGGGGTGGAAGTCCCACAGTGAGGGATTGTTACCTTCAGAACAACTGAATTTAAAAAGACTGGACAAGTGTTTTCCAGACTGATGAATGGGTAATAAAAGCACAGTACATTTACAAAATGGAAATGATTCAGCTGTTAAGAAAAACAAAGTAATGCCAACATGGATTTCTTTGGTAACTATCAACAAGAAATTTAAAATTTTATGTGGAAACAAAAAGCGTATAGATGACCCAAAACCACTTGAAAAAGTTTACAAAACAGCTTTTTTTGTATTTTTAAATTTATTTTTATTGATGCTTTGTGTATTTCATACATCATTTTCCAATTCAGTTCAGGCATATATCCCCTTCCCTTCCCCCCCACCCCACCCCTACCCATCGCAGATCGTGCATTCTGCCATAAGTTTTCTGCATCTTTCTCTGCTTTTTTGTTTTGTTTTGTTTTCATTTTTTTTTAACAATAGGTGATAATTTGTGAGTACAAGCATCCTTCATGTAAAACCAATTTGCAAGCAGTTGTGCCCAAACCCACACAGCTCATGGGTCCCACCATCCTGAAAGGGGGGGCTTGTATGTTCAAAAAAAATATTTTTTAAAGACTGAACAATACCAACTTTTGGCAGAACACCTGGAACTCTCATATGCTACCTATTTTACATATGCAAATGCAAAATGGTTCAACTACTGTGGGAACTGTTCTGGCAGCTTCTTCTAAAACTAAACATATATCTTACCTTGTTACTCAGTTACCTCGTGTATCTCAGTTTCTACTCCAGAAAAATAAGACATAATCCTAAAGATTTGTACAAAAATGTGCATAGCAACTTTGTTATATTGTAAGCTGCCCATAACCTAAATATCTATGAGCAACAAAATGGGCAAACAAACTGGGCATATTCACAGGCTGGAATGCCACCCACTGCTAGAAAGAGTTATGATACCTACACCAACTTAGGTGACTCTTAGAAGCATACTGAAAGAAAGAAGCCTTATACACAAGCCTTATACACAATACTCAGTTATACAAAATTTTATATAATATAAAACTAATCTGCAGTGGAAAAGAATCAGGAACATGATTGCTTTGTGAACGTGGAGGCTGGGATTGAATGTTCTTTATCTTTATAGGTATTTGGGGTATAGAGGTATATGCATTTGGCAAAATTCACTAACTGGAATGCTTAAGATTTATAATTATATATAATGAAATACTGAACTCTAGTTAATTATAAGTATGATGAAGTGCTTAGGCATCAAAGTCATGTGTCTGCAACTCAGTTTAAAGTATGTGAAGGAAATAAAATGGTTGATGGATTGATGATGGACAGATATGCAATAGAGCACAAACCTGTCACTGCCACCATCTAGATGGCAGGCACATAAGTACAAGTCTTTCAACTTTCCACATGTTTGAAATTTTTCACAATGTTTGGAAAAAGAAAAGACTGACACACACTTCTGTTGATATCTCTGATAGATTGTACTCATGGGCCTTCACAAATAGTTACTGACAATTTACATATATCAGAACTCAAGAGGGAACTGATTTGTCACCTGAAAGGAGTTTATTACATGTGAAAACATTCTTAGAACTTACATTGACTAAAGATGACTTAGGGTTTTAATTTCTGTAATTTCCCAAAGGTCTTTATCAGGGCTCTGATGGATACCTCACCTTTTAAATTTAGGATGGAATAATGAAAGGTCTTATATTCATAGCACAGAATCTATTGCCAATAGTTAATCATTTGATGCCTTATTACAGAGTTGACTTTCGAGTATGTAAATTTTGTAATCAGCTATTAATAGTAAAGACACTTAACTTTCAACCTCAGGATGAGTGAAAGCAAGCTCCAGCTGTAAGTCAAATGCATAGACCCTGTCAGAAACTCTATTAACACTATTATGTTAAGTGCCAATATAGTCCCCTGTATAGATAGGTGCTCAGAAAATATTCACTGTATTGAATGTATTAAGGAGTTGGAGTCAGTTTTCTCCTTAAAGTTCTAATCCTATTTGTTTATCTGACACCTAAATGGATTTAGATATCTGTAAAATATAGATATTGGTATGCATGAAGGCCGGGAGTATAGTCTGTTAATAATAATGGCAGTAACAATGGCTGATCTTGACTCACTAGCTAATTCATCTGGGCCTTTAGAAAATAGGGCAGAGGCAAGCAGTTTGCTGTCCAACATAAGGTGAGATCATGATTCAGTCCACTGTACCTCCCAAGTGCTTTGAAAATGCATTATTTAACACACTCAAATACTTGCCCAGATAGCGAGGATGCTCTGGAAAATTGGTTGACAAGGCCCTAAAGTCAACTTAGAAGACTCAGAAAAATACTTCTAGTTTAAACTCAAAATTAGCCAAGTATGGCCTTAGACTGACCACTCTATACAACTGAGAAACTCTGACTTATCTGTTGATGTGTCCATATAGCAAATATAAATCTTTTTAGACTAGAATGTATGGTGATAAGGATAAAATCCAGAGTGGCCCCTGCTCATTGGAGTGGGTGGTTTTTGTGAAGCAACAGCTATCATGTCTTGGATACACATGTGAGCAGTGCTGAGAACTAGATACCAGGAAAGCAAAGCCGAACTAAGCTTCAGAGTACAACATAGGAAGTTAGAACATGACCGGATAGAACACAATATGACTTGATACAAAAGAACATCAGCCATTTTAATGCTTTAACATATTTTTCAGATGCAGATGCTTTTTTTGACCCTCAGAATGTTTATTTGAAACCCACAGGTGAAAATGGTAGCTGGAGAATAGAAGTGTGAGGTGAGGCAGCCAAAGGCTGAACCTGTCACTCCTGAACAGAAAACCCCAGTGTTCACATCCTCATGAAGAGGGATGGAAAGTAACAAAGATTACAAATGAATCTGGTCCATCACAGGGCAGCTCAGCAGGGGATTGCCGGGAGTTACTCATGCCCACAGGAAGCCTTTTCAGAACAAGTCTATAACTCTGAATTCTAAAACATAAATCACACTGACTCCTGAAACCCCTTTCCTGGAAACACTAGCTGACTATAACTTGTTCTTGACATGTGGGACAAAAACCAACCAATATAAGTGACTTAGAAAAACACCTTAAATAACTGTCCTCTATTGCATTTCTTTATTAGCAATAGCATTTTCTCTGATATTCTATATATGCCACAATAAAAGATGATAAGCTGACAGAATTCTCTTCTAGAGTTTATTTTTTGTTTCTCCTCAGAGAAAGAGACCCAGATATACTTTTCTCACTCTTCTATAGTTTGCAGGAGCGTGGTGGTTTGAATTAAAATGTCCCCCACAGGCTCCGGGTATTTGGACGGTTGATGCCCAGCTGAAGGCACTGTGTGTGGAGGTTGAGGAGGTCCGGCCTCGCTGGAGGAGGCACATCTCTGGGGGAGGGCTTTAGCCTTGCCCCGTTTTTGTGCTTCTCTCTCTGATTCTTGTGCCTGCGTGAAGATGGAACTTTCAGCTTTGCCTCCCGCCATGCTCCCTCTCCACGATGGACGCTTATTCCTTGGAAACTGTGAGCCAAACAGACTCTTCCGCATATAAACTGCCCCAGTCGTGGTATTTTAGTACAGCAACAGAAAAGTAGCTAATACGAGGAAAAAGAAAGCCCAGGATGTGGAAATGCTTCAAGCATTTATTAAAGATAGAATGCATTAGGAGCCTTGGGCAGAGTGGGCACAAGATTGGCGTCTTAGAAAACACAAGATGATAGCAAGTGTTACTTCTAATGGAAACTGCATCTCAATATACTTCACACTGTGGAGAAAAAGTTCTTCTGTTTGACCATCAGCATACGTAGAAGGTATAGTCTGTGAAACCAGAGAACTCCTACCCAAATAGTGAATATCAGAGGGACACTACGGTAAGTCATTTACAGATGTAAAACCTTCATATAAAAAGGACTTCTTCATTCTGTTCAAATGGAATACACACACATATCTTTTCACACATATACTGTACATATGAGTGTATGTAAGCAAACTAGATCATCATACTGCTGAAATTGAATTTACTTATTCTTCCCTCCCAAGTGTAGAACGTTATAGTTTTAAATAGAAATTATAGATGAGTGGGTCTTGAAAATTATCCCAACTAAAGAAAACCTTGAACAAGCTTTAACAGTAATAAACATCCAAAAGGCACCTCTATAGATTAAGAGTTTGAAAATTGACATTATGATCACAGAATCCAGTCATGCTTACGGAGTCACTGCCTTGGGTCCACCGTGTCAGTGGCAGTCCTATTTTCTATCTTTTGAAAATATGTTGTACTCTAGAATCAATGTAAATAATCTCCTTAGGGATTTTGGGGAGGTTACAGAGGATCCCTATGCTTACCTTGTATTCTATCTAGGTTTTTAGAAAACATAGTCAGTTTAAACTTCTATCAGTAGTCTAAGCTTTTCTTCCCTACTTTAAAAAAATGTATTAAGCCAGGCGTGGTGGCGCACGCCTTTAATCCTACCACTTGGGAGGCAGAGGCAGGCGGATCTTTGTGAGTTCAAGGCCAGCCTGGTCTACAATGTGACTTCCAGGACAGCTGGGGCTACAGGGAGACCCTCTCTCGAAAAGACCAAAAAAATGTATTAAAACTTTTGGTGGCTGGAGAAATGGTTCAGTGGTTAAGAACACGGGTTGCTCCTGCAGAGTACTGTGTTTGATTCCCATTACCCACATGGTGGCTAAGAACCACCTGAAACCCTAGTTTCAGGGGACCTGATGCCATCTTCTGGCCTATATGGGCATTGCATGACACGGGTGCACTTACATACATGTAAGTAAAACACTCATACACATAAGATAAAAATAAGGTAAAACCCCTTTTAAATAATTATTATAATATACTTTAAGATTGAAGAAACTCACTATCAATTAAGTATACTAAGATCTCTTGGTTGTAAGACACATTGATTTCAGAGAGATAAAAATAGAAAATATGTATTCTTAGAATTGATCAAATATAGTAGTATATACCATATATTATTTGCATCTCAAGCCTATCTGGAAGACATTTGTAATGTTTATAATAACAAATAAGTGCTGGACTGTCACAGTGCACTGTGCTTTGATACTGCTTGGATAAGCATGATGGTTGCCTCACACTCAGAGAATAGTGATTATCAGAGAGTTTCATGGGAAAAAGATTTCTACTATGATATCCGTATCTTTAAATGTCATAACAACAAAAAAAAACTTGTAAATAATTGACATCTAAACATCTTGAATGATAAATGTGTAGAAGAAAGTTTCCTGTATACTTTCATGGGCTAATTTTATAAGATGCTACCTTAAGGTGCTGATAAAATTCAGCCTGTGTTTTTATATTCTTTAGTGAGAGTAAACAAATATCAAACAATGGCCCAGAGCATGTCTTTGGTAAACATTTGCTGAATAAAATTAACTAGCTCTTTCTTAAGTTATTATGAAACAAATTGCAAATGTCAAGTGGTTCCCTCTATTTCAGATACAGAAATAGATGCAGTTCAGTCAGCTGATTCTGTAGATTTGATATCCTCTCATGTAGATCATAGCATAGAGTTTAGGACCAAGTTCTTTCTGGTCCTAGCCAAGAGCCAGCCAGACCTATGACCTGCATGAGAGCTGCAGCCCAGGCTCCTCAGTGATAAAAGGAGACTTGAAAAATGTGGGCCGTAAGATGGCTGAGGCTCTCAATGAGAGTTCTTTAAGATGAGCATGATCCTGTACACAGGAAGCCACAAGATTTATAACTGAGCTGCCCTACAGTCCTGGTCCTGTATCCTCAAACAAAGCTCAAAAGACAGTCCTTCATACCCTCCAAATTTTTTTCAAGATTAAGCCTCACAATAAATATTCTGCTTTAGATTCATCAGTGCTCTGTATATCTAGCCTGCAAAAGGCTTCACTTTCCTCTATGATTGTATATGAATAAATGCAGAAATGTAGGGTGTCAATATGCACCTATATATAGTCTATGAATGGAATTTTGATTTTGAAGACAAGTGTTGAAAAGAGTAAGAGAATGATGAAAAGAAAATGTGCGAAGGTCCTAAACATGGGAAAAAGGATGTCATTAAAAGTATTGATACCCATTAGTGTTAGCTGTCATGGGACTTAGAATGTGCTCTAATTCACTAATTTCACCATCTGCTCTATGTTGTCTGATAGACTTTATTTGGGTGACATCACCATGTATCAGCCAAAATACAATAAACTTTTATAATAAGAAAAAAAGTCAGACTTATAACAGAAATAGTTTCTTCAAGTAAAAAACCAACAATAATGATTTTAGGTGATTAAATGTGTAGGATAAGAAAAACTCCCTTTTGCATATACTTCCCCTGCTTGTTTTCTTGGGTCCCTATAACAAAAGAAAAACATATAGACATGGTTAATGTAAGGTTTAAGTGACATAGGAAACTTCATAAATGTTAGAGTTGAATCTTAAATGTTTCCCAAAGGCCCATGTGGGCAAGGCTTGGTCTCCAGCTCCAGAGTAATTGAATTGAATCTTCAAGATACGGAGCCTAGTGGAAGGAAATTTTGCAATCCTTCATCCCCTCTCGTTTCCTGACTATACACTACGATGTATGATTAAGCAAATGGTAAAGAAGCATGGCAAAGCAGATACGAGCTGAAACTGCCAACACCGTGAGCCAAAATAAATAAACATTTTCTGTTTCCTAAGTGGGTTATCTCAGGTATTTACTACACCAATGAAAAGCTGACTAATAAAACAAGGAAATGGACCTCAAGAAATGACTATACTTGAACAAAAAATAAAAATCATAGAAAATATACAGCAAAACCTGAGCCAAGGGTAGTGCCTGGGAGAGATTTAGTGTGGCCTGTTTATTCAGATTCCTTTCAATGTCCCTCTCACTACAGAGGAAGGTTGTTCCTTTTTTGTGAGGATAAGGAGAGCACCTCTTAGTCAAGGTTCTGCTTGAGGGGAGGGTCAGAGAATCCTTCCTGTACTTGTTTCTCAATATTTCTTCAGCTTAAATAGTCAACGTGTCAAGGTGCTATATTTGGGGGCATCCTGAGCCCCATCAAATGCTGTTTAATGAATGACAAGAACTGAGTTTGAAGCAGAACCACATAATTGATGGTATTATATAGCCTTCTGACTGCTGTATCTCTCTTATGGGACTCTCCAGTCATGTTCACCGTTGTTTCTCTGATTTGACAGCCTATTTCCACTCTTCTAAATACCTCAAAGGGACCCCACTCACATGAAAATATCTAAATTGCCCATTACTAGACACAATTTGTTCAGAATAGAGTAGATTTTCATTAATAAGACAACATTGTTTAGGAATGTAACAAATTTTTCTGACACAGCCAAAGTAGAATACCAACTCTTAATTTAAATTATTTTTTTGAGATTTTACCCTTCAACTGGAGCTTAATAACACACTGAGAAACACTAGCCTATAAGGCAAGGAGGACTGGGTAATTCAATTTGCAATCCACCTAACAGAGAGAAAATCCTTAGAAAAGGTTAAAATATTTGAGAGCGTTGACGGGAAAACAAATTACATGTAGTCTTATAATGAAATGCAGTGGCTCAAAGTTTAAGACTCTATAAACACAAAGGTTAAAGAACACAGCAGAAGGCAATGATTATTTTCCTCACATATATCAAGATAGTTCTAAGTAGAAGATAGAGCTTTCAATGTCAAAAGGAGGTTAAGAAAAACTAGCTTGACCTGCCTTCAAAGAAAGTCAGGACCAAATGATTAACACTCGCTGACTGAGTTATGAAACAAGGTGCCGAGGAGTTTGGGTGTGAAGGCAGGCCTTCCATAAGGAGAGGACAGGGACAAGACAAGGTCTGGAACAGATGCTTCTGTGACCCTTCATATTTATATACTAGGTGAACCATGGACCACGGAGGTTACAGGACTGATCTGGGAGTGCCCCTCCATGGTGTGTTAAACATAAAACGACTTCCAGCTTCTGTGGGTATTTTGTCAGACATCACGATCTGAGAAAATCCAGTTTATATAATCAATTCTCTTATTAAATGCACAGAGAACTTGAAATCTTATATTTACTTTCATTGCTATTTCTGGATTAGAGGCGATACTAATTGTTCATGGATAATATTAGCCAGGTGCTTATGAATCTTGGCCCTGGACTACTTAAATCTCCAAGCATGAATGAGCTTATATATCATATAAAATATGATAGTCACACCAACCCCACCTTCATTTGCCACTGTAGTCTGACTTAGATGAAAGCATCCTGCTGCCGCATCCGTCACCACACAGAGCCGTGATGATAAGGCCATGTTCTGTGTCTGCCTCACCTGTGCATGTTTCACACCCAGCATGTAACCAGGACATATGCTAGGTGCTTATAACTTTTTATTGAATGATAGAACCTGCAATCTTTTCAAAGAACATGTACAAGCTATTGCCACTGTTCTTGGTAACCCACCGTAACTGGATGGAAAGACTCTGTTGCTGACGACACCACATACTTTGGTTGTAGGATGCACATAAATTAATCTTGACCTGATCAGGAAACTCTCCTTGTGGGCTAGTTTTCATAGCACTAGAAGGTCTGTCTATGCAGGATCCTGGCAGAGAAAAGACATCAGTGGTCTTATTCAACCCTGGACTCTGCATGCTACAATAATACACTACTAGGCAGGTGTGCCGCTGATGCAATAGTGGCAAGATGATTTATAGGGTTATTCAGTTGCTCTCTCATTTGGGTTTAAGGCATGCTCCACAAGACAGAACTAATGGTACTGTAAACATGATAAAAAAACCATGCTTAGAGAAGCCATAGGGCTTAGGGGAGAATACACTGATGTCTTTTTTTTTTTTCTAAGTGGTCATGTTGTTAAGCTGTTTAGTATATATTTATGTTTATTTCCATAAATAAACATAATAAAAAATAAAAGGCTGCTCCCAACCTTGGTCAGAGAAGTGTTTATTACAGTGGGTAGTGGGCAATGCAGAGCCTCATTACGTTCAACATGGTGAGAGTAAGTGACTGTGAGTGTTCAGCCATATAACGGGAGGTCTCCATAAACCCTACCTGCCTCTCAAGGCTCAGGGAACATCACAGAAGAGGGGGCAGGAAGAATGTAAGAGCTGCAGGATGGGTAGGAGAGCAGTAAACTGCAGTTTTCTGGACATGACATGGTTATTGCATTCATGAACTCACAGATGGTTATTGCATTCATGAACTCACAGATGGTTATTGCATTCATGAACTCACAGGATGGTTATTGCATTCATGAACTCACAGGATGGTTATTGCATTCATGAACTCACAGGATGGTTACTCACAGGAGGTCAAGCCAGCCCAAGTTCCAGCAAGGATTAGGGAGGGTCCTGAGGCCCCACCCCTAGCCAAGGGGCTTTGGGCAGTTCATGGCCACTAGGGGACAGAGGGTGACTTTTCTTTAGGAGTACGGCCACTGGTAGGTCCCCCATGCCCCAGTGCATGCCCCAGTGCCCACCCACATGTGAGCAGCACTAACCAGACTCAGTGGGCTAACATAAAGAAATAAATGAAAATTATAAAAGGAGGATACAGGGCTGGAGAGATGGCCTAGCAGTTAAGAGCATCGACCGCTCTTGCAGAGGACCCGGGTTCGATCCCCAGCACCCACATGGCGGCCAAGAGCCGTCTGAAACTCCAATTCCAGGAGAACTCCAGTTCCAGGGGAGTCCGACACCCTCTTCTGACCTCCGCGGTGTTGCATGTCACGGGTGCACAGACTTGCATGCAGACAATACATTCATACGGAAATAAATAAAATTTAAAAAAAAATTAAAAAAAAAAGGAGGATACAAAGTTGGAGGGAGACATGGTGGGAGATCCTGGGGAGAGTTGGGGGAGGAAGTTAGGGTGGATATGATCCAGATACTTTATACACATGTATGACAATTTCAAAGCATCAAAAAATTTAAAAAGAAGATGTTCAAGGAGGAGCTGATGGAGTTTTCAGACCAAGTGCTTCTAAAATGAAACTCCCTCCCAAGTCTTGTGATGGCAACTTTGTCCTTTGATTTTCTGAGAATTTTTAAACAGTGAGGAACCCTGTACTGACCCAATATGGCAAGGAAAACATTTTATCTTTGACTTGAAGAAACCTATTCTATAGGAAGGGTCCTTGATCCTGAGTGAAGGCTCAACTACAATAATCACAGGGATGGTGAGTCTAGATGTTTCAAATAATCTCAGCAAAAGAAGTGTTTGGGCCATGTAGTCTCATTTGCTTCTTCCATGATGAAATTTAATCCACTAAGCTGCAAGTATCTTTCCCCTCTGTCTCTGATGTATTAGATCCCCTGGGTGAACAGAGGCTAGTTCACTGGGCAGGAGAATCCTGTGCTGCTGTTCAAGTCGGCAGATGCTCAGAGACAGATACTTAGTCTTCAGTGCCAGGGTTCAGATACTCTCTTTGATGTTAAATACTCTTCTTTGACATCAGTTAAAATATACTTGGCATTAGAACAAAGGAGGTTTAAGTTAGTATTTTTCCATCACTGGGAGTTAAGAATCACAGAACAAATTTGATTAAGAAATGGGAGAAGAAAATGAGAAAAGAGGGTCAGAATACAAAGAACAAGAGGCTAGAGTGTTAAACTGTTTTTCTCCTCTCTCTCTCTCTCTCTCTCTCTCTCTCTCTCTCTCTCTCTATCACACACACACAGACACACACATACACACACATCACTGATCACTGAAAGTAGGTCTTTGAAAACATCATCACAAAAATAAATCCCTTGCTTGTTGCTAGCTCCAGCCCCAGTCCCGTCCAGTCCAGCTGCTCAGCTACCCCACCTCCTGGGATGTGCAGCAACAGGACAACCACTCTGGCCTTTCATTTTCTAATCTGGTCCTGGGATCTCAAGTGACCAAAAATTCCCAGAGGAGTTCTCCCTGGTCTCCAGTCATCTCCTTCCCTTTCTCCCCCAGTTGCAGCCTCAGGCTCACTTCAGAGAGCCACTGGACATATTCTCATGAGACTTACTGTTTTCTGCCTTCCATGTTTCTTTAAAATTTACCTATATCCTAAACATATATAGGAGTTAACATACAGTTTATTCCTGGAGGACATAATTCTGGTACATTTATGACTTTTAATTATTTTTTAAATATATGACATTTATATAGGCATATTTTGGAGCAATACAATTGGGAGGGAACCACAACAACATAAGAACAGACTGATACTAGTTAAATTCTGGCCAAACAGTTAATCTTTGCAGAGAAAAACTTTAATTTTTTTTTACCTATATCCAATCAATCTTCATATCAATATTTTAGTTTCAGAGGATTTCATGGGTCATGTCACATATCCCATGCCCTCGATTACATCCTGCCAAGGAATTCCAGAAGCACAGTTTCCCTGCCAAGCTTGACTGCCTCTCTCTCTATTAAATCATTACTTCTCTTTCCCATTTGCTATTTCCCATAGATATCATTTATCTTTATTTTTTTATCCAAACTTCTAAATACATCCTTTCCTCTTCTTTCACCCAGGCATATAGATTCTGCTCATTGCACCAAACCTGCCTCTATTTCCTGTGTCCTGGGATTAAAGGTGTGATCACCACACCTAGCTAAACCTTTTTCTATTTCCCTTTTCTCTTTTTTCTTTCTTTCTTTCTTTCTTTCTTTCTTTCTTTCTTTCTTTCTTTCTTTCTTTCTTTCTTTCTTTCTTTCTCCTTCCTTCCTTCCTTCCTTCCTTCCTTCCTTCCTTCCTTCCTTCCTTCCTTCCTTTCTTTCTTTCTTTCTTTCTTTCTTTCTTTCTTTCTTTCTTTCTTCTTTCTCTGGATTGCTTTCTATTTGTTCTTCAAATGTGAGTTCCCCCCAGCTTTTCATTCTCTCTCACCATACTCTTCCTCTGTAACATATCCCTGGGTAGTCTTTCCCACTTAAGACTTTTCAAGTAGCACTTAACTTGCCTGCATTCTAATTTTGCATAGTTTCATATCTGAATGTTCTCTGGTTTCCTCAGACCTATACAGTTAATAAGCATTCTCATTCCTGTAAAGTTCCCTAATGCTTGCTCTAGCCAGAGGTATCACCATCCACATAATCTTCATGCTAGAATTCTGCTCCTCATTTGGGCCCTGGCTCTTCTTTATATCCCCTTTGGGTCAGTTAATCACAAAGGTTTTCTTGATTCTTACATAGCTCTCAAATATCTTTTCCTTTGGTAAAGTTCAGACCTGTATGGCCATTTTGTTCTTTATTTTTAGAGTGTATCCCTGCCTTACTTCCAGCTTTGCACATTTCAGTACATTCTCCATTCTACAAAAAGACAATACTTTTGTAGACAGTAAGTCTGATATACTCCTGTGCTTTAAACTCTCCAGTGACCACCAACCATTAATTTCCTCTAAGCTTTGTATGATTTCAAACACACACTATTTGACATTTTCCATAAACCCTATCCTGATTCTGGTATCCAGACCTATATTGACATACCATTCCTTCTACCTGATGCTGTTCTCCTAATCTGTTTCCTTCCTACTTATTTCTTAATTTATTAAGAGTGACTTCTCTGGGGAAGCCTTCCTTGGCATTCACCATGTTCCTATCTGCTTCTCTTAAACATCTAAAGCCAGTATAGTGCCTCTTGTGGAGCACAGTGTGTCTGATAGCTGTTTAATATGGTAGCCGTCCTTCCTCCTTAATCTAGCTTTTATTTTCTATTTTTGTAATATTCTAATTTTTTGTATGTGCCTGTGTACTGTATGTGTAGGCAAATGTGTGTGTGTGTGTGTGTGCATGCGTGTGCATGTAAGTGTGCATATGTACATAGGAGGGCAGAGGTCAATGTCAGGTGTCTTTCCTCAGTTGAGCTCCACCTTTATTTTTGAGACAGGGTCTCTTGCTGAACTTGAAACTCACCAATTGGTTGGATTGGCTTGACAGTGAGCTCTGGGGATCTGCCTGTCTCTGCCTTCTGTCCCCTAAGTGATGGGGCTATGTATGTGGCCTGCCACAACTGGCTTTTACATGGGTGTTGGGATCTGAATTCAGATCATTATGCTTGGGCAGCAAACACTTACCTAACCCAGCCAACCCTCCCAGTCCCATGTGTCTTTTTAAGGGCAAGAACTGAGTTTTTATAGCTTCAGAATTGCAGTCCCTGATTTATATTTGATGTTCAGTTAAATGTATCCAATATATAATTCAACGAACTACTGGATACTTTTCATGGAAAACAGGAAAGCTGAGAATATCTGGATTCTGCTGATTTTAAAGTACTTCACATAGTGAGATTCACCGGAAAACCTGAAGGAAGGTAAGAACAGAACCTCTAGGGACAGATTCTTTGTGGACAAGGACTCCATGAGACTGGCAGGGAGACTAAGATATATGTAAGTCATGGAAGACCAGGCTAATGTATATGTAAGTCATGGAAGACCAGGCTAATGTATATGTAAGTCATGGAAGATCAGGCTAATGTATATGTAAGTCATGGAAGACCAGGCTAATGTATATGTAAGTCATGGAAGACCAGGCTAATGTATATGTAAGTCATGGAAGATCAGGCTAATGTATATGTAAGTCATGGAAGACCAGGCTAATGTATATGTAAATCATGGAAGACCAGGCTAATATATATGTAAGCCATGGAAGACCAGGCTAATGTATATGTAAGCCATGGAAGACCAGGCTAATGTATATGTAAGCCATGGAAGACCAGGCTAATGTATATGTAAGCGATGGAAGACCAGGTTAATGTATATGTAAGCCATGGAAGACCAGGCTAATGTATATGTAAGTCATGGAAGAACAGGCTAATGTATATGTAAGTCATGGACGACCAGGCTAATATATATGTAAGTCATGGAAGACCAGGCTAACGGCTTTAGGGAATCTGGAATGAATCCTTTTCCTTTTAATACCATAGTCAGAATGTGGTTATAGTTGTAATTTGCATGTCTCTCCAGAAACCTTGACATGAAGGTGTAAGATTGTTGACTGAAAGGCCTGAGGTGGCATAGTTCATCAAACAGTGTAAGTCCTGGCAAAAGAAACACCCTGTCTAATAGGATAAAGGGCAAAAAGGAAGATCTGTGTTTATTCTGGTACTGAGGTGGGCACATTTATCTTTTGTTGGTTACTCCAAGTGGCTGGGAGGTGTAACAAGGATATTCACTAACAATTCTCTCCCTGCACTCTTCAAGATGAGTAGAGTCTGAAGATAAATAAGATGTTTGCAATCTTAACTACAAGACTAATTCCTTAATCACCCTTTCCAAAATGATCGCCTCCCATCACCCCTTTCTACACAAAAGTTCCACATAAAGAGTTTCCTCTTCATATTTGAAAGGTGAAGAAAGAAAGCCAATGTGAAGACTTTTCTGGGCAGAATGCCTGCTTCTATTTTTTCCAAGATCTTAGGGCATTGTCAGCTGTTTACTCACTTCTCACACATTAAAAATAAGCTTATTTGTCAATAATGTATAAAAGTTGCATGCAGTGCTTGTAGTAAATTTTATGGACAGCATCTTTCAGCTGGTCATATTAAACTTCTTTGTATTTGTTAAGTAATTTTCAAATGTCTTTTTGACATTAATTCTTTTCTTTAAATTTTCAAAATTTATTTTATTTTATGCGTATGAGTGTATTGCCAGCACGTATGCAAGTGCACCGGTGTTGGGTAATGCCCATGAGGACAGAAAGGGGGTCATATTCTCTGGAACTGGAGTTATATACTGTTATTAGCCACCGTGTGGGTGCTGGGAACTGAACCTGGGTCCTCTGCAAGATCAGCCAGCTCTCTTAACTACTGAGCCATCTCTCCAGCTCCAGACATTAATTCTTTTCAAAGTAACTGGGATTTGTACATATCTTTAAAGAGAATTCTTTTTTTTAATATTATTTATTTCTGTATGTGTATGAATGTACTGTCTGCATGCAGGTTTGTGCACCTGTGTTGTGCAATGCTGCGGAGGTCAGAAGAGGGTGTTGGATTCCCCTGGAACTGGAGTTCTCCTGGAATTGGAGTTTCAGACGGTTCTCAGCCGCCATGTGGGTGCTGGGGATCGAACCTGGGTCCTCTGTAAGAGAGGTCTGCGCTCTTAACTGCTAGGCCATCTCTCCAGCCCCAAAGAGAATTCTTAAAAGCAAGGGAGAGGGCAAAATGGTACAGCATAAAGAGCAATATTCGAAAGCTTCAAGTCCTGACATCCAGCTCTAGTTCACTGGGTGATTGGTCAGACATAATCTCTGGGCTCAGTTTTCTGATTTTCTAATTTGAGTAAACTGAATTCCTTTAAGATTCCTTCCAAATTTTAAATTATTAACTTGCAACATACTACTAACTTCTGCTATTTATTTACTTATTTAGGTCTGGTACTAGAGATTGGGCACAGGACTTTATGTATATTAGACAAGTGTTCTATTACTGAGCTATAGCCAAAGACCTTTTTCAATTTTGATTTGAAAATGGACTCTTGCTAAATTGCCCAGGCTGGCCTTGAACCTGGGATTTTTCTGTTTCAGCCTCCCTATTAGCTGGGATTACTGGTAAGCATCAAGACAAATGGCTCCAAACTTTTTTAAAAACGAAATCTTCTGTTGTATGTGTTGTGTTTATATTCTATGAGACAGATGCCTGGCTACTCTATTAATCAAATAATCACTTATAAAGTTACTTGTATATTAAAAACATTGAGCACTTTCTAATGAAAGTCTCATAGGCTAATAGTGTGATTGCAATGCACAGATGGGTGGCTCCCCTCACTCTTCCCTGAATGTGTGGAGTGTCACACTTTCTCTGTGGCCTCCCATTGCCATTTTTCTTTAACCTCAGTTCTTCCTTTACTTGCAGTAACATTTGAAAAATATTAGCAGTGGCAAAACCTGTAGAGTGTGCAAGATGAAGAGAAAAACTTAAATATTTAATAATCCTAAGAGTTAGGATGTCAAAAAGATTTCTTATTATATATAGCCTATTTCAGAGCATTTGTGTATTGTTTTAGGTGGTGTCTCCACCGAGATTTGTGGTGGGGCCCACTTAATCCTAAGACAACCCATGTGGAAAGCCCGCACAGGAAAGCACATCGCGTGTAGGCAGGTTGAGGTTCAAATGCAGAGAGATTTTATTCCAACATGCCTGCTTAAATATCCATCATAACTCAATTCGTCACTACACCCCACCCCATGGGTGTGGCCAGGGAGGTACTATTGGCTTAGAATCCAACCCATCTAACTAAGCTTTCCCACATTTCACCCTTTTAATTTTATTTTTTTTTAATTTTCTGAGAGGCAGGGGAGCCCATGGATGAGGCTAACAACCCAAAGGAACCTGAGTTTTGAATAGCCAGCTGCTCAAGCCTGTTTTGAGTGCTAAGCAGTGGGGGACAGGTCAGACCTGAAACTTTATTTTCACACTAAGGCCAATTAATACCCCAAAATCCCAACCATGAAGTTAGCTGATTGTCAATCATAAGCAATGAATGTAAGTAACATTCATGAAAAACCAATTAGCAAGTATCTATCCATATTTTGAACAACCCAAGGTTCCCATAGTCCAATTGGAGAAGCTTGTATGCACAAGCATGTTGATTAAATAAGAGTTCAGTCTATATTACTGTAGTCTCACGATTTACCCCAATCTGTTGGCAGCCCTTACATTCTACCACGCCTCCTCTTCTGCAAGTTGTTCCCTAGGCTTTGGGAAAGGGGCACAAGTGGGTGAGAAGCAAAGCAGTCTATTTTCTCTGGAGATGTCATTTTGGACTCTAGTCTGTTTAGGTTGTTTCCCTTCATGGAATGACAGCTTATCCAGGAATACATTTTTAATCCTACTAACAAAGCCCAAGCAATTAGATGTACAGGCATTTAAACAGGCATTTAAACAGTACTAACTATTATGGCAAGCTAAGCTGTGAGCATAGACACAGATGTTTGGATGGTATGCTAATCCACAAACTGTAGTTTCTCTATAAAACATGACAAGTTCTTACTGTGGCTAATAACATCTCCTAACCACTAGAGGATGTAAGCTTGTGGCATCAGTCATGAATTATTCCTCCAAGGAGAGAGATAATAGCCAATTAGATTTGGGATATATATATATAGGCACATGGCTGCCACTGTTGCATAATATCTCCAGGCAGTTGAGGTGTAGCTGATACTGACAGAGGAGTCCTGCTTGACTCAAAGAGACCACTATTTTGTTTTATTACATTAGTGGCCTTTGGTAACACTCTCTGGCATTTCAAGTGATGTCTCAAAACATTTTTTCATGCTTACACCAGGTCTTCGACAACAGGGACTTACCACCTTTCTCCTTGCAGATATCCCATTTTTATAGGCAAAAGGCCTTTATAATTTGGGGGGCTTGGATCCCCCAGCCAACATCTCCTTGGCAGAATAATCCATTGCTGATATCAGAGCTCTCCTGTATTAATATATTTTGCTTAATTACACAGCTTATAAAGACTTTACTATTATATTTGGCTCTAAATAGAGAATTATCCTTTCACAATTCCTATGTCTATCAGTCAATTAAAAAAGGTAGTTATACACATTTTATAAGAAATTACCACTATAACAGTTGGCTCTACTCTATAGTTAGGGAATGACTTCAGTACCATCACGTTTTTCTTTTTCCTGTAAAGGGAAGAGGTAGGAAGGTTTTTCAGCATCTAGAAGGTAAACTTCATTAGGGCACATTATAAACAGTTAACCCAAATAGAATTCAGAGAAATGCTCAGTGTCTGTGACTCAGGCAATCTGAGGATCCTTTTACTTTAATATTCAGATGGGTCAGCCTCTCTGCTGGCATTTCCCAGTCCATCCTGCACAGCCAAAAGTTGTACATTTTCAGGCATTTATATTGGTGCTTTTACCTGTGGAAACATACAAATCTCCTCCCATTGTTAGTTTCAAGACCTCAAAATTAAAAATTTATTAAAGGTTTGGAATACAGAAGGAATATTATACCACCTCCCTCTTTTTGTTTTTTAAATTTTTATGTTTTGAGCTATAGATGCCTAAGTTGTCCTACAAGTAAAGGAAAAATGTTACAAGGTGATACTGTATAACACAGAAAAATATAGAGACCATTTGTGTACCTTAACCCCAAAATTATTGTTGGAAATTCAATACAGATTACAAATAAAACAATTAACATTTTAGATTTCCAATTAATTTAAATGTATTACTATTTTGGGGGCTGGAGAGATAGCCTAGCGGTTAAGAGCACCGACGCTCTTGCAGAGGACCCGGGTTCGATCCCCAGCACCCACATGGCGGCTAAGAACCGTCTGTAACTCCAATTCCAGGAGAACTCCAGTTCCAGGGGAATCCGAGACCCTCTTCTGGCCTCCGCGGCATTGCACGACACGGGTGCACAGACCTGCATGCAGACAATACATTCATACACATACAAAAATAAATAATAAAAAAAATGTATTACTATTTTAAACTGCAAACCTTACAAAGTGGATTTTAATAACTATATAACTATCTTTCTCCAAGCTCCTGGCCTTCTCCAGGCCTGGCATGAAAACCTGCTTTAAAGATTTTAAAATAGCTAGCTCTTAATAAAATTTTCTTTCACAGTTCTTATGCCCATCAGTTAATTAAAGACTGGCTAGAAATGCCCCATGAGATGTTGTTACCATCATTACCATCTTGATTTCTTTTTTTTGTTTGTTTTTGTGGGAGCTTCTAGGAAGCTTCCTTTGTCATGAACAGGTGCAATGCAGTCCTGCTAAAGGGAGAGGGATGCACAGTGCCCACTTTGTGGACAGTGTGGGGAACTGCCCCATTACGTAGAGGTCAGTCGGTCACTTCTGTGACCTGACCAGAGAAGTATCTTCCTACTCGGGTCCTTAGCCTGGGACGAGACACGTATCCCACTCTTGGCTGAAACTTTCCCCCTGTCCAAGTCCAGGACAGGAATTTCACACCAGCGTTCTAGATTGGTGGTCTGCAAAGGGGAGCCTTTTTTCCAAACCAACTGGTCACTCAAATGAAATGCAGGCCTCAATACCAGGTACCCACTGGTCATCTAAACAAAATGTAGGCTTAGCCTGTATGCGCGCAAAAAATTTAAAAATGGCAGCTGCGAATTCCGAAATGATGTTAATCGGAATTCAAATTTTTTTATTTTTTAAATTTTTAAATTTTTATACCTTTTATTTTTTATTCCCAAATACCCAAAAACTTATTAACACTTTAATACAATGAAAACCTGGTTGCATCTTTGTTTTAGATGTTGAAAGAGCGTAACCAGTTGGTGGCAGTGTAGATCCATCATTTGAAAATTTTTAATAGATAACCCATAACCTTTGTTGAAATTGAATTGTTTTGGCTGTTTAATATAAATTTGCATCTTGAGAAGGAAGGGCCATGTTCCATCTCAGAGGCAATGTTTTTACTGGTATCATGGCTGTTAACATTATACTGTACTTAGAACACAAGTACACACATCCATACACACGTGTGCGCACACATACATACATACATACATACCTACATACATACATAATAAAAGTTTGTTAGGTTGACCTGCAAGAGAAGAAAGCCACATTACTGTTTGATGTTCAATGAGAAACATGAATTTTTTATAATTTGTTATAGGGTTATTTTTACATAATTAGAATAAATGTCCTAGTAATGCATGAAACAGTTGAGATCCATATGCCACCCCTTAGGCCCATTTGCAACCACTTGCCTTCAATGAACTATACCTAAAGTTTACTATTCTTTCCCTATCTTGTCCCTTCTGGTTAACTATGCCTAAACTGTCCCTCTGCTAAGCCTAATTGTCCCTACGCTGTTTACAAATCTAAAGACTGAGGATTCCCAAAAGTAGATAGGCCAAAGTTGTTTGTAGTTTTGGACAGATCCATCATGTCTTATTATTAAGGACTTTGGAAGAAGAATAATAATTATCCACAATCACAACAATAACCACAACAATTATAACCATTATTAATTATTATTAATTATTAATAATAATTATTAACCAGTATTAGCTACAACAATTATTAATTATGAATAATAATTGTCAATAATAATATCCAAGAACAATTTACCATTAGACTGAAATTTTATCAATCGTTATTAATAATCATATCTAATAACAATAACTATAAATATTAATAACAATTGCTATTAATAATTAACAACAATCTATCATTAAACTGAATATGCATACTATAAACCCAATTAAAAATTGTTAACACTAAGGGGTATAACACAAACATTTTTTATGAATTGAATCTATTTTTGTTTATAGTCAGCTAAATAGATTTAAACCTGTAGGATTATAATGAATTAAAAGCGGGAACTCGCATTCACTCACACATACACACAGCTTGAAGATGGGCTTAAAGAAGCATAAAACAGTTTTTCAAAAAGTTTCTCATTTAAATTGAACCAAAATATTAATTTATGTTGTTAAAGAGACTTATACCAATGGTACTTAAAAAAGACAATTTATCAGAGCAAGTTTGTTTTGTTAGAAATTCAAGGCCTTTCTTCTAGAAATCCATTTATCTTGTTTCCAAAATGTTGAAGTCAAAAGGATGTTACCTAAATTCAAAATTTAGTGGGCATGATTTAGATACCATGTGCTGAGTCTGCAAGTTGGTATGAGTCTGCAAGCTGGTATGCATGCATAGCAGGCAGGTTTATGGCACCAGGCTAGAGCTCAGACCACGTGTGATCTAGAATTCTGTGAGAAGAGATTTTTAAGGTGAAACACATTTAAAAGGAGAAAGATAAAATTAAATAAACCATATCTAGGGTACCCGGGGGTTAAGTAAAAATATTACACTTTAAGTTAAACATATTGAGATGGATTTGAATTACTGTTAACTAAATTCCAACCTTGGATCTACAAATAGCCAGCAGGTTTTAGGTAAGAAGAGTTAGATTTAGGAAAAACCCATAAGAAGACAAGAAAGCAACACACTTTTGTCCAAAAACAGACTTTGTATACAAAATTTAAGAGAAAAGTGGCCAAGGCTTGAAATTATCTGGAAGATGCTCTTGGAGGGGGGCGGTTCCGTGAAAGGCCTGAATTTGCAACAGAAAGAATTGGGCTCAGGTCTAGGAGAGCTACCAGGAGAAAATTTACATATGAACAAATTAAGATTGGAACTGAACTTGAGGAGCTGGTTCCTCACAATCTTTCTTTGGGGGGAGGCTTGGAATTTAAAAGCAGAAAGTTTTTCAGTCCTGTAGAATTATGAAAAATTGTTTTTAAGGCCAAACATAACTGCTAAGGCTTAATATTAAATTCAGCCTTGAGGTCACTGGCTTTTATAGCCTGCAGGAGTGACCATGCCCGGAGGCACATGCTTGGAAGGCACTGGGTGCTCCCTCTGAACCAAATCAGAGCCAGGCTCTCCAAATGTACAAAGCCACATGCCCTCAGACCACTGTCCCATCCACCAAAACCAGCAGGAAAGATGGCTCCACCACAACAGATAGATATCAGGAAAGAGAGGAGAAAGAGAAGAAAAGGGCAAGATTTAGGAGTATGCATACCTAAGTTGTCAAGGTTTCCTCCTGCCCCACGTTCGGATGCCAATTGTGGTATAGCTGCGGAGATTTGTGGCGGGGCCCACTTAATCCTAGGACGACCCATGTGGAAAGCCCGCACAAGAAAGCCCACCACGTGTAGGTAGGTTAAGGTTCAAATGCAGAGAGAGAGATTTTATTCCAACATGTCTGCTTAAATATCCATCATGACTCAATTTGTCACTACGCCCCACCCCATGGATGTGGCCAGGGAGGTACCATTGGCTTAGAATCCAACCCATCTAACTAAGCTTTCCCACAGTTCTAATTATCAAATAAACGTATATTTTGACACTCATCTGCCTACTGCCCTCAAATTCTTGCATTTTTGTTGTTTCATTTTATCTTCTGGAGGGCATCTCATGGGTTCTTCTGGGTGGTTGTCTCTAAAGACTCCACTAGGACTGGGAACTCTGAATATTATTTGCTCTGAGCAGACTTCTGCAGATTTACCATTTTCCCAAACTTCAAAAATGTGAAGAGGCTCTCTTTGAATAAAGACAATAGTTATATTTTTGGTATAACTTTGTGATAAGTATATTTTACTCTGTTATAATTATCTAAAAATTAATGAGCCATTTCTGGTATTGAAAGACATTTGCACTCTTTCTCTAGCTCTGGCTGTTTTGATCCCTGCACTTTTTCCTTAGTGGAGCTTCATATACTACTAGGGTGAATGCTGATGGACTGTCAAGACATTGTCTTTTCCATTAGAGTTGAAGTAGTGGCTTTCTGCACAGACATTAAACCATCTCTTAGTTGGGCTTTCTTTAGTTAACAATCATAAGTGCCACATACAATTAGACTCACTTGTGTTATTGAGAACTTCCGTAAGTTCGTCATTTGGTGGATTTCTTTCATATTCATCTATTTCTTGAGTCCACTTGTTCTGCTTGGACACAATCATGATGCTTGATCTAGCAGTAAATGTTTCCAAGTTTCCACACACTAATCTTTTATTCTGTGTGTCAATCATTTTGCTCTCAGCCTCTTCCAATTCACGCTTTTTAGAGAATGGATGTCATCTTCACAGACCCCAAAATTAAAGTCTTTAAAAAGAAACCATAAAGATAAAACTTAGATGGGAAACTCCTAATAGGAAGGGGAATGTGAGGCATGTAGTCGAGCAAGGCAAAGACCTGTGGCCAGATCAAATGATGGTATTGTGACAGAAGGAGAATGTCTCGCTATAACCACCTCTGAGAGCAGCAAGGATCACTGAGAAAGAAGGCCCAGCAGAGAATCAGGCTCCCTCAACCTTTACTCAGGCCCTAGCTACTGGGAGGAGAGGACTTCAGTGACTATTATAGATGTGACTGTTATAGAGGACTTCAGTGACTGTTATATAGCCACAAACAGAGGGATAAAAAATTAGAGTGATCCAGATTCCCGGGAATCATCTTACCCTGGCTGATGTTTCATTGACATCTCAGTCTCCTGTTTATCCATATATCATAATTATTTCTTTAAATTATCACATATTTCTTCCCCAAATGGACTGATTTAAAGGAACCTCTCTCTACCACTTTTAATGGAAAGTGAATATCAATTGCCACAAATATAAGGAGATTATTATGTAAATGCAATGAGAGTAAAGGAATTCTATTTAGTTCTAACTAAATCTTGTAATTGGGTAAAAACTGTGACTGGATAGATCTGAGCTTTCTGTCTAAAAGGGAGCTGGTTAATATTAGAGAGCTGTTTAAGGTGCACCAGTACCAACACAGGAATATTTTTTTCTCTAATAAACAAGACTGAAAGAAAATTGAAGAGGAAATACCTTTCTCATCTATAATTAGATATTATTCAATGTGGTCCCTAAAATGCCCATTCTGTGATGAAGTTCCAGACTTAGAAAAACATCGATCTATTTTAATCCACACAGAAGACTGCTCCTTAAAAGCAAAGCACTACTAGGAAATACATGCTATTAGGAGATTGCTAATTTATTCAGTAGCATAGAATCCTCTTTGCTCTTCTGAAAAATCAACTACACAAGAGATCACATTTTCTAGAGAAATAGAAAATGTAATTAAATGAAATTGGGTTATACAAAAGAAGCTGCACATTATTGTGAGTGTTCCTAGTGCTTGACAGAAAGGAGATCTCTCCCACAGGCTTGGTTTCAGTGCCATCACTGCTGTGGTTTGAGCTGCCTCCCAAAAGCCTGCATTGGAAGTGTGGTCCAGCCTGTGATACTACTGGCAAGTGGTGAAACCTTAGGAGATGGGACCTAATAGAAGGAAGTTGGGTTAATGGAGGTGTACCCTTGAATGGTATAATACAGTCCTATCCCTTTTGTCTCTCTCTCTTGCTTCTTGGCTGGCATAATTGAACAATTTCTTCTTTCATGCAGCCCCACCATGATGTACTGACAACTGCTCCAAAGCTACAAGGCAAGTAACTATGGGCTGAAGCCTCTGAAAAACTGTCTCTCTTTTTAAATTAACTATCTCAAGTATTTCGTTACAGTAATAGAAAGCTGACTAACACAATTAAAGCCATGAACCTATAAAACTCTTCCTCTTCTCCAATAAAATATTAATTATTTTGAACTGAAAAAGATTCAGTCCTTTGTCTAAGTTTACATTTGTCTCTTGATCAAAAGTCACATTTCCAAATGACTGACCACAGATAACCTTAAAATTATAGTTGTACACTAATTTTTAATTAATTAAAAAATAAACCAATAAAGCAAATATAGGTCTCCTTGAGTCAGGCAAGACTCCTCCGTCAGCACCAGCTACACCTCACCTGCCTGGAAATACTGTGCAGCAGAGGCAGCCATATGCCTGTATATCTCAAATCTAATTGGCTATTAGCTCTCTCCTTGGAGGAATAACCCATGGCTGATGCCACAAGCTTACATCCTCTAGTGGTTAGGAGATGTTATAAGCCACAGTAAGACCCTGTTATATTTTACAGAAAAAAACGTTAATTCATGGATTAACATACCATCCAAACATCTGTGTCTATACCAAAGTAACCTACTATAACAATTAGTACTGTTTAAATACCTATATATCTAATTGCTTGTGCTTCATTAGTAGGATTGAAAGGTTATTCCTGGACAAACTGTCAGCCCATGAAAGGAAACAGCCAGAATTGACCAGAGTCCAAAACAGAGAAATTAGACTGTTTTGCTTCTTGTCCACCTGTGCCCCTTTTCTAAGCCTAGGGAACAATCTGCGGAAGAGGGGGCGTGATAGAATGTAAGGACTGCGATTGGGGGAAATGGGAAACTACAGCACTATAGTCTGGACACTCATCTGTCAACTTGATTGAACATACAAGCTCCCCCAGCTGGATGGTGGGACCCTTGGGCTGAGTGGGTTTGGGCACAACTGCTTGCAAATTGGTTTTACATGAAGGATGCTTGTACTCATAAATTATTACTTATTGTTAAAAAATGAAAAAATAAAGAAGTAATAAAAAAACATGATACAGGTTAAAATGCAAAAGAAGGAAACACTTGAAAACCCTACCATACTTAAAAAAAAGATTTATTTTTATTTATGTGTATCTATATGTGTGTGTGCCTGTGTGTGTGTGTCTGTCTGTGTGAGTGTATGCCATGTGTGTGTGTGTCTGTGGAGGCTAGAAGATGGATGGTGTTACAGGAAGTTGTGAACCATCTGATACGAGTGGTAAGATTTGCACCCAGGTCCTCTGGAAGAGCAGATGACACACTGGGCTGAGCCATCTCACCAAACCCCATGAGCACACTTTTTGATGTGAGAATTTTTTTTTTCAAAATTTAAATAACACATGTTTTTTTGAGAGAATGGAATAATTCAGTTAGAATCTGAAAATTAAGTCAAACCAGTAGCCAGAAGAATATCGAGTAAAGGGGTGAAAGTAGTTATTATCTCAGGGGAGAGGGTAAGATTTTAGGATTTATTTCTATTTTCCATATTTAAAAACGAGAAAGCATATGTGTGTATGCATACATATGTTTTTTTCACATAAATTTTAAAAATAGAGTTTCTCCTACATTGCTTCCAGAGAATCTTAAGAGTGCTAAAAATTCTGAATACTATTTTCTGTCTTTTGAGGAATGCCTGTGAGTGGGAGAGAACAGAAGTAGGTCCAATTCTGGGAAGACTTGCATGTCTGCAAATGCCTGCAGGGTGCTGGGGATGGAAGGGGGCAAAGGAGAGGAAAAAAAATATGCATGTAAGGACAGCATTTGAGTTAAGTGGTGAGCAGAACAAGGAAGGATGTTTCTGTTTCCATCTGTAACCTGAGCCACCCATCAGTAGACTAGTGTCCTTCAAAGGGGTTTACCCCTTTTCTACTAATGTGCTCATGAAAAGGCTTGGGAACCACTTTGTCAGAAACTTCAGGGATGCGATGGCTGTTTAGTGAGTGAGGAGGGGAGAGTAGCCAAGGGCTGCTGGCCTTCCAAATGGAAGTGTCTCTGCAACGCTGAGACAGTGCACTTCATTCCAAGATCATTCTTTGCCTTGACTGAAGATTGCCAGAATTTGACTTAACAGAGAAATCATTTATGGTCTCTTGACTGGATAAAATAAGACATTTTTAATTTTTTTTTTAATGGCCCTTTCATTATATAATCTAAAGGAGACACTTCAGGGCATCATGTAAAAATGAGTATTGAGAAGTACAAATTCCTCATATCACAAACCATTAGGGTGAAGTCACAGAAAAGGTTTAGAAGAGCTTTTTACACTGAGGCGAGAATTATTTAAGCAGAGTGTGAAATATAATCAAATTAACATTTTAATTTAGATGCTCTGCTCACTCACATTTGCTGAGTTCTCCAAAAGAGCTCTTTCACCGGGCAAACACTAAGGCCAGGGTGTCTACTTAATTTGAAAATGTCTAATGAGTCGTCACAAGATGAGGACAGCCAGTATTTCAGAATGGTCAGTAAGTGGAAAAGCAGGACTATTTGGGCATACTGTGTCTTTGTGCGTACAATGACATAATAAATCAGCACAGAACTTGCTAGGAACATACCGATTGGAGGAAACTAATAATTATACCATTGGCTCTAGGCTTGTGCTCTAAGGGGAACAGAGAAACTGATTTGCTTCAGATCCAGCATCTGCTCACTTCTTATGGAGACTGAAGTCCAAGAGAACTCTTTCAGTTTTTTGGTTTGTAACAATAAAAATGCAACTTTATAGCATCGAAAGTCCAAGTTCTGATCGCAACCAGGTCTGGTTGCGTAGACAGTGGTGCCACCGAGGGCACATTCTTTTGAGTCCAGTGTTCATATATACATGTCACCCATTGAAAGGCTGACACAGAAACCACAGCCAGCCCAAATGTGGGGCCACTGGGAAGGGATAAGCTCTGCTGGTGACCGCCAAGAATGTAGGAGGGCTGAACAGATCAGGTAAAGGTGAAAATGAGAAGCTGTTGATAGTTAATCACTGACCAGTAATGATTATCCTTTTTACTCTAATGAGAAATATCAGTTCATCCACCCAAGAATTTTCCAATGTCTGGTGGAAGTACAGCTTTTACAACACAGAGACAGTCTAATTCAAGCCAACACTTTAAAATATGTAAGAGCAACTGTATTTGGGAGAAATTAGCATTTTCATATGACTAGTGTTCCAAAACATAGTGAATCATATCTCTGTTATATCAAATATTTATGCTTCCCATGGGGCTCGCCTTGAAGATAATCAGGAATATTGGTGGCAGAGAAGTGACAGTCTGGAATAGTGGTTGAGAATATAGTCTGAGGTGTCAAACAGAGATGGATTTGAAATTCATTTCCATTAGCTACAAGCTGTGTGATCTGAGAAAAGTCACTCAGCTTTACAAGCCCTGGTTTTGTACTATACATACAGAAGGAACTGCACCATCTACCCTGCAAGGCTCATTGTAGAGTTAAATAATATCTACCACTAGGCCCTGAACTTGGCACACAATAGATCCTCCATAAATGGCAACCATTATTATGGCCACACTATGTGCAGTTGTTGCTATTAAGAGATCACTGACATGGTGGTGCACGCCTTTAATCCTAGCACTTGGGAGGCAGAGGCAGGCGGATCTTTGTGAGTTCAAGGCCAGCCTGGTCTATGGAGTGAGTTCCAGGACAGCTGGGACTATAGGGAGACCCTGTCTCGAAAAGATAAAAAACAAAAAACAAAACAAAACAAAAAAACCAAACAAACAAAAAAAAGAGATCACTGAGTGACAAAACCTGTGCAGTCATGAACAATTTTTTCTACCTTTGGCATGAAAAAAAGAATATTTCTTTTTAAATTACAGGGTATATTTCATTTGCTCATTTAAATATCTTTACTATCAGTTATATGCTGGTGACACAAAAGTGACTAAGACATTCCTTTGTCTTAGTGTTACATGGAGTCTGGTAGTACAGAGCTGTGAAGGCAGATATTTGTAGTGTAGTGTCATGGGTGTCACATTAGAGAGAAACTTAAGAGACACTGGTGCCTGAGGATGGAAGTTAAGGATTCTCTGTATTTCATTCATCAGATTACCAATAGTCTCCATCTATCCAGGTCCACAACATATAAGTTAAACCAAAAAAACAAGAAAATGTAGCGTCGAAGGCTTTGAATCCTCAAATGAAGACCTATTCCATGCCTATTGTTTCTTGGGAAGTGTTCCTTTTGTCTTTGTTTGACCAAATTATTTTAGTATGTTACAATCATATATGTCTAATGTGACTAAACACTAGAGTCAATATGCATTTTTCCTATTAGTTCACATAATTAAAAAAGACAATGAACAAAATGTTGTTCTTAGGTATGCTATACTTTAAAAGGAAGGGTCTCCTTTCTAGATTTTTATAATTAGCATTACATTCCTTTACATCTAAGGAAAAGTGTTATGAAAAATTGAACTGCAATCTAAGAAATGTATTCAAAAGCTTGATAATGTTGTATAATGGGTTGTTGGACCAATTCTGCTTTATTTGACCTCTCAGAGGGATACCACCCATGTATTTGGAGGGAGATAAACATCTTTACCTTGTCATGAGTGTTAGGAAGAGGGACCAGTAGAGACTAGAAAGGCTGGCAGAGGGCTAGTATAGATCTTCCTGGGTCAGAGAGGGAGGCTGTGGAGATACCATAAGGCTACAGGGTAAAGTTAAACTGGGTAGTTCTAGAATAATGGAAAGAATAGTGGACTGGCCATTGGATACAGTCTGAGTCCTAGTATCGACTGCAGGATACAGTAGTCATATGCCTTTGGCTACCACTCAATGGCTTTGGTTTCCTCAGAGGAAGAAGTTCTTCTCCCTCCTGTAATTTTGGGAAACTGCCATAAGACCGATAATTAGGATTCAACCAAGGTTGGAGCATGGTCCACCTTCTAAAAGCTTGTGGCTTGATGAGGAAGATAAGCAAAGCACACATCTATGTAGCAGAAGAGGGAAAGTGACACATGGTATAAGACAGTTAACTGAGTCTCAAATCAGAATCACCTTGAGAATTCTATCCTACCATGTCAATATCTCCATGTGGAGCCTGAATTTGAGAATTCTCCCAGATGATTCTTAGGTACATACTGTGTTAAGAGTCTTTCTAGAGGACTTGGAGGAATACAAATAGAACTGACCTGGAAGCCTCCTCCCTGAGGAAAATGTTATGCAAGATGCCAAGGGATAAAAGCAATCAATAGTCCTACCCAGGTCTAAAGCCTGTGGACAATGACCAGCTCTGCAAGATATCCCCAGTGGTTCAATAGTGGCATTTTTATCTGGGCGTAACCAACAGTTGTCCAGTTATATTTAGGGCCTGCTCAGTAGGAGAGAATTCACACCTGGTATTGTAAACCTTGTCAAGTATCTGTGGCTAGTGACATCATAGACCCATAAGGAGAGCCTACCATTTCTTAATCCAATGGAATTTCTAATGCATTCTAAATACTTATCCTTATGCCAACAGGTAAATATAATTCTCAATCATCATTAAAAAACTTCTTTGTGAGGAAAATGAAGACTACTACAGAGATTCACAACTGGTCAATAATAAGTGACCTGGGATGCCCGGCCCCAACTCGTGCATCTACAACACTGCACCTACACCTAAGCCAGAGAATATTGTGACAAAAGACTGTAAGAGCCAGAGGACCAGGATGCTTGCCCCTAAATAATGTCTTCTAGACATGACAGGGGCTGCTATACCCATAAAACCTCAATATAGGGTTGTCTAAGACCTGCACAAAGATAACACTAGTCAGCATGATGACATAGATGGGGATCCCCCCCCCCCCCGCCACAGATGAAGAGCTACAGGCACTAAATGTCAGTACACTTAAAGAGAAGAATATAAAAATGTCCACATCTCTTCACACAGTGTGTGGAAACGAATGAAAGCTGTTTTGTGCCTCTTAAAGAAGGCTCCCCCATGTTACAGGCATTTCCTGAGAATGGCCAATGTTTATGGGACTCAAAAGTCTCTTGGATTAAACACCACTTCTGGCACACATGTCCTTTTGGATACAATTAGTGATAAGAAATCACTGATATCACTGGGAAAGGAAATAGAGCCATTAAAAATATAGATGATCTCCCAACGAAGACACTATTATCCCCAACTTAGCTTGATATAAAGCTGATTCTATTTTTCATTAAATATATCTGCACTGGAAGAAACCGCGCATGTTGGGTGAGAGTTACAATAATTATTGGGGCAGAGAGAGGATGGATGTGAGGAATGAGCCACATGCATTACTTAGAAAATAGAAAGCCTAACAGAAGATGAGTGAGAATGTATTGGTTAATTTGAAAGGCCATAAAATTTCTCATAAAATGCCTGTGCAAAATAGACATGGAATGGAGACTAGAATCGAGAGATTGTTTTCTCTTGGTGCTTGGATAAGCAGAGAGAAGAGAGGACTGGCTATAATGTTTATTCAAATAAATGCAATAAATTAATTAAATACTACACAGTTGCTTCATTGGGAAAGAAAGGTTTGACTTCCCCAGTGGTCAGCCGACTCACAGGAATATCAGGATGAGGCCACTGACGATTCTGCATCTACCAATCTCAATAATATAAACGGTCTTTTGCTCTTACCTGAAAACTCACCGTTTCCCCATTTTTCTTTCTTAATATTAAAAATAAATCCCCCAAATCCCCTATATTAATATTTATTATTCACAATTCAATTTCTAAGCATAAAGTGACTTGTCATGAGAAGTCCGAGTATTTTTACTTCCAGATGTGGAGAATGGGAGTGAGCAGTGTAGGAAGAAGGTGTGTTCTGAGTCACAAAACTGTTTAAAGATGCTCTTCCAATTTCTTTATTTGGCTCTTCCAGTTGCAAACACATTTTCCCCTCTGGTACTTGGGTGGCCTTGGGTATTCATATTTATAGTACACCATGATTGTCGGCTTTGTCACATGTAGTCACAAACAGTGATTACTCAGTAGTGGGACTCCAGGATGAGATCCTAGAGCATCTGCTCACTAAAACTGTAAATGCTACTAAATGGGGTTATTTTTGAAAAAGAACTAATCCACCTGCATAGATTCACTTTCTTTATAAAAGTCACTTATCTTATTTTCTGATTAAATTGTCTACTATAATGCTACATGAGATATACTTTTGGTTACAGTTACCCTGGAATTGGTCATTTGGAGGTTGCATGGCAAAATTGTTGACATAGCCAAGGAAATAAAGGTGGAGCCAGATATGCAAATAAGTTTTGAGAACTGAAAGGAGGGTAACCATTATCTAATTAGATTAAGTGTACACACTTGCTGAAATGCTCTTTTAAAAGTGCCAAGCCATAAGTAATTTGTATTTTTTTTTAATTTTTAAAAATTTTTTAAATTTTATTTCTGTATGTGTATGAATGTACTGTCTGCATGCAAGTTTGTGCACCCGTGTCGTGCAATGCTGCGGAGGTCAAAAGAGGGTTTCAGATTCCCCTGGAACTGGAGTTTTCCTGGAATTGGAGTTTCAGATGGTTCTCGGCCGCCATGTGGGTGCTGGGGATCGAACCCGGGTCCTCTGTAAGAGCGGTCAGTGCTCTTAACCACTAGGCCATCTCTCCAGCCCCAATTTGTATTTTTTTTTTTTATTTTATTTTTTTTTTTTTATTTTATTTATTTCTATATGTGTATGAATGTACTGTCTGCATGCAAGTCTGTGCACCCGTGTCGTGCAATGCCGCGGAGGTCAGAAGAGGGTCTCGGATTCCCCTGGAGCTGGAGTTCTCCTGGAATTGGAGTTTCAGACGGCTCTCGGCCGCCATGTGGGTGCTGGGGATCGAACCTGGGTCCTCTGTAAGAGCGGTCAGCGCTCTTAACCGCTAGGCCATCTCTCCAGCCCCCAATTTGTATTTTTAAGTTAACATTTTTCCTAGGACTTAAACCTTCAAATAGCTTTCATTTTCCTTCTTCGATTTCCTGTAAATCTCTGGCTTCAATTAAAGGTTGTGAATTCTCAGAATGGGTAATGCTGCTCCTCTTGGGTTAGGATACCCCAAAACATCTATAAAATAAGATCTGGATTCTGATTTTAAGCTTGGCATCAAAACAACATAGTTTAGTCCATTAATATTTAAGGTTATAATTGAAAGATGGATGTTGCTTCCTTTCACCTTATTATCCATTTGGATTTTTAGTCTCCAATTCTACTTCTGTGGTCATGTTTTTATTAGTTTCTTTTCCTTGGGGATAGTGCTTGGGGATAGTTGCTCCTCTCTTCTGCCCCTTGAATTTCTTCAAGTATTTTCTGAAGAGTTGGTTTTCCGGACATGTATTCTTTCATCTTGTTTATGTCATGGGAAGATTTTTCTCCCTCCTTCAACTATAATTGACATTTTTGCTGGGTATAGTATTCTGGGTTGGCATCCATAGTCCTTTAACACTGTTCCATGTTCTTCTTGTTTTCATGGTTTGGGCTGAGAAGTCAGTTGTAATTCTGATGGGTTTCCCTTTGTATTTTTAGTTTGGGAAAATTTTCATCTATTATTCTGTTGAAGATCTGATCAATACTATTCTCTTGAGATTCTTCTCCTTCCTCTGTTCCTATGATGTGGAGGTTTGATCTTTTCATAGTGTTCCATATTTCCTGGTTGTTCCACTTTTGTGTATTTAAAACATTTTTCATAATCTTTATTTGAGCCTTTTAGTTGCTCTGTGTTATCTTCCAGATCTGATATTCTTTGTTATGCTTCCTCCATTCTATTTATGAGGCTCTTTCCATTCCTTTCTTCTTGATTGGATGAGTGTTCTATTTCCTTTTTCATTTCATCCTGTGATTTCTTTAGTATTTCCATTTCCTTTTTGAGCTTCTCAATCTCTTCTTGGTGCTCCTTACTTTGCTGGTTGGCTTCCTTTTTCAGTGCTTCTACTTCCTTCCGGAGTTTGTCATTTTCTCCCTGTAGTTCTTTCTGGAGTTTGTCATTCTCTTCCTTTAGTTCTTTCTGAAGTTTGTCATTGTCTCCCTCTAGGTCCTTTTTGAGTTTTGCATTCTCTCTCCTTAGTTCTCTGACTTCTTCTTTATATTCTTTAATTTCTCTGAATAGGTCTGCAATTATTCCTCTAAGACCTGTTTCATGGGTCACCTCCTACAGGGTTGGTAGAGCTTGGTGTGGAATTATCCTGCACCTTTCCCATGTTATCCCTTCGCCATATCCCTGGCATGAAGGTTTCCCTCCTTTTTTTTCCTGTATTCTGATGCCAATCACAAATGTCTTTTCACTGTGTTGAAGGCTTGTTTTGCTTGCCTCCTTCTCATGCCTTTCTTTTTCTTTTTTTATTCTCCTCCTTGTTTAAGGAGTGTTGACTTGTCTAGGTTTCAGGCTTTCAATTTTGTTTATATACTGGAAGTCTAATTCACTCTTCCTTTTCTGTTCTGAAGGTTCTCCAAAAAAAAAAAAAAATCCACAATCCACTTGGACACTCTCTCAGCAATTCCAGTTGTTTGTGTGTGGGATGCCTGACTTCCCTGGTACCTGTCTGAAGTGCCGGGCTCTTACCTGTGCTTCAGGTCATCTTAGCAAGCAAGGCTCTGACCTGAGAGCCACTTGGACACTCTCTCAGCAATTCCAGTTGTGTGTGTGTGGGATGCCTGACTTCCCTGGTACCTGTCTGAAGTGCCGGGCTCTTACCTGTGCTTCAGGTCGTCTTAGCAAGCAAGGCTCTGACCTGAGCCCTGCACACAGAGACTCACAATGGCACCAGGCCTGGTTTTACTGCTGGCTGCAAGGGTGAAGGGCGACCCTGCCCAGACAGTCATACCCTACAAGGGTTTAGTGTTTAGTCCCAAGCAAGCAGGTCCACGGCACCCCTGCCACAAACCAGTGAATCAATTATCCAGCCACCCAAGAGTAGATCTATCCTAAAATCTACCCGTCTGAAGAGCCGGGCTCTCACCTGTGCTTCAGGTGGTCTTAGCAAGCAAGGCCCTGACCTGAGCACTGTGCACAAAGACTCATCTCAAAACAACATATTAAAAGCTGCTGTGTACTGGGCTGGAAGAGTAGAGTGGTACTTTAAAACAAAGAAATATAACATATAAATAATCAAAATCATAACACAAATTAACATTTAATGAGGCAGCAGCCTAAGTACACTGTGGATTCTAACCCACTCAGTCTTCAAAACACTATAAAATATGTAGCATTCTTACCCCAATTTACAGAGGGAGTGCTGGAGCACAGAACCAAAGATAACAAGAAAAGCTAAGGAAAGGCAGAAAAAGGACTGGAAACACAAGTTTAATTCTTACTTTATGTTTTCAGATGATAAAAGTCCTGAATTAAAAAAAAAAATAAACCAAAAAGAGGAAAGTTATTGGTCTTAATGCCTGCACTATCAGGGTCCTGTTCAGAAGTTCTTTCCTGTGTCTTTATGTTCCAGTGCCTTCCTTACTATCTTCTACCAGATTCAGGGTCTCATGCTTATGTTGAAGTCTTGATCCATTTGGAGCTGAGTTTTATGCAGGGTGAGAGACAGAGGTCTAGTTTCTTTCTTTTTCATGTAGCTATTCAGTTTGACCAGCACCTTTTGTTGAAGATGCTTTTTTTTTTTTTGCCACTGTGTAATTTTGGCCCCTTTGTCAAAAATAAGGTAGCCATAAGTATGTGGACTTAAACCTGGGTCCTCAGTTCCATTCCATTGATTAATATGTCTGTTTTTATGTCAGTATCATGCTGTTTTTTTTTTATTAATTTTATTTCTTTCTGTATGTGTATGAATGAACTGTCTGCATGCAAGTTTGTGCACCCGTGTCGTGCAGTGCCGCGGAGGTCAGAAGAGGGTCTCGGATTCCCCTGGAACTGGAGTTCTCCTGGAATTGGAGTTTCAGATGGTTCTGGGCCACCATGTGGGTGCTGGGGATCGAACCCGGGTCCTCTGCAAGAGCGGTCAGCGCTCTTAACTGCTAGGCCGTCTCTCCAGCCCTCATGCTGTTTTTATTACCATAGCTCTGTAGTATATTTTGAGATTAGGCAGATAATGCTTCCAGCTTTTTTCTTCATTGTTCAGGATTGTTTAGGCTATCCTGGGGTATTTTGTGTTTTGATATAAAATTTTAGGTTATTTTTTAAATTTCTGTGAAGAATTATGTTGAAATTTTAATGGGGATTGTGTTGAATCTGTAGATTGTTTTTAGTAGGATGGCCATTTTCCTCCCCCTGATCAACGTGCTGGAGAGGGTCTTTACACTTTTGGTATCCTCTTCAACTTCTTCAGCATTTTAAAGTTTTCATTGTGCAAGTATTTCGATTCCTTATTTAGATTTATTCCAAGGAATCTTTTTGAGGATATCATGAATGGGATCATTTCCTTTGTTTCCTTCTTAGTATGTTTGTTGTTGATATACAGAAAGGCTACTGATTTCCAACAGTTAACAAATGGGAACTCATGAAACTAAAAAGCAAAGGGCGCCATCAACTGAATGAAGAGGCAGCCTACAGAATGGCAAAAAAACCCCAAACACTTATATTTGATACAAGTTTAGTATGTAGAAAAAACTCAAAAACTAAACATCAAAAAGCCAAAAACCCAATTAAAAAGTGGGGTGGCTGAGCAACTAAAACAGAGAGTTCTCAAAAGATAAAGTGCAAATAGCTGAGAAATATTTTTGAAATGTTCAACATCTTTATTCATCAGGGAAATGCAAATTATGACTATTTTGAGATTTTTATCCTACCCCAATCAGAACAGTTAAGATAAAAAGTACAAGTGATGACACACGCTGGTGAGGATGTGAGGGGAGGGCAACGCTTATTCACTGCTGGTGTGACTGCAAAGTGGTACAGCCACTGTAAAAGTCAATGTGGAGATTCCTCAGAAAGCTAAAACTGGATCTAACACATGATCCAGCCATACCACTCTTGGGCATATATGCAAAGAATTCTATATACTACACAGAGATTTCTGCTCATCCATGTTCATTATTGCTCTATTCACAATAGTCACAACATTGAAGCAACCTAGATGTCCATCAACTCATGACTAGATAATAAAAATATTGTACATTTACATAACAGAATATTATTCAGCTATTAAGAAAAATTAATTTATGAAGTTCATAGATAAATGGATAAAACTGGAAACAATGATTCTGAGTGACATAACCCAGTCCCAGAAAGACAAATGTTACATGTTCTTTTTCATATATGGACGTAGCTTTGACTCTTTAGATACATGTGTTTTAACTGGAAAATCCATCAGGAAACTAATTAGGGGCCATTAAACAGGGGGTTTCCTGTGAGAAGAGTTAGAATTTAGAGGGGAATAATGGAATAGAAAGGGTTAAATGGAGTGGGGAATGGGAGGGAAGGGTGCAGGTGTCGGTAAAGGGAGGAATAACGGACACTAAGAGCTTCTTGAAAACATCATATGGAAACCTACTGCTACAGCAGCCTCTTAAAAGATGGCCTAGCGGTTAAGAGCGCCGACCGCTCTTACAGAGGACCCGGGTTCGATCCCCAGCACCCACATGGCGGCCGAGAGCCGTCTGAGACTCCAATTCCAGGAGAACTCCAGTTCCAGGGGAATCCGAAACCCTCTTCTGACCTCTGCGGCGTTGCACGACACGGGTGCACAAACCTGCATGCAGACAGTACATTAATACACATACAGAAATAAATAAAAAAATAAAAAAAAATTTTAAAAGATATACATATACACATATAGAAAAAGTTTTCATGGAGTTACCCTAAAATGGGAGGACAATGACCCTGTTAGATGCCACAGGCTAGCAAATAAAAGTTCAATGCCGGGAATGGATTCTCCATATTGGAGTTGACCAGAGAGACCTCGTAGACCCTCAATAACACAATGCTGGCTGTTACCATTGCTCTTGGCTGCTTCCCAGAGCTTGATGGAAGACCCTATTGCTAAAGGCACCATACAAGTGAGTCGTGGAACAAACATGGAGAACTCAAGCTGATACTTTCACTGAAGCTTAATCTCTACTGACTCACTTTCATAATGGTGGAAGGTTCTATGCAGGATATCAGAAGAGAAAAGTAACCATCGACCTTATCCAGCTCCGAAACCTACAGAAACTCCAGTAATGCCTGGCCTAGCAAGATATGCCCATTGGCACAACAGTGGTACAAATGCTATGTGAGCAATCAACCACTTTCTGATTGGATTTAAGGCCCACTTCAAAAAACAAAGCCCATACTATTATCAGGGCCAAGAAATTTGACTATACAGATCATAGACCATAAAGGAGAACCCACTACTATTATCTTGGTAAATGGACATAGTATTAGTCCCACTCCCAATTACATTGTTAATCTCCCAACGTTCACCAGAGAAGCTTCTTCTTGTAGTAGACAGTGATTAACACAGAGATCCACAGCTGGCCAACATGCACAAAATAAGAAACTGTTGAGTGCTCTGCCCTAAATGTTACTTGTATATTTTAACCCCTTCCTCTAAGGCCCAAAGATCACTGAGGGGGGCGGGTCAGAAAGATTGTAAGAGTCAGAGGTGGTGGATAAATACAAGGTAACCATGTTGTCTGGGCACAATGGGAAGTTGAACATATGAACCCACGGCATTTGTGACAGGATACACAAAACCTGCACAAGCCCAAGCCAGAATAAAGACTATCGTGGAGGGTGGAAGCGAGCAAGAGGCATCAGACTGAGCTCAGGAAGTATTGGCAGCTGACAGCTGCTGAAAGAAGGTGAGCCACTTTTCTAAGGATGTGAAGTTGGATAGGCTGAACAGACTCCAGGTCCTACATCTAAGAGCATTAGAGGGACACAAATTAGACTTGACAGGCTATAAAAAAATAAAGAAGATAAGAAGTGAAATGGGGCTAGGGAGGAAGGGGGGATCTGAGGAGTGGTTGGAGGGGTTCCAAGGAACAGGCTCTGAATATTATCTAAATACATTGTACAAAATTTCCAAAGAATAAATGAAAATATCATTTAAAAAGGGAAATTAAAAGGTAGGCATTTTCTTTAGCCTATTTTTTACATTGTAATGGTCAAGCTTCAAAAATGAACCACAAAGCATACTTATATACAAATTTAAGTAAAGGGATTAAGAACTGAATCTATTCTGAGGGAGAAAGACATTGGTTTCCAGCTCTACCCCACCCTTAGGAAATATGCACACCCTCCTCACACAGCTCTCAGTGATATCTCGGTCAGTTAGGAGATCTAAGCATCTAATCTCACATAGGGTGATACTTTGGGCTCCTTGAAAATCCAGGGCACCCTAAACAATTAGAAGGAAATGTCTACAGTACTATGTGAAAAAGCAAACCATTTCTTAGGGGAGACAGCGCCTGGATCTGTCCGTGGTTCTGGCCTCTGACTGAAGCCAGCTGCTTGAACCTGTTCCACACACCTTAGATGGCTGGGTTCATGGCTTATTCACTTGATTTTGTCTGATTCATCTTTGCTGGTACTGTGAAATGCTTTAAGTCCCATGGCCTTTAGATCTAATGGCTCTGGTCTAAAGAACTGAAGCATGAGAGACTAAATAGGTTGCCTAAAACATACAGCAAGTTAGTAGTGAGGTGGAGATTCAAGCCTAGCCATACTACTCTTTGAACAAGGCCACTGATGCTTGAAGTAGAGACACAACTGAAGAGTTCTGGGAAGGAAAAAGTGCCTAATAAGAAGACTACACTGTGAAAGCGGCAAAGGGTCAGCTGACCAAATCATCAGCAAGAATCTGTGGGGACTGATGTACTTCACAGGAAGCTACCGTTTTGTCTTCACATTCCTCTCTGGGAGAATTTATGATGTTTCAGATGATTTTTCAGTTTTTACTTTTACTTCTCAGAATCACCAGTAATTTTAATTTGAATAAGATTCCCTGGTGTAAGATAATCTTCTTGAGTAATTGTGTCACCAATGGTTGGAAAGGCATGCCTGCCGCCCCCTGCCCCCACCTCTCCCTCTGCCCCCACCTCTCCCTCTGCCCCCCGCCATCAGCACTACAACTAGTATTACTATTAATTGTACAATAAATACTGTGGTGGATGAGGCATTAAAAATACCTTGATAGCATGATTGAAGCAGATTTAAACAAAACAAACACATATGATCAGGGGAAATCATTGTTGTGAGACATAAAGGAGGGGCATGTTAATGGTCCTAAGAAGAGCACTTTACCCCTATAGGTCAGACTTGGCTCATAGATTCTGCTGATAAAACAAACCAAGCTGAGAAAGAAAACCCAAGGGAGTGCTATTCAAGGTAAGATTTGCAGTAATTGGAAACATGCCAATATTATTCAAATAGAGAGAAAAGAAAAACTCTAAGAAAGGGAGAAATGCAAATCTATGCTTTCCCTAAGTTCAAAGAAAATAAAGCCTCTTTAAGAGTCATTTTGTTTGCAAAATTACAAAACATCTGTTTTCCTCTAGATTCTAACTCAACAGTTCTTTCCCAAAGTGCCTCCAAAGCGAATGAATATGTATACAAACTGAGTGTGTGTGTGTCTGTGTGCGTGAAGCCAGAGTTGGGTAATGGGTTTGTATACAAATGTAAGTGTGTTTATTTCTGTGTGTACAAAGCCTCGGTTGGGTCCACCAAACTTATTCAAGTCTATTAAGAAGTGTTTCAATTAGTGCATGGTGCAGTGCAGTCTATTGAAAAGGTCAAGGTCTATCGAAGAACTAAATATAACCCAGTGAGGAAGAGAGCAAGGAGAGCTGTGGAAAAATCTGAGAGGCATTCATACTGTTTTGGAAGATAAGGACATTTTTTGGAAGGGATTTTGTTCTTCTTTATGAAGTGTTTGACTGAAAAAAAGAGCCATCAAGGCCAACTCTAACTTCTTATACAAATAGTTTTAAAGACAAATCTAGAATAATCGTTCACTACTTTTTTTAAAAAAAGCATAAAAATGATACCATGTTCCTTCATCCTATCTTTTCTCTAAGACACTTAAGTGATTTTCACAGGTTTCAATAGAGCTGGCAATTTTATGCTGTTTTGTGAGAATGGAGGTCAGCATGACCTTCCTAACACACAGAGATGACCAGGATACTTTGTGCTAAAAGCCCCAATGACTCACTGTGGTCTTTGGGAGAAAATCCAAAGCCCCTTGCCATGCAATCACAATTCTTCATTTTCTGTCTGCTGGTTGCTTCCAGATCCTCCTCCACTGCTTTCCTTACACTTACTCTGTGGTCCTTCAAATGACCCATGATATATGGGTGGGCTTTGAACAGAGTGCCCTCTCCCATACTGCCTCAGACTGTTCCTCCCCCCTGAATGCCTATCACATGACATTCCTGTCCTAGCTTCTGTTCTTCTTGCCAGCACAAAAGTAATTGCCTGGGGCTGGAGAGATAGCCTAACGGTTAAGAGCGCCGACCGCTCGTACAGAGGACCCGGGTTCGATCCCCAGCACCCACATGGCGGCTGAGAACCGTCTGAAGCTCCAATTCCAGGAGAACTCCAGTTCCAGGGGAATCTGAGACCCTCTTCTGACCTCCGCGGCGTTGCACGACACGGGTTCACAGACTTGCATGCAGACAGTACATTCGTACACATACAGAAAAAAAAAAAAAAAAAGTAATTGCCATGGTGGTTAATTTTGTGCGACAATTTAGCTGGGCCACGGTGCCCAGATATTTGGACAAATATTATTCTGGTTAACAGGTTGTTTTGTGCCAGTACCAGCTGTTTTTATGACTATAGCCCTGTAGCTATAGTTTGAAGTCTGGTATGAGATCCCCCCTGTGTAGCTTTTTTCTCAGGTTGTTTTGGCTATTTCGGGTCTTTTGTTTTTAAATGAATTTAAACTTTTTTCAAGCTGTGAAGAAACTCTTGGGGATTTTATTGGAATTGCATTAATGGAATGTTATTAATCTATACAAGAGTTTCATAAATGGACATTTTTACAATGTTAATTTTCCCACATCCATGAGCATGGGAGGTTTTTCCATCTTCTGGATTTCTTCTTCAATTTCTTTCTTTAACGTTTAAAATTTTTGTTGTAGAGATCCTTGTCTTTGGTTAGGTGTTCCTGGGTATTTTATTGTTTTTGAGGCTATTGTGAGTGGGAAGGTCTCTTTGAATTCTTTCTCCAGTTGCTTGTTGTTGGTGTAAAGAAAGGCATGATTTTTTTAAGACCTGTTGCCAATGGAACAAACTGAAGATCCAAATCTGAGCACATACAATTTCCGCCATCTTATATTTGACAAGGGGCCAAGAAGCCATAATGGAGAAAAGACAGCCATCTTTAGCCAAGTGGTGTTGGAAAACTGGATCACTACTTGTAGAAGAATGAATTAAACCCCTGCACCTCTCGTCCTGTACAAAAGCCAACTCCCGATGGATCAGACCTCACTGAAACCCCAAACTCTGAAGGCGATAGAAGAAAAAGTTGGCAGCAGGCTACAAGACATAGGCGTAGGAAGACTTCCTAAATCAGACAGCAGCTGCGCAGAATTAGGTTGACAATTGACAAATGGGACCTCATTAAACTCAAAAGCTTCTGTACATCAAAAGAAACAATCAAAGAAGTGAAGAGAAATCCCACAGAGTGGGAGGAAACCTTCACCGCAGATACATCTGACAAAGCATTGATTTCCAGAATATATAAACTACTCAAAAAAACAAAGAAAAAAGAAAACAAATGACCCACTCAATAGATGGGTGAAGAACTGAGCAGAGACTTCACAAGTGAGGAATTAGAGATGGCTGAGAAACACCTTAAGAAGTGTTCAACATCACTAATCATTAAGGAAATGCAAATCAAAACCACTTTAAGATATCATCTTACTTCAGTAAGACTGGCTAGGATCAAGAAAACAAATGATACCAAGTGCTGGAGAGGTTGTGGGGAAAGGGGAACACTCATCCACTGCTGGTGGGAATGTAAACTCATACAGCCACTATGTAAAGCAGTGTGGAGAACCCTTGGAAGACTTGGAATGAACTTGCCACCTGACCCAGCCATATCACTCCTGGGCATGTACCCTCAAGACTCACCCCACCGCAGAGATACGTGCACGGCCATGTTTATCTCAGCTCTCTTCACAATAGCAAGGAGCTGGAACCAACCCAAATGCCCCTCAACTGATGAGTGGATAGAGAAAATGTGGTATATATACACAATGGAGTTCTATGCAACAGTAAAGAAAGACGACATCATGAGCTTTGCAGGAAAATGGCTGGAGCTAGAGGACATCATGCTGAGTGAAGTAACAGTCCCAGAAAAACAAATGATGAATGGTATCCCTCATCTGTGGATGCTAGTGCCAATTACATAGTTGTAAGTATTTCTTATGTATGGCCCCCTGAGCTTTTGTACAAAACAGTTGGGAGTGATGCATATTGGAAACAATAACAACAACAACAACAACAACAACAACAGAAGGGGCTGCATTGAAGAACTGACTGAAACAATGAACTTCTGCTCAAAACAGTCAACTTCCTCATGGAGAATATTGAGAAAGACTGAGAGAGAGATGAAGGGCATGTTTGGCAGAATGCATGAGCTCTGGTGGGGTGGGGGAATGGGGGGGACACGGGTCTAGAGTTGTTAAAAAAGTAAAAATAAATTCATAAAAAAACAAAAACAAAAAAACCCAAATATTATTCTGGGTGTTTCTGTGACGTTTCTCTTTTTAATAAGATTAAGACTTAAATTGGTAGTCTCTCCACAAACCAATTGCTATCCATAATTATATTACTTTTCTCTCCACTATAATTAGAATATAAGAAATCTGTAACTTAAGAGAGGAAGAATTTTGGCTTATGGTTTGAGGTTATAGTTCATCATGGTGGGAAAGTCATGGTGGACTTCATGGACAGTCAAGGATGTCCCAGTGGGAATGGGAAAGTTGTTTGCTTATATCTTGGAGAGTTGGAGAATAGACAGCTTAGTCTGGAACTGGGCCAGGCTGCAATCCATAAGGCTTGTCCCCCAGTGATGCACTTCCTCTAGCAAGGCCCCACCTCCTAAAGGTTCCATAATCTCCCAACAGACCGCCATCACCCAATACTTGGGGACCAAGTATTCAGACACTTAAGTGATGGGGAACATTTTATACTCAAACCATAATAATGATTTAGTGGGCCTCATCTAATCATTTGAAGGCATCAGTAGATTAAAGATGTCTTCCCTGAACAGAAGAGAATTCTTCCAGTAGGACACCTTTGGATTCCCTCAATTTCCAGTTTGCCAGCCCATCCTGCAGAATTATACACATGCTATTGATTTTGTTTCTAAAGATAACTAGTACAATGATCCCATCTGATAATACCTTTCATAGGCCTATGACAGAATATCTGGCAAATTTGTCATATTTATTGGGTAATATTTCTGACTTTCTCTAAGCACCAGGAGGGCCTCAGGTCACATTTTTTTTTTATTTTGGGTATTTTGTTTTGTTTTGTTTGGAGACAGGGTCTTTTTTTTTTTTTTTTTTTTTTTTTGAGACAGGGTCTTAACCTAGGAACTCACTATGCCAGACCAGTGGCCTCAGTTTCACAAGGATCTATCTACCTGCCTCTGCCTCCCAGATGTGCCACAACACTCTGCTCAGGTCACTTATTAGTGAGTCCTCAGCGTCACCACATTCAGTGCCACCCAGCATGAAAATACATATGCAAAAAATATACTTAACATCACTTCAACAGCTAGAGACTCAATTTTAAAATATTATTAATTCTTTGAGAGTTATTTTGATCATATTTCCCAATCACAAGTCTCCTACACCATAGCCAACAATTACCCTACTACCCTCTCCTACTGCCAGACTCTGCCCAACTTTGTGCTCTTCTTTTTACCCTATTGAATTCGATATATAGTTCACAAATACTCTTGAGTATGGAATTTGCCCAGGATTGTGGTTGAGCAAGGGTCCACTCTAAAAGAATGGAGCTCGTTCCTGTCTCAGCAAGCTCACCAAAACAAATGGCCCATAGCCAGCTAGAACCTCCTTTCAACCTCCACTCCATGTTTGCCTTTTGTCGACGCTTGGATTATAGTAGGTCGGTTTCATGCCAATTATATATATATATATCTAGTTACTATATATACTATACTCTCTATATATTTGCACTGTCGGCAATGGAGACATGTGAGAGGCCAGAGGAACATATTGGCGGGAGTTGGTTCTCTTCTTCCACCACTGGATTCCAGTGGATCAAATTTCAGCTCAGTGCTTGGGGATTGCCTTTTACCTATTGAGCCATCTTCTGGCTTCTTGAGTACTATTTTAAATTGTTATGTGCTGGATAGCTTTAGTGTCCTTGACATGCCTGTTTTGAGGGACCTCAATTGGGGATTGGCTCCATTGGATTGGCCTGTGGCCACATCGTGGAGTGTTGTCTGATGGTCGAGCAAGTATGGGAGGGCCCAGACAGCAATGAGTGTGCCACCCGGGCAGTGTTGTGTACCGTATAAGAAGGCTGGGGTCATGAGCCAGAGGATGGCAAGCAGTGAACAGGCATTCCTCCATGGCCTGTGCTTCGCACGTGCCTCCAGTTCCTGCCCTGATGTCCTGCCTTGGTGCTTACCTGAAGTGATGAACTGTTACCCAGGAGATGGTGAGTGGAATAAACCCTTTCCTCCTCCAAATGGTTGTCGGTCAGCAGTGTTTGTCACAGCAGATTGAAGACAGACTACAACATGGTTATTTTGTGTCAAGGTACAACTTTTTACTATGTGCTTACCCACTAATGAATACTGAAAACATTTCCAGCTGCCAATTTTCACCATTTACATTGTTGCAGATGGCTTAAAGATAGCTTCGGGGGCTGAGAGATGGCCTCAATGGTCACCAGACAGCTGGGTCTCTTCAAGAGGACCCCAGATTGATTGCCCAGCACCCGCTGGTGCTGGTGAATCAAACCTTCTTCTGACCTTCTCAGGCATTGCATTACAAGGGTACTACAAATACAATGCAGACAATAACTTCCATATGTACATAAAATACAAATAACAAATATTAAAAAATCATCATTATGCAGGAGAACTCCTTGGGTCTGGTGGCCCAATTTTCTAATTATTTCTATACTCTAACCTGAGCTCAATGGCAGAAAAACACATTTAATGTCCCTTCTAGAACTTTATTTCAAAAACTCTATACTGTAGTAGTTGAAAGTAGTCTCTGGAGCTGTCTAGGCTGAGATCCTCTCATAAATTAGCTGTACAGCTCTGGGCAGTTAACAAACTTCCCTCCTGGCATCCACCTCCGCATCTGCCACACCCACTCCCAGTAATGCACTGTGTAAATAATATGGAGAAATCATATTCAAAACAGGGGGGGAGATGTTCTGGGGCACTGACCCCCTGGGGTCCCTGGCAAAACACTCGGCTAAATATCACCCCTGAGATTGAGATGCTTCTCCTAGATATTACGTTTTTCTGTGTTGGAATTGGCATAACAACTGAGCACAAAAGATCTTTTCTTAAAGCCAGCTTATCAGATACAAAATAAACTTGTTTGAATGTTTCAAGAACTGGCAATTAAACATTATAATGCCTCTCTTGGGCACAGGGCTTTTCCTGGCAGCAAGAATTTTCTGCAGATCCAAAGTAGAAAAGCAGACCTTTTTCCTTAAACAAACAATTAATGTATAGCTGTAATATATATGGCAAGTTAAAACTTGCTTCGGATCAAGAAAACAAAGTAATTGCATGACAGTAATTTTCTTGCACTTACATGAGTGTCCTTAAGACAAAACAGATTCCAGTGGTAAAAATAGTATGATAAAAGAATCTCTTCATTAAGGTTAAAAAACAAAATTCCCCTCAACTAAAAAATAAAGTAATTCTTTCCTCCTCCTCGTCCTCCTAGACAAGAGGTATGACGAAACATTCCCTTGTTAAAGCCGGACTCTAAACACTCACTATCCCTAGCCTAACCAGAACACCACCGCGTAAAGCAATGAGACTAAGTCTCCTTAAAACACAAACCAGCCATATTTTAACAAAAACAAGCTTTTTACCTGGAGCAAACAGTGGGACAGCCTTAGTTTTCTCATAAAAATTTATAAAACCTTAGAATTAAGCAGTCAGAGTTAGAAGAACTAACTAGTACTAACTTAGGATAACTTAGAATAAGAGTGCTTATTAAAAGACGGGGGTTTAACTTCATATAAAAAAGCAGAAGTACTTGATTTATTTATCTAAGAATACAATTTTCTAGCCTCAAATGGAGACATAAAGACCAATATCTGCTGTTAAAGAACAGTTTACTACGATTTACTACTCTGTGAAGCTAATGACTTTTCATTATGACTTGCCTTCTGGTTTGATGTTATTCCTGTTTTAATTTCCTTCGCGGTAAAGGTTGTCTTATAAGTTGCTTTTCTACATGGCTTTCACATGTACAAAACTTAGAGTTTTTAGTAATTTCCTAATCCTACAACTTTGTGAGTCTTTTTAGTTTCCCTGCTCTGAGTGCTCGGAGCTTTTCAGTTAATGTTTAAATCTTGACTTTTTACCTACCTAGTAATTGTAAAAACGATGGGCCAAATCCTTTTGTGCTTGTTTCTCTCGGGGCGCTGGCTTCTTTATTGTTGCCCTCGCCTCTCCCTCATGTTGTTCTGGTGCTGGTTCTCTGCTTGTTCTGGCGGCTGTGGCGGGCTGCTGATCTGTTGTGGCTGCGATCCTTTGTATCTGCTGCTCTTCTGTTCTGTTCGAGTCTAGTTCGGGTTGTCCTGCTGGGTCTGCTCTGTTCTGGGTCGGGTGTGTTTCTTTTCTCTGCGTGTTGGTTCTGGTTGTTCTTCTTCTAAAATTCCTTTGTGGGCTGTTCTGGTTGTTCTTGCTGCTTTTGTTCCTGTCTGGTTCTTTCGAGTTCGGTTGTTATGTTCTTTGTTCCTGCTCTGGATGTTCTGTTCATTTCCTGGCTTTCTCTGTTGTTCCATGCTGCTGTGGGTTCTGTCTGAATCCTATTGTCATCTGGTTCTGTCTGTTTCCGCTTTTGTTCGCTGATCCGTGTTCTGTGTTCTGTCTTTGCTGGTCTCGTTTTCTCTCTCTTTCTTGGCCCTCTTCTCCTCTCACCGAAAAAACCACTAAATATTCAACTGGCATTCCGTCAACGGCCCCCCTATTCACTACTGCCCCCCCCCTCACGGCCCCCTGTTCAATAAAGTTGCTGTAAATCTGGGAAACTTCTCTTAGTTTTTTATTTCTACACGCCGTTCAATTCAAAAACTTCCCCCCCTTGGTTTGTTTTTTTTCCCTTATTTTTTTCCTCTTTTACTTCTTTCTTTCATTCCTTTTTTCTTCCTTTTCCGTTTTTCCTGCCAAAAGGACTCTGCAGAAATCCACAAAACGATCCACAACCGACCCAATCCCGACCCCGCAAAATTCCACTCCTCCAGACCCACCCCACCCCGTGAGATTAATAGCCGGTAGCAGGCAGCCAGGGCAGCCGGTAACTGTCGTTAACACTAACACGTTTTCCCTAATGTGCTGATGTCAATACCTGTGATTGAGATATTTGTCAGTAAATATACACCCACTTCACAGGGTTAGAGTAAAAAGTAGGTGGGATGCATGCTTTCATCTGTCCATACATCCATGTATATCTTTATATCTCTATGTCTAGTAGAAGAAAAAGACTAGAAAGCATGGCTATGACTCTTCCCTGATTCAGAATCAGGAGTGGATCTGGATTACTGTGCTAAATTAGGCTTTTAAATTATATTTTTGTTTGCTGTCCATTCTTTTCCTACTTGTGTGCTGGGTTCTCTCTCTTCCTTTATAGGTATTTTCATCCACATCTCAATCAGTGGTGGCTCTGTTTCTTCACAAGTCCAAATCTCATTTTTTTCAAAGTTGCAGTCTCTTTCTCCCCAATATTTTTTTGACTCTGAAATTTTTCTCTTAGAATCCTTTAAATACTACTCAATTCCATGGAACATGTTGCACAGGTGTTCAACATTTTGATTTCTCCAAGCCAGATCATCAACTGTGAAGTCCATACTCAAGAACCAAGCAATTCAATTTAAAAGAAATCACAACATAATCTAATAATGTTTTTAAAATATTTTGTGATTTTCGGTGGGCTGCATACATGGTTTTGAACATAGTGAGCTTCAGTCATGTTTTACAGAAGCATCTGGGATGAAGAGTTTTTGAATCAGGATGAATGGTAACTAGCCTGGTTTGCTCTTGGTTGTCAGGCTGACCAAGAACTGGTGTTTTGAGTGTGTCACAAAATGTGAAAGTGAATTCTTTAAAAACAGACATGCTAATATACCATTGTCAAGCAAATATTCCAGTTATTCCAACTGATGGTTTTGTTTAAAGCATATAGTCTCATCATACTCCACTATTGGAGATTTTAGGAGCATTAGAGTTTCTTGAGTGAGGTTAGGGAGATGGGACATTTCCTCCAGGGTGGCATCCAGAGTTTATTACTGAAAATGGGCATTGTAGCTATGCAATGATGGTCAGAAGTCCATTCTAATTTCAGTTTTGCTTTGTTTTGGTATGCAGCCGACATTAGGTTGTGGATTTCTGTGTAAATAGATAAGTACAACTCATCAAGTTTTAAAGTCAACTCAAATGTTTTCCACATTTCCTGTTACTAAAAATATAATAATTTACTTTTATTTCAGTTCATTCTGAAAGTATATCTTGTAATATAAAGTCTGTTTAGAAACTGGAAAAAAAGACATAGTGAAGAGATTTAGGCACTTCTACATGTTGCTCACTAGGTCACTGTGCAAACAGCTCATTTAGCTACTAGAACACAATTAGGAAGACTGCAGCTGTATTGTACTTAATTTCTTAAGTTTTTCTTCAACTTGTTTATTTAATTCTTTCATTAAATATCACCTGGAATGTGAATTAATACACAGCTTTTCTATTCCAGATCTCCATTTCTTACCTCCCTTTTCTTTCACTAATCCACACTGAGCTCTTTGTATGCTGACATACCCATGAAATAACACAAACGTAAATGTAAGGTAAGAAGTCATAGCTTGAATTAACTAAAAGAAAACTTATGGTTAAAGAATATTGGTTTCAGACATTTTACATCATTTTTTTTGTCTTTTTTGAGACAAGGATCTCCTGCACCTCAGCTGGCCTGGAACTCTGTGTAAACCAGGCGGGCCTTTTAAAATTCACAGAGATGCCACCTGCTCATGCCTCCCAAGCACTGAGATTAAGGCCTGTGCCACCACACATGCCGGGGGCTTTGCTTCATATTTAATTTAAATGTTGGATACTAGTTGGGATAAAGTAACACTTTTAAATGTAAGTATTTTTTTAAGAACGTTATGATTGGCACACTGTAACATTTGCTTATCTGTATCTCATATATCTGAAAAGTCATGTTATGTCACTTTTTTCAATTTGGAAGGCAGCTAATTCTCACCACTATACCACCAACACTTTTTTTCTGATTTGTGAAAGAACGACAATTTTATCTTGTTGCTTGCGGGACAGAAGAGCAAAGAATTGTTTTTCTGAAATTTGAAGTAATAAGCTAACCAGCTAATACGTTTCATTAAATGCGTTTGAACAATGTATATCTGAGGAGGACCCTCAGCCCCAACCCTGAGGACCTGCAGGGGATGATCCGTGACTTCATTCATCATCATGTTCTAATGCTATATGAGAAAGGACATGGGTTGATGGTGCTGCCATCTGATAGCTCTCGACCTTTGGGATGGCACAGAACACATCCTCTGGCCGGTGGAGAAACCCTGACCATCATCAAATACCATAACATACTTATGCAGGATGCACATTTGAAAAAGATGCTTTTAGATTCTATGGGAATCTATAAAGGTTCACCTCAGAACCATGGCACACTTGAGAATTCATGTTCTTTATAGTCTCTCTGTCCCCAAGCCTTATTCTAAACCTAGGGACACACTACTACAAAAGAACTGGGGGATATCTTTAAAGCATTTTGAAGTAACCCATTCGCCAGCTATACTGGAAACAGGTGTGCAGAAGGAAGATTTAGCGGGCGTATACTATAAAGCCTCCACTTGTTTGAGACCCTAACCTATCACCTACACGTTCTCACGAAGCCCCTTAACAGATAGAGAAACTGATTATGCTGTGACTCTAGAGAAGAAAAACAAGCTCAAAGTAGTGAGCCAGGTCACACCACTGACTGAGCATGGGTCATGATGCTGGTATCAGAACCCAGGTCTCCAATTCGAAAGTAATAGCTCCCACATCCCCGTTGTGCAGTCTATGGAAGGCATTTATTTTAAGTGATGGTCTCTATACAATTTTCAGTGAATTGTTCATTCAAGGTATTACTAAGAATATTAGCATAGTAAGAATTTGTGCTACAGTGAAAGAAATCTACTTACCTATAGTGAAATCATTATGTTAAGAGAAATAACCTCAGCTGGTAGGTGGGGGCACATGCCTTTAATCCCAGCACTTGGGAAGCAGAGGCAAGCGGATCTCAGTGAGTTCAAGGCCAGCCTGGTCTATGTAGGGAGCTCCAGGCCAGCTGGGACTAAAGGGAGACCCTGTCTCAAAAAGAAAAAAAAAATACAACTTAAAAAATAAAAAAAAATTAAAACAAAGAAGGCTTTGCCATAAAAGACTTAATTTTGCCCACCAATATAGTGTAAGATAATGACCCATATGATTTAAGTGTATATATATATATATATATATATATATGCATGTGGCATGGAACATGTGAGAGGCCAGAGGACATATTGGGGGAGTTGGTTCTCTTCTTCCACCACATTCCAGTGATCAAATTCAAGCTGTCAGGCTTGGAAGCGAGTGCTTTTACCTACTGAGCCATCTCTCTGGCTCTTGAGTACTATTTTAAATTGATTATGTGCTGGATAGCTTTAGTGTCAACTTGACACACCTGGGTTGAGGGAGCCTCAATTGGGGAATTGGCTCCATTGGATTGGCCTGTGGCCACATCTGTGGAGTGTTGTCTTGATGGTCGAGCAATATGGGAGGGCCCAGCCCACAATGAGTAGTGCCACCCTGGGCAGGTTGTTGTGTACCGTATAAGAAGGCGGGCTGGTCATGAGCCAGAGGAGCAAGCCAGTGAACAGCATTCCTCCATGGCCTGTGCTTCAGCTCTTGCCTCCAGGTTCCTGCCCTGAGTTCCTGCCTTGGGCTTCCTAAGTGATGAACTGTGACCCAGGAGATGTGAGCTGAATAAACCCTTTCCTCCCCAAATTGGTGTCGGTCAGAGTGTTTTGTCACAGCAATGGAAGACAGACTACAACATGGTTATTTGTGTCAAGGTACAACTTTTACTATGTGCTTAACACTAATGAATACTGAAAACATTTCCAGCTGCAATTTATACCATTTACATTGTTGAAGATGGCTTAAAAGATAGCTTCGGGGCTGAGAGATGGCTCAGTGGTCACCAGCACTGGCTGCTCTTAAAGAGGACCCAGATTTGATTCCCAGCACCCGCATGGTGCTGGGAATCAAATACCTTCTTCTGACCTTCTCAGGCATTGCATGACACAGGTGTACTTATATACATGCAGACAATACACTCATATGTACATAAAATAAAAATAACAAAATATTAAAAATATCATCATTATCAGGAGAACTCCTTGGGTCTGGTGGCCCAATTTTCTAATTATTTCTATACTCTAACCTGAGCTCAATGGCAGAAAAACACATTTAATGTCCCTTCTAGAACTTTATTTCAAAAACTCTATACTGTAGTAGTTGAAAGTAGTCTCTGGAGCTGTCTAGGCTGAGATCCTCTCATAAATTAGCTGTACAGCTCTGGGCAGTTAACTTCCCTGCGGCATCCACCTCCGCATCTGCCACACCCACTCCAGTAATGCCTGTGTAAACAATATGAGAAATCATATCCAATACAGGCAGGGGAGCAGTGTCCTAAGGGGCTACGACCCCCTGGAGGTCCCTGGCAGAACGCCCAGCTAAGATAACTCCCGAGATTGAGATGCTTTCCTAGGATCTTACGTTTTCTGGTGTTGGACTTAGCATAACACTGAGCACAAAAAGATCTTTTCTTAAAGCCAGCTTATAGATACAAAATAAACTTTTTGAATGTGTCAAGAACTGGCAATTAAAATACCTCTCTTGGGCACAGGGCTTTTTCCTGGCAGCAAGAATTTTCTGCAGATCCAAAGTAAAAAACAGACCTTTCTCCTTAACAAACAATGTAATGCAAGCTGTTAATATATTTGGCAAGGTTAAAACTTGCTTCGGATCAAGAAAACAAAATAATTGCATGACAGTAATGTTCTTGCCTTACATGAATGTCCTTAAAGAAAACAGATTCCAGTGGTAAAAATGTATGATGAAAAGACATCTCTTCATTAAGGTTAAAACAAAAATTCCCCTCAAACCTAAAAATAAAAGAATTCCTTTTTCCTCTCGTCCTAGACAAAGAGGTAGATAAGACATTCCTTTTGTTAAAGCCTGGATTCTAACACTCCCAGTAAAGCAAGATAGAGACTAAGTCTCCTTACACCAGCCACTTATCTGACAAAAACAAAGCTGTTAGCTGGAGCAAACAGTGGGACAGCTCTTAGTTCTCAGTAAAAATTTAAACCTTAGATTAGCAGTCAGAGTTAGAAAACTAATAGCTAACTTAGGATACTATAGGAATAAGGTTTTTACTTCAATAGAAACTTAAAAGCAACTATTAACTTTAGGATGTATTTATTCTAGCCTCAGAATGGAGACATAAGACCAATATCTGCTGTTAAAGAACTTTGTAGTTACTACTCTGTGAGCTATGACTTTTCAATTATGACTTGTCTTCTTAGATGTTATTTCCTCAGTAAAGGTTGTCTTAAGATTTCTACATTTTACTTCAAAGAAAGTTTATTTCCTAACCAAACTTTGTGATGTTTTAGTTTCCTGCTCTGAGTGCTCTGAGCTTTTCAGTTAATGTGTAAATCTTGACTTTTTTACCTACCTATGTAATTGTAAAGCTTTGCCAAATCCTTTGTTCTGCCCTCTCCCAAAAACCACTATATATTCACTGCCCCTGTTCAATAAAGTTGCTGTAGATCTGGGAAACTTCTCTTAGTCTTTCATTTCTACACGCTGTTCAAACTTCCCTGTGTTTTTCCTGCCAAGAGGACTCTGCAGAAATCCACGACCCCCCGAGGAGAGCTAGCCGGTAGCAGGCAGCCGGGAACGGTCGGTAACACTTCCCTATGGCTGAATGTCATCACCTGTGAAATGGAGATCATTTCAGTACCCACTTCACAGGGTTAGAGTAAAAAGTAGGTGGGATGCATGCTTTCATCTGTCCATACATCCATGTATATCTTTATATCTCTATGTCTAGTAGAAGAAAAAGACTAGAAAGCATGGCTATGACTCTTCCCTGATTCAGAATCAGGAGTGGATCTGGATTACTGTGCTAAAATTACTTTTAAAATTATATTTGCTGTCCATTCTTTTCCTACTTGTGTGCTGGGTTCTCTCTCTTCCTTTATAGGTATTTTCATCCACATCTCAATCAGTGGTGGCTCTGTTTCTTCACAAGTCCAAATCTCATTTTTTTCAAAGTTGCAGTCTCTTTCTCCCCAATATTTTTTTGACTCTGAAATTTTTCTCTTAGAATCCTTTAAATACTACTCAATTCCATGGAACATGTTGCACAGGTGTTCAACATTTTGATTTCTCCAAGCCAGATCATCAACTGTGAAGTCCATACTCAAGAACCAAGCAATTCAATTTAAAAGAAATCACAACATAATCTAATAATGTTTTAAATAATTTTGTGATTTTCTGTTGGGCTGCATACATAGGTTGAACATAGTGAGCTTCAGTCATGTTTTACAGAAGCATCTGGGATGAAGAGTTTTTGAATCAGGATGAATGGTAACTAGCCTGGTTTGCTCTTGGTTGTCAGGCTGACCAAGAACTGGTGTTTTGAGTGTGTCACAAAATGTGAAAGTGAATTCTTTAAAAACAGACATGCTAATATACCATTGTCAAGCAAATATTCCAGTTATTCCAACTGATGGTTTTGTTTAAAGCATATAGTCTCATCATACTCCACTATTGGAGATTTTAGGAGCATTAGAGTTTCTTGAGTGAGGTTAGGGAGATGGGACATTTCCTCCAGGGTGGCATCCAGAGTTTATTACTGAAAATGGGCATTGTAGCTATGCAATGATGGTCAGAAGTCCATTCCTAATTTCAGTTTTTCTTTGTTTTGTTATGCAGCCTACATTAGGTTGTGGAATTTCTGTGTAGATAATAGATAAGTACAACTCATCAAGTTTTAAAGTCAACTCAAATGTTTTCCACATTTCCTGTTACTAAAAATATAATAATTTACTTTTATTTCAGTTCATTCTGAAAGTATATCTTGTAATATAAAGTCTGTTTAGAAACTGGAAAAAAAGACATAGTGAAGAGATTTAGGCACTTCTACATGTTGCTCACTAGGTCACTGTGCAAACAGCTCATTTAGCTACTAGAACACAATTAGGAAGACTGCAGCTGTATTGTACTTAATTTCTTAAGTTTTTCTTCAACTTGTTTATTTAATTCTTTCATTAAATATCACCTGGAATGTGAATTAATACACAGCTTTTCTATTCCAGATCTCCATTTCTTACCTCCCTTTTCTTTCACTAATCCACACTGAGCTCTTTGTATGCTGACATACCCATGAAATAACACAAACGTAAATGTAAGGTAAGAAGTCATAGCTTGAATTAACTAAAAGAAAACTTATGGTTAAAGAATATTGGTTTCAGACATTTTACATCATTTTTTTGTCTTTTTGAGACAGGATCTCCCTGCAGCCTCAGCTGGCCTGGAACTCTGTGTAAACCAGGCTGGCCTTTAATTCACAGAGATCCACCTGCCTCTGCCTCCCAAGCACTGAGATTAAAGCCTTGCACCACCATGCCTGGCTTTGCTTCATATTTAATTTAAATGTTGGATACTAGTTGGGATAAAGTAACACTTTTAAATGTATTAATTTTTAAACTTTAATGAATTGTGCACACTGTAACATTTGCTTATCTGTATCTCATATATCTGAAAAGTCATGTTATGTCACTTTTTTCAATTTGGAAGGCAGCTAATTCTCACCACTATACCACCAACACACTTTTTCTGATTTGAAATAACTACAATTTATCTTGTGCTTGCTGACAGAAGAGCAAGAGGAATTTTTTTTCTGAAAATTTGAAGTAATAGCTAACCAGCTATTACTTTTCATTAAATGCATTTGACAAATGTATATCTGAGGGAGGACCCTCAGACCCCAGACCCCTGAGGACCTTGAAGGGTATGAATCTTGACTTCATTCTCATCATGTTCTATGCTATTATGAGAAAAGGACAATGGGTTGATGTGCTTGCCATCTGATAGCCTCTGAACCTTGGGATGGCAAGCAGAAACACATCCTCTGGCCGGTGGAGAAACCCTGACCATCATCAAATACCATAACATACTTATGCAGGATGCACATTTGAAAAAGATGCTTTTAGATTCTATGGGAATCTATAAAGGTTCACCTCAGAACCATGGCACACTTGAGAATTCATGTTCTTTATAGTCTCTCTGTCCCCAAGCCTTATTCTAAACCTAGGGACACACTACTACAAAAGAACTGGGGGATATCTTTAAAGCATTTTGAAGTAACCCATGCAGCCATCTATACTGACAGGTGAACAGAAGGAAGATTTAGCGTGGCTTATACATAAAGCCTCCACTTGTTGAGACCCTATCAACCTGACACTTTCTCACTAAGCCTCCTTAACAGATAGAAGAAACTGATTATGCTGTGACTCTAGAGAAGAAAAACAAGCTCAAAGTAGTGAGCCAGGTCACACCACTGACTGAGCATGGGTCATGATGCTGGTATCAGAACCCAGGTCTCCAATTCGAAAGTAATAGCTCCCACATCCCCGTTGTGCAGTCTATGGAAGGCATTTATTTTAAGTGATGGTCTCTATACAATTTTCAGTGAATTGTTCATTCAAGGTATTACTAAGAATATTAGCATAGTAAGAATTTGTGCTACAGTGAAAGAAATCTACTTACATATAATGATGAACTCATTTGTTAAGAGAACAATCCTCAGCTGGGCATGGTGGTGCACACCTTTAATCCTAGCATTTGGGAGGCAGAAGTCGGGGGATCTTTGTGAGTTCAAGGTCAGCCTGGTCTACAGAGCAAGTTCCAGGACAGCTGGGGCTACAGGGAGACCCTGTCTCGAAAAGACCAAAAAAAAAAAAAAAAAAAAAAGAACAACCCTCATGTCAATTATGAATTTAATTGTTTGACTTTCTTTTTTTTTTTATTTATTTCTGTATGTGTATGAATGTACTGTCTGCAAGCAAGTGTGTGCACCTGTGTCATGCAATGCTGTGGAGGTCAGAAGAGGGTGTCGGATTCCCCTGAAACTGGAGCTCTCCTGGAATTGGAGTTTCAGATGGTTCTCGGCCACCATGTGGGTGCTGGGGATCGAACCCGGGTCCTCTGTAAGAGCGGTCGGCGCTCTCAACCGCTAGGCTAGGCCATCTCTCCAGCCCCTGTTTGACTTTCTTTTGAGTGCTTTTTTTGTCTTTTCTCCTTACATAGTTAGTGTTTTATGAGCTTCTATATAATGTGTGGTTAATCAGTAGTTGGCAACTGGTCTTGGGTAGATATCGAGGGAATTTACAAGATAAATTAGCTTACTGATCCAAAGGTGCTAGATTAAATATTTTGTTATAGATTCATGTACAGTTATTAGAAAATACAATTAGATACAAACTACGAATAAGGCATTAAATCAAATTCTGTGGTCTTTCCCTGCAATATTTCTTTCAAAGTCAGGTTCTAAACAGTGTATATTCACTAAAAACCCATTAAATACAATCTTTTCAGAAAGACAGTTTAAAGATTTATATCACTACATCAGATGGATCAATATTTCAGGACCAGCCTCAGAAATAAAAACTTAGCTTGCTGATATCAGTTCACAATTTTCCTCTTTCTGTTTTTCAACTATTCTAAGGTTTGTAGCTCACTGTGGGCTCACAGGAAGTCCATAATCCTTTAAATGTCAGTACCTGAAGATTTTCAAACAAGCTGAGAAAGAAAAGAAAGATGCCTCTCTGTCCACAGAACAGAGACGCTTCAATGTCAAAACCTTTTTAGTTTACCTCTCCCTGTGTGGGAAGCAGGCTGACTGAAAGCAAGAGCCTGATCTATGAAGACTGATGGACCAGCTTCCTTGCTTTTCAACATTTCAAATAGGTTTGCTGAAGCAGCAAGCTCCAATTATAGGCTAGTGGGAAGGAGCTGCTGATTGGAAAGATCAAATACCTAAAGTAAGCCCCGTCCTCAGTGCACAAGTTCTTGAAGGGCTGCATTTGGAAGATAGGTGGTAGGTTGCACACTACTCTACTCAGTCCAACCAGCACAAATTCACCTTGATGAAGGCCCTGGGGGACTAAGGCCTTCTTTCATACTGTACTTGGAGCTACTGAATTAACAAAGTTTCAGTAATCCCTGGAAGCCAGTGGATATGAGTGCAAGCACTTTGGGTGATTTTGCAAGATAGGGATGTCAGGGACACACACTAGAGAGCAAGTAGGCCCAGAAGAAGTCACTCAGAGTCAAAATCCAGGAGGCCACGCTGGGTGCATGACATCCTAGGAGACTCATCTGGTGAGGAGTCATGCATCTTCTCTCTTCTACAGCAAATAAAGCCAGGGAAAAGAAAGGATAAAAAGGTGAGGATAATGGCTTTTGCAGGAATAATGAAAATGGGGACAATTTTAACATTGTTCAGTTGGCTCTAATCAAACTAATGAAAAATGGTTGACAACTTTCAACCATAAAAATAGTTTAAGATCATATCAAGGAACAAAAAACACAGAACAGCTTGAATTCAGGAGTCAATGAGGGAATATCTAGTGTGGTTTAAATCCCGATGGACATACTGTCAGGTTTATTTAGTGCATCACATTCAATTATTTTTATCAGCCTTGTATCTGTATCTGGCAAGAAGAGAATCTATAATTTTGAGGAATTCCACAATCACACATGTGAAAACTGCATTGCTTTTATTCAGGAATCATCTCTGTAGCTATAGTGCGAAGGACAGATGGGGCAGGGAGGGGAAAACTGGCCCATACACACTATTTCTGTCTTTGACAAGGGGCCCCACTGATCCTTACCTATTATTTCTCCCCTGAGAGTCCTGGTTGACCTAGAAGGAACTGAAGGAAATTGTGGGAAGATCCAGTTTGAATTATGGGCTAGTTTCAACTAGCATCCCTCAGGGCACAACATGAAAGTCATGAGTTTCTTCTGACCCCGCCCTAAGAGGGCCCAGGCACATGATGCTAGGCAGGGCAGCAGCATATAGGGGTGTGAGACTGGGGTCTGCTATTGGGTCTGAGAGATGACATCATTTTGGTTATAATTCTCCATTACCATCACACAGTTATTTTTGTGCATATACAGGCCGCAGCAGGCCTGGATTTTGAGTGTTGGGGCCAGTTGGTTAGAAGAAGATTGACCAGATCCCTAACCTTGGTTTGCTGATGGTGAATGGTTGGAAGGGGGCTTTCCAGGCCACCAACCTGTGAAATGGTAGAGTGTCCTTGCTAGCAGGGTTTTGGCTGGAAGGAGACTTTCCAGGTTGCCAACATGTGAAGTGGTGAAGAATGTTTTGTGGGGGAGGCTGAAGGGAGCTGTCCAAGCATCAGCCCGGATGTTCCTGGCTTGAGCGTGGTCGACTGAGGGGGACAGGAACATGAGACCATATACCACAGGAAATGACTTCAAGGGCTGGGGTTAAATGGAAAAGAAAATGTTAGATTTCTAAGGGGGAAGACAACAGATGCCCCATCAAAATGCATCTGACCCTATAATGCTCTGAATTGCTGTCTCTGTGAAGGCAAATTATAATCTTGTGGTGTTTTCCTAATCACCACTTATTATAGACAGCATCTTCTGTTACATGAGACGGAGTGTATGTCCCCAAATGGCTCTGGGAGCCATATAATTTTTTCCCAAACATAAATCTGAGTTAACTATTTGAGTTACTTCCATTCTTAAAATAGGATCTTAGGGGTTCTGGAGAAGTAGCTCAGCAGTTAAGAGCACTGGCTATTCTTGCAGAGGACCTGGATTCAATTCCCAGCACCCAACATGGTAGTTAACAACAAGTAGGTTGTATTTTCAGTTATTGAGGATACTTTCTCACCCATATGCATCTGGATTCTGTTACATTGGTTCCAGTTGTTCTGAATGATACCCAAGTTGGTAGAGAATTCTAATCAGGCACCCACGTCTGAAACTTCTGATGCCTTTAATGTCTAAAGGCCCTTGCACTAGGCAAAGAAGATGAAAAAGGAAGCAACATTAATTTTTTTCCTCACCTAACCTTCTGCCCTGAGAGGAAGAAATCATTATTTCTGATTGAGAAGCATGTTCTCTTAGCCCAGATTCCACTGGAGAAGATGGAGACGCAGTCTTGGGTTGAGTTAGCTTGGGCAGGTCTCAAAGGGCAGCCTCAGCCTGACATGGGCTCCCAGGACCTCAGGTCTGCTCCTGATAACACAGATCTATTGCTGATGGCTCCATCAGGGTTGTTAGGAATGCTCCTTAAGACCTTTCAGACAAGTAGAGGGCCACGCTCTTCACTAGTTGTATTTCCTTAGGGAAACAAGTCAGAGTGATACAAGCAACAGCGGCCATGATTTGGGGCCTCAAATAACCAATCACTGGTGTTCTACCCCAGCACTTCTGTTTGTCAAGAAGAAAGCTCCATGAGTCAGGAACTGGCTCAGTGTAGGAGCAGCCAGCACTGCACCGAGACCCCTGCTGTTTCTTGCTGCAGATTGCCAGCTCTCCCGGCCTCTCAGCACAGCCTCACTCTGCTCTGCTTCTTTTTACTCTCAAAATCGGTTACTTGTCCCCTTGCTGCCGCTTCCCAGGATCCTCCCCTTGTTCACGACATATAATTTTTGGTGTTACTCCAAGTTTGTTCTCGGGTTCTTTTCTCCATTAAGACAAGGTCTCTGTGTACCCCTGAGTGGCCTGGAACTCACTCTGTATACCAGGCTGGCCCATGTTCTTACAGAGGCCTGCTGCCTGCTGGCTCCTTCCCCTTCTTGCTAGTCTTATTCCTAGGGGATTTTGTTAATCCCTGTGGCTTAAAATGCCATCTATGTTTTATGGAGGTGACTCAAGTTTCTAGGAAAAATATTCCAGTTTATTAATTCAGTATTTACTGAGAATTTGGAGTACTGAGTATCCTTCTCTATTGTAATGTATGACAACTTTAGCATACTGTCTTTTTCTTCATTTTCTTTTTTATTATAATTTTTATTAATTTTTTGTGAATTTCATACAATATATTTTAATCATATGTAGGCCCTCTCCCCTATCTGACTCCTCATATAGTTCCCCCCACACCAGATTTCATGCCTTTGTCATGTATGCTAAGGCCTCTTGAGCCAAGTTCGTGTCCCCAGTGCCCTTCAGTGTGCATCCATCCACTGGAGCCAGGCTAACCTGTCTAGCATCACAACCTTAAAGAAAACCAGCTCTCCCTCTCCCAGAAGTTAACAGTTGCCGATAGTTCCTCAGCTAAAGTTCCTGCCTTTTTACACACTTCCCACTTCTATGCTGGGATTTTGTCTGGTTTGGGTCTTGTGCATGCTGTTATCATTGATGTAAGTACATATGAGAAAATATCCAGCTGTCTGGAAAACTCTGTTTCCTTGTGATTATCAACCATTTTTGGCTCTTACAATCTGTCTGCACTCTCTTCCATAATGGTCCCTGAGCTTTGAGTGGCAGAGATTTGATATAGGTGTTCTGTTCAGGGATAAGCACTCTGCAGTTTTTATTCTGAGCACTTTGGCCAGTTGTGGCTTTCTAGTAATCATCATCTGCTGTGTGGGAAGGTTTGCCGTGGGACCTGAGAGATGCATTAATAGATTCACCCGTTCCACTGTTCTCCAAGCCTTAGGTGTAGATGTTGCACTGCAGGTGTGTCACTTAGGGCTGGGCATCTTAAAGACACTTGTCCTCTATATTTGACAAGTTGTGGAACTTTGTAATAGTCTCTGTTTGGTGCAAAGATAAGCTTTTTTGATGAATGTTGAGAGGTTCTCTTGTCTATAAATATAAGAATACATACTTAGAATACAGTGAGAAGTTACATTGGTTTGGAGATATGACAAAAGTAGGTTTTCTCTAGGATCCATGACTCTCCAGCCATGTCCATTTGGCTATGTTTAAGTACCACATATGAGTTCCCTACCATTGGGTGGGCTTAAAATCCAATTAGCTAGCTGGGCGTGGTGGCACATGCCTTTAATCCTAGCACTTGGGAGGCAGATGCAGGTGGATCTTTGTGAGTTCAAGGCCAGCCTGGTCTACAGAGTGAGTTCCAGGCCAGCCAGAGCAACAGGGAGACCCTGTCTCAAAAAGACCAAAAAAAAAAAAAAAAAATCCAATTAGCTGTTCATTACTCCCAAGATAAAAGTGCTGCTACTGCAAGAGTAGAGGGTGCAGATTGGGAGGAAATCTAAATATGATCAAAATATTTTGTATTGGATTCAGAAAAATTCAATAAAAATAAAAATTTCATAATAATGATAATGAAACTAAAAAATAATCTTTTTCAATAAACTTGCTCTGTCTACATTGCCAATAAGTCGGCTGGGCTTGTTTTTGCAAACTTTTTTCCATCATCCCACCTCTTTCTGTATATCCTTGTCAAGACCTAGCTCATAGTCCTCATCACTTTGTGTCAAGATTGGAAAAGTAGCCTTATAATTCACCTTTTTACATCTATAGAATACTGAATTCAACTTGCCTAGACAGAGTGAGGATGGGAGTCACTCAACACCTATCATTTTGTGCCACGTGTCTAGTGCTGAGATTAGAATTATATTGTCTTTCTCAAGTAATTTATTTTTTGGTGGAAGAAACGGACAAGTAAGCGAACCACTAATGCTGCGTGGGAAAGCCAACAATGTCCAGTTATTATGGGAACATGCAAGAGAGGGGACTTAACGAAGCCTGGGTCAGAGAAGTTCTCCCCCTGGAAGTATGTTAGGACTGGAGCAATTAGCCAGAGGCATTAGCGTGTGTATGCATGTACGTGTGGACACATGTATGTGGTTGTTTACACATATTCATATCGACCTGCGTGTGCATGCATGCACATGCAGATATTTGTGTATGTGTTGTGCAGAAGATGTGCATACAGTAAAACCAAACACGAGCATAATGAAGCAGAAAACCTACCAGGGTTTTAATTGGAAAGGCAAGGTCAAAAGTACTCTTCAGACTGCTGCCTCTGACTATAGTGTCGAAAAACATGAACAAAACACTCCCAAGCATTGTTGCATTCAGTAACTCAGGCAACAGATAATGATGGTGGTGACCTCTAATTGGGGCAATGGAGGTGGATAGAAATGGAATAATTCGTAACTAATTGGCTTTGGTGAGTGATGAAATGGAATGTGTTTAAGATTACAACTTTCCCTAGTCTGTTTCTTCATTTGTAAGAGAAATATAATACTCAGTACCATTGTGAGAATTGAAGAGGAATTTGTGCGTGAGAGAGAATGACCGAAATATGTAAAATCAAGAAATAGCCACTTCTTTCCTCCCTGGACACAACTAATCTTACAACTCTTTACCTCTCAGTGTCTCCTATTATTTCGCTGTATTGAAAATTACTGTTGGGCCGGGCATGGTGGCACACGCCTTTAATCCTAGCACTTGGGAGACAGAGGCAGGCGGATCTTTGTGAGTTCAAGACCAGCCTGGTCTACAGAGTGAGTTCCAGGACAGCTGGGGCTACAAGGAGACCCTGTCTCGAAAAGACAAAAAGAAGAAAATTACTGTTGACAATGTTAATGTTTTCAGTCTGGCTATGATTGATCTTCAAGGCTAGATAAGTCTTCAGCACAATGGGCTGCTCTGGCAAGGTGGGACGGCCTCTACTTGCCAATAAAACCTAGCTTCAGTCATGATATATCTGCAGCCACTGCCAGGCAAAGTCAGCCTGGCTTGAAAACCATTCTTCTAGGCTTTTTTGTCCCTCTGCCAGCCACATTTTTGCTGTTACGTCTTTTTCCAGCGATAGAAGCATGCACCTGTAATCTCACATACTTGGGTGTTGGAGGAAAGAGGGTCAGGAGTTCAAAGTCATCTTCAGCTCTATATTGAGTTTGAGGCTAGCCTGGGCTACATAAGACCCTGTCTCAAAAGAAATGAAATAAAAAAAACCCTTTTATTTCTTTGAGGCACTGGCTGCAGCCAGGGACAACAAATTACGACCTCTTATCATACCACAAATTTCCCTAAATCTTGTATAATGCTTGGAGTACAGCAGTGAGGCAACTGAATGAATTTTAGATATATTCATTGACTGTTTAGTGTCAGAACATTGAACTCAAAGTCTTGGTCCAGCAATCAACCTTGTATAAATTTACCCCATTATATATCAGGTTGGAGTCACCCTGATCTCATCGTCATCTCACATTATTTATCATTTGCTATAATTCTCCTTTCAGACTTTAGTATTCTATGAATCAACATTCCCTTGACCCTTGTACACTACAATCATGCAAAAACCTTCCAATGCAAGGTTGCCAAAATTTTGTTTTTCCAGATAAGAGAATTTCAATAATAATAGCTAATAGCACTCCATGATTTTGTTAATTAAAGGAAATTTTAACACTGGAAATAAAAAAGAACATAATTTCAGGATAAAAGAATGTAATTTAAATGAAATGGCTTAACTTTATTGAAAGAATCATTACTTGGTTCTTATTTACTCTGTTTCTGAGAAAGCACCAGCTGATGAAGACTTCATGATAGACCAGTATCTGAGAACTAACTACTGGTTTTATTTTCTGCCCAGTCAGACCTGATAATGTTATCTTCTTTCTTGGCCTGAACCTTTTAGGCTAGGATCTTCTGTATGTCCCAACTCCAAAGACCTTCTTTTTGCCCATCTCTTGCTAGAAACTTTCTACTCCTTTTTCAGTTAGCATTTAAAAGTTAAGTTGTGTGCTGCAACTTAGGCAATCTTTTCCTACATTAAGTTTCTTCTTATTTTACCTGTTGGATTTCTTTAACACAGGCCACAAACATCAGCATCTCCTTACCTTTATGAAAAAGGCCTTTCAGGTTAACAGTTGGCACCAAATGTCTCTATTTCCTTAACCTGGAGTGCCTACTCTATTTATTTTCTATTGCTGTCATATTACCAAAATTTAGTTGCTTAACAACACAAACTCATCTTAGAGCTGTAGGTGAAGTATTGGATGCAAGCCTCACTAGGCTGAAATGAAGGGGTTGGAAAAGCTGTATTGCTTTTTGGGATCTCTAGAGGAAAACTCATTTCTCTGATTTTCCAGCTTGCAGAGATCATGTGAATTCCTTGGTTTCTGGCCTATTGCCTTCATCTTAAAAGCTAGTGACATTGCACCTTTCTGACCATAGTCATCTCTCCAACTGATGTGAGCTCAGACAGGAAAAGCTCTTTCGTTTTACTTTGTGATTGGACGGAGTCCAGCAGATAATACAGGATGCCATCTAGCTCCAGGTCTATCATTTAATCATACCCACAAAGTTACTTTTGTCAAGCAAGCTAACTATATTCATAGCTCTGAGAATTAGGCTGTGGGCATCTTTGATGACCATGATTCTGCCCACCTTACCCACACTCACTATTCTTTATTAGTATACGAACTTCAAATCCTTTAACAGCTCTATTCATTATATAAAACCTGGTCATGAGCACAAAAATAATAAATGACAGAATCAGGCTTTAAAGCCATGTCCACACAATCTCAACGCATTTCCTTTGTGATAAAGAAAACGACAAAACATCTGCCCTGTGTACTGGATGACCACCATGTAGAGTGGCTAATGAGACAATGAAAAGATGTTTTTCTGATGGCATTTGAAAACCCTCTGACGCTGTCCTCAATACATGGTGTATGTAATACTATGCATTCAAAGACAAATGTTCATGGCTATATAAGATATTTGAAAGGCAGAGCCTTCTATATTGGGCTCTGGCTTTTGTAACTCAGCTCTGTGAATTTGGGTAACACTCATTCCTAAGTGTCAGTGTATTTTTAGCACCTGAGACCTTCACAGTTAGGCTTCCTGTGTGATGATCTGAGCACACACTTGTCTAAAGCTCCTCTTTGGCTGTTACACTGCTCAGATTTGCAAAGCTGATGTGAAGTAGAAAGGGCTATTTTTGTTTAAAAATTTAGCATTGATTATGTAGTGGTGACTCAGGGCTTGGGTACTTAAAGACTTAATTAACATGATAGTGTGGTAAGTAAGGTCTTTGTGGCAGAATTCATCACTAATTGCTAACTGTACTGAAGCTTGAAGTTTAGAATTTTATTTCTCTTACCAAGGCTCAGGAGAAACTTTATTGAATTTTATTGGTTATGATCCATAATCCACTCAGGTGGTCAGACAATGCCCCAAACTATCTCTGGGTTCAGAAAATATTTACCTACCTAAGGAGGACTTTATGGTATATTTATAGGCAGGGCTGTATTCAAGTTATCCTGGATTAGTCTCTTCAGCTTCTGTCATCCACTTGTACTAGAGACCACTCTGGAAAGAATTCTCTGATTTAGGCTAGTCAAACATCGTCACTGATAAAAACGCATTTGTAGAAGATACATAGGACTATCTGAGTTCAAAGTGCTCCCAACTTCAAAGCGGGGAATCAAACATTTTATCCAAGTTGGGCAAAGCTGAGAAGTGCATCATGGGTTTTTATGCACTGCCCTTTGTCAATCACCAGGACAGATAAAACAGCCAGGAAATTGGGTGATAAGTCATATTCAGGTTTAGCTATTTCTTTGTTTCAACACATATGCTCCATAAAGGGACAAAGTACTAGGAATACAAAACAATCGGGGCAGTATCCCAGACAACTGAATAGGAGGAATCAATAAACAAACAGGAGAGAGACCAAAATCATGGCTTAGCAGAATATCTTACCAATAACCTTGTTTTTGAAAGTCCTACATGGGAAGTAGAAGTGTCTGAAGGAGGAATAAACATGGGAAGAAGCCGAGAGCTTTTGGAAATAATTACTGCTGACTGAAAATGTCACTCTCCCCCACATCCCCAAGTCTCTTTTTAGATTAGCAAGCAGCAGTGACCAGATGGAAGCTATGTGTTGAAATGCCTTCTGTGACTAGAGCCAACCACTTGCAGGCACTGAGCTCCCTTGAACAGATGGATTGCCTATTTCTCCGGTTAAAGATCAGCCAGCCCCATTAAAGAAACCGCAAGGGTTTGCCAGTTAGAATTTCTTTTAATCTTCACATTGGGAGTGACAAGGCTTTTTTGTTACCTTAGAAAAGGTTAAGGTAAAATGAGGAGATTAAAGAGTCCCTGATTCTGATATGCAAAGACTATAGGAAAGAACACAGATGGAGCATGAAGTCAGTAGTCACCTAAACTTTGTGCTTCTGCCTGTAATTAACATTCTTTGACACTCCTTGTCATGTTCTACAGAAAATATATTGGCTTGAAAGGAATTGTGGGAGAGTTTTTGTGTTTATAGGAAATGCAATCTTAATTTGTTAACATTCTGAAATGTGGGCCGAACATCTTTTCATCACTTTAAAAGCACAAAATGATTCTGCTCAAAACAGTCAACTTCCTCATGGAGAATATTGAGAAAGACTGAGAAAGAGATGAAAAGCATGTTTGGCAGAATGCATGAGCTCTGGTGGGGTGGGGGAATGGGGGGGAACACAGGTCTAGATTTGATAAAATAAGTAAATAAATAAACTAAAAAAAAGATAACAGATAGTTTCAAAGTATATGAATAACACCAGAACTACTGCTCAATATGATGAAAAATTTAAGTTGATGGTAAATTTTTATCTTTATATATTACTGAATATAGTTATAACAAAGATATCTAAGACTTGAAGTATAAACAATGCTCTTTGTGCATTTTATTATAAACAGTTATCTTTCCATTTTGTAATTTTTGAGACAAAGTTGGAGTTTAATAAAGATATTTTGATAAAGGCTTAAAAAAAAGCACAAAATGAAAACAGTCTGAGACTGAAACTCAAGGAACTGTGGTGATCCATAGGTCAAAAGTGCATTTGCTGGTACCCGAGTGAGACCAGTCACAAGACTGGATAAAGGGCTTTCTGACATAACTACGGCTTCAGTTAATATTGAAAATCAATCATCCATTCTTACTTTGCAGAACAACTGGATATGATGGTCTCGGAAAGGTGCACTTAGGAAACATTTTGAATGGCTTTGGAAATGAAATAATAGGTAGTAAAGTACAGGAAAAATCATGTGAATTTGTGTTCCCTTGTGACTATGAATCATCTACGGCTGCAGATGCAGGTGTAGAGCCATGGGAGGAAGCATCTTCCTACTGTAGCTTGTGTCAGGGCTCTCCTAGCTGTGTTGATGTGTACTGTCCGCTGGCTCCACAGGCAACCGAGCTGTGAACGGAAGCTCTGTGCTTATCACTCTCTCAGGATGCAGCCATTACCTCTTCTGTCTTTCCATAGCTTCCATTCCATCTATAGTTTTGATTTCTATGACTGTTTATCTCTGTTCTTTTCTTAGTCGCCATTCTCCTTGTTTGGAGTTTCCTTCTTTCTTATCCTCTTGAACATCTGGATTTCTCTCAGGTCTTTAGCTCTCAATAGTAGTCTGATCTTTCTTGGTCTCTCTATCTCTGTCTTTGTGTCTGTCTCTCTGTCCTCTCTGTCTTTGTGTGAAAAACTGTATGTCTGGGGCTGGAGAGATGGCTCAATGGTTAAGAGCACCGACTGCTCTTGCAGAGGACCTGGGTTCCATTCCTAGCACCCACATGGCAGCTAAGAACCATCTTTAACTCCAGTTCCAGGGGAATCCAATGCCCTCTTCTGACCTCTGCAGCATTGCACGACACAGGTGCACCAACTTATATGCAGACAGTACACTCATACACATAAAAATAATAAATAAATAAATAATTAAAATATCAAAAAAACCCAACTGTATGTATGGTATGGATGCTTGTATGACAGCATGCTTTTATGTGTGTGGTACACTTATAGGCCAGAGGCTAGCATTGGTTGTCTTCCTCTACAGCTCTCCACCTTGTTTTTTTGAGATAGGGTCTCTCGGTGAACCTAGAGCTCATTATCTAGTCAATGAGTACAAGGGACTTCCTTCTCTCCCTCCTCATCACTGGATTACAAGCACTCACCACCATGCCTGACATGTTATGGAAGAACTAGGGAGCCAAACTTAGCCCTTTATCCACTAAGCTGTCTACCTAGCTTTGAGGCTAACTTAGTCTTAATGCTCATCTTCCATGGCCACAAGGCTTTTCTTTGTACCGTGCAAAAACCAGTCACAGTGTTCTGGGTGGAAATTTAGGCATTCTGTGGTATTTAATGTTGCTAGACTCAAAAGTTACTCCTTTTTTGGCAAAAATCCCTTTTCATAACATACCCCAAAGAACTGAATGCTCAAGGGCATTGTTTGTAGAGGAGGGTTGCATATGGCTTATCAAGGGTTTACTGAAGTGGATCCTGGGATTTTTTTCATTCAGTTACAGACACTTAATGAATTTTTTCTAGTTCCTACATAGGCATGCACGGCATCAAATGAAGAGTATAGTTGGGAATACATTAGAAATTGCATTTTGATGCATTTTATTGGATTGTAGCCAAACACAACTTCTTGTAATAGAGATCTAGAATGACAATTTCACTGCTTGATAGAATTATAATTCGGATGTTTGGCAAATTCTCATCAAGTTATATGATGTGAGCAATCCCTTTGCAGAGATGTAAGACATCAAAATTTACATTGCCTCCTAGGTTTTTTTCTTAATGTACTTCAAGTAAGCCTTTTTTGCAGTTCAGTTAGAGAAATGCAGATTCCTAAAATCACTAAGGAAATAGCAACAGTCATCTTAATAAAGGGGAACAGGACAAGAAGAAAGACAGAAAAGGAAGGTATACCATATTATCTATTTTATCTACTTTTCCTGTTGCTGTGACAAAATAGACAAACAAAAGCAACTGGAGGAAGAAAAGGTTCATTCAGGCTCATATTTCAGCAGCGTCACGTTACATGGGCAGTCAGGAAGAGAGCTGGAAGGCCTGGTTCAGCTCACTTGTTTCCTTTTGTGCAGCCCAGGGGAATGGTCACACCCACTGTGTATGCATCGCACCCTCCCCCCCAATTAACCCACTAAAGGAAATCCCCAAAGGCCTGTATCCTAGGTAATTCTAGATTTTATCAAGTTGATAATTGAGATTACCCATCATCCTGTGCTTACTTCTTCTTGGTAAACCTTCTCTTTCTTCTCCCCCCTCCCCCGTATTTTATGGCCCTGTCTCTGTCAAACATGGTAGAAGTAACAAAAGTCAATGTTATGACTTTTATTCAGAATGGTTATCTTCAAAGGGCTTATAATTTATTATTCTACACAGAAAACCTACAATTTGATATCTGTATTTACTATGCTTCTCTAGAGGAACATACATAAAGAAGTTATTAAATTTATTATGTTGAAATCATAAGAAAAGTTGTTCACATTTGAGAGGCCAAGAACCCAGTAGTCGTTTGGTCATTGAGGTTACCTCAGTAGTCCCAATCCAAAGCTGAAAACCTAGAAGGTTCCTGAAGAGTGGCCAGTTTTTACTCAGTGATGGAAGCCAGGAAATGCTGATCTTGATGTTAGTGAAGGATCAGCAGCACCAACAACATGGTAAATTAACTTGGCAGCAAGAGGGAAGCTCAAGAGAGCGAAGGTGAATAATCTTCCTTCTGCTGCGCCCTTTTATCTGGACAGCTACCAGAAGGGGCCTCCCACATCTGAGCCTCCCACATCAATTATGGCAATTAGGAAAATTTCTCAGTTGAGAGTCATTACTCAGGGCCAGTGGTGGTGCATCCCTTTAATTCCAGCACTCAGGAAGCAGAGTTGGGTTGATTTCCATAGTTTCTGGCCAGCCAGAGCTACATAATGAGACCCTGTCTCAATTAAAAAAAACAAACCTCAAAATACTAAGCACCCAGAAAACAAACATCCTGGTTAAAAATGGGATATGGAACTAAATAGACAGTTTTCACAAAATGAAATACAGTACAAATGGCTGAGAAATATTCCATTCTTTTTCTTTTTCTTTTTTTTTTTTGAGACAGGGTCTCCCTGTAGCCCCAGCTGGCCTGGACCTTGCTCTGTAGACCAGGCTGGCCTTGAACTCAAGAGATCCACCTGCCTCTGGCTCCCAAGTGCTAGAATTAATATTCCATTCTTTTATAAAGTTCTTGTGAAGGTTGACTTTAATATCATTGGGGCTTTGAGTTTTCTATATATTCTAGGTACTAACCTTCTGTCAGATGTACAGATGGTAAAGATTGTTTTCCCATTTTGTAAGCTGCCTCTTTATTCACATGATGGTGTCCTTGCTGTACAGAAGCCTTTAAGTTTCATGTGTTCTGATTTATCGATCACAGGTCTTAATGCCTACACTACAAGGGTCCTGTTCACAAAATCCTTTCTTGTGCCTATAAGTTTAGTATTTCCCCCTCATTTTCAGATGTTAGGTTTGACTCTTCAGGCCTGTGTGTTTCATTTGGAACACTCATAGAGGTCAGAAAATTAGTAAGAAGACATGAGGGATAGCTTTCAAAGACAGGAGATAGAGCATGGTTATCTAAAGGGAGAAAGAAGAATAATGGAGCAGGAAGGGTTGGATAGGGTGGCTGTTGGAGGGCAGGGTGGAGAAGGGAGTGATAACTAACACTAAAGAACTCTGAGAGAGTTGTATGGACCTGAAAGGCAAATGTTCTCACTAATATCTGGATCTTAGTGTGAAATCTTTAGATTTGTATGTTTAATTTAGAGTTCATTTAGAATACAGGAAATTGGAAAGGGACCTCTGGTGGGGAAGGGGAAGGAAGATCTTAAGAGAGGGGATAGTAGAACACAGATAATAGAAAGCAGAGAGGAGGATAATGTGGAGGGAAGTTTACTGGGAGAAAGAAATGGGAGGGTAGGGTAGAGGAGGGGGTTGGGGGAGAAAAACCATATCCACCCATTCATCCATCTATTCATATGGAAGAGGTCAATTGGAGCTATGCTATACAGGGTATTATGCTCATCTGAGAAGCCAGAAGTTGTTAAATAAAAGGCCCAGTGAAGGTATGGGATACCTTCTCTCAAGTTGATGGTCAGAGATTTCCTAGTGACCTACCTCCATAGACTATTGCCATTGCTCTTGGTTTCCCATCAGAACTTAACAGCAAGACCTTATTGCTGAAAACAACACACATCAATCATAGGATAGGAAGTCAGCATTGACCAGAAAACTTCCTCCATTCTGGCTAGCTTTAGTAGTACTGGAAAGTGATATGCAGGCTCCTTGGGGTCGGGGAAGTCATCAACAGCATTACCCAACTGTGAACCCTCTAAGTTTCAGTAATGACCAGTGTGGCAAGTAATGTCCATGGGTGCAATAGTGGCATTATTGTTATGGGGTTACCCAGCCACTTTCTAATTAGATATAAGAGCTGCTCCATGGACAGATACTACAAATATGGCCAAGAATTCATGGCTTCAGAGCTCACAGGCTCCAGGAGTAAATCCACTCCCACCATTTTGTTAAATGGATATAGTATCAAACTGCTCTCTAAATTTGTAGTTCTCTGCCCATAGCTTAGTGCAGCTCTAAAATCTTATCAGTGATGTTTCTTTGTGCAATGGATGGCAATCAACACAGAAATATGAAATTGGTCAAGGGACAAAATTCACTGTGGAATGCTTAGCCACAATAGGACATCTATATCATATCTTCCCTCCAAGGCTTAGGAACCATCCTGGAAGAGGGGGTAGAAACATTGTGAGAGCCAGAGGTCAGTGAGGACCAGAGCAAAACTGCATCTTGTGGACATGACAGGACCACTGCATTCACAAACTCATAGCAGCTATTTTTGTCTGTACAAGACATGTATAAGATCAAGCCAGTCAGCAGTCAGGCATAGAGTGGGAAGGGGTTCATGGAACCCAAACCCTAATCGAAGAGTTATGGGCAGTTGATGGCTTCTGGAAGAGGGAGACTCTGTTTTCCTTAAGGTGTGGCTCCTGGTAGATTAACCAAGCTCTGGGGTCACCACACGAAGAAGTATATGGACAGCAGAAATTGGAGTCAGTGGGTTATTAAATTTTTTAAAAATGATAGGCTATTGGGGCATGGGGAGGTGGATCTGGGAAGAATTAAGTGGATAAACTGGGAGTGAATATGATCAAATACATTGTATGAAATTCTCAAATGATGGAAGATAAAATATTTTCATTTCCCTTTAGGAAAAAAGCATGGAACAACTCAGGAACAATTATCCCTTATGGAGGTATATATTTCTAAAGTAGTAGTGTAGAAAGGAAATGCACACTGCTTAGTTAAGTGATGACTAAGTGAGAATATAAAAATGATCTATAAATACTTTAAAGGTGTAAATACCAAGTAGGGTGAGGAATTATTTTGTCTAGTACTTTACAGAAATAGCACTGAACAGGGAATTAAGAAAAGGAATACATTGAATTATAGTGTGAACAACCACAAAGGAATTCTTTTAGCTATAACCGCAGGATCCTTAACAACCTCAAAAACATCTCTGGCTCTTTGATAAATCTTGTTGTCATTTCGCAGTTGTCCAGTTAATGCCAGTGAACATCAAGCACTATAAAGGCCTTAGGATACAGAAGAGTACATTTTTGTGTCTGAAATTTAGGAGTTCTGTAGCCTTTAATGTTGATAAACTCGGCTTTCCGGGAGATGGAAATGTGGTTAGAGGCAGGCCATGGTGAAACTGTGGAGCACGGAAGGGAGGCTGCGTGTCAGTTACCCAAGGAGCTTTCCGCGCGCTGCTATCGTAGCTGCTCAGATACACTGGATCACCTACCATCTCTTGAGTTGAAGCCAATGGTTGTCTCTTTTAAACGGTTCATGAATTTTTTCCCCCTAGGATTGCAAATATTTGCTGATGGGGTCTAAGCAAAGAAGGTCAGTACTGTATTTTAGAACAATTGTTCTGGTTGCTAAGAGGGGAACGAAATGGGAAATTGGGGAACACTTGGAAACTATCTAAATCACCCAGAAAGAGAAGATAAGGGCTTAACTTCAAATTCAGTTCAGCAAAGTGTCAAGCAGAGTGAACAGGTTCGATGATGACTTAGTTGTGAGTTTGATATGGGAAGAAGTTGGGTGTCCATCATCATCATGGTGGAGAAAAGCCTACGAGAGACAGTGCAATCAGAGACAGGGCAAAGTCAAACAGTGAAAGTGGAGTTGCTGCCCACGGAGAAAACAGGAGGGTGAAGAGCGCCAAGTTGTTGGGCCCAGGTCGGACACTGAAATGGAAGCGCTCTGCATGTATTTGGATATAAGCCTCCAAGCTTTTAGGGTAAGGAGCAGGAATGAGTCATTAATAGATTGTCGGTGGTTGAAACTCATAGAAGAGGAAAGTCATCCCGTGAGAGGAACAGACTCAAAGACTGGGGTTGCACATAGATGAGAACTCCAGACTGAGAGAAAGGAAATAGTGTTAGAAAGGATATCCAAGAGAAGATATAAGAATACTGACATAGTATTTCTGGGATACAAGAATAAAGGAAATTCAAAGAGAGCAGACAAGTTAGGGTAGTAACCATTAGTCCTATTGTTCTGTTTATAAATATGGATCTCTATAGAACCACTTATGATATGGAAGATTTGGCTAATGTTAATGGATAAAACAATAGCTACAAAACTATAATCATATGCGTAAGCACGGTGTGATTTGGGAATGGAAGTATGACAAGCAGTGTTAGGTGTTTCTTGGAAGATTTCTAGGAAAATGGGCTTTTTAAAATGAACTCTTCTCCTTGACACATGAAGCTCAACTTAATATGGTTCTTTGGGCATTTTGTCAAATTCATAAATTACCCCATGTATAAGATTTATAGGGCTCTTTAGCAAAGTTTTATTTTCCCCCAGTCCAAAAATGAATCAGTTAGCCACCTGGCTTTGAAATGTATGTAAATGTCTATGCTAGAATTATTTGTTATGATAGTAATTTTCATCCTATTTTGTCTTATTTTTCTTTTACCCCTCAGAGAAAGCAAGAAAAAGATGGACAAAGAGAGATAGATAAAGAGATACGTAGATTAGATAGATATATAGATAGAAGATAGATGATAGATAGATAGATAGATGATAGAGAATAGCACGTGAGGAGATGGAAGTCCTTAAGAAACACACAGAGAGAAAAGGATTTCCCCAAGATGAAAAAGAAGAGAAATCTATGTGCATGGATTTGATGGAAATAAAAGAGAAATGAGGAAGGAGAAAGGTTTGCCAAGGTTAAAAACAGATTATCTGAAGTAGGGGAGGAGCGGAGTCTGTGGATCCTGAGCATCAGGATCTTCAGTTCATCTCTGGCATCATCAAGAAGGAGAACCTCAGAGGAATCAACTCTGAGAACTCCTGGTCTTACCATGGTTTCCTGTGTGTCCAAAGCCACGAATCTGTGTGTTGATGACATCGTCTGGATAAGGTAAGGACAGGTGCCTGATATCCATGAAGAACATCTTGAATCCCCAAATCTTAGCAAAACCACCATGGAAAGAGCCTTGCATAGGACTGAGGTTTCAACTTGATGAAGTATATTATAATACAGAGTCAGAATTGAATTGTTAACAGAAACATAATCAGGCCTCCTGTACTCTTACACTCTCCTGTTCATACCTACTGCATAAATGGTATACCACAAAGATTCCTCTGTGACATCTGGATGTAACCCTTGGACAAATCCTGGAAGAAGGGGTAGCTGCAAAAGGTTGGACATGTTTTTGTGGGGGCTTAGTCTCTAGGACCAAATAACACAATGGTCTTTTGAAAAACCTCTGATAGTGAGATTCTCATTTCAAGGCCAAAACACAATTATGTAAACAGCAAGCTAGAAAGTTAATCAGCATCCTGAGTGTGCTAGTCAGTAGAAGTTTAAGCCTCCCACCAAGAAAATAGTTCAGACCCAATGACCCTTTCCAACCCTAAGTTTATCTAGTGGTTAATAGATGCTGGGGGTATCAGTTTGCAATGGCTGCTTGCTTCACTGGAGTACTGCTCTTCTCTGGAATTGTTAGGTAAGTGAGACAATCTGTTTGGATGCTTTGGGGGATAGGAAAGAGTTGTGCAGAGAAGGCAAAGAACCTTCATTTCTGACATAGATAAGATCAAACGAAAAGTGATGTAATAATCATGATAAAAATGTACATTGGCAACGTTTAGCTCAAGAACCAATTTTTTTTGTGTGTGTATTTTTGAGACAGGGTCTCCCTTTAGTCCCAGCTGGCCTGGAGCTTGATCTGTAGACCAGGCTCACAGAAATCTGCCTGCCTCCACCTCCCGAGTGCTGGGATTAAAGGTGTGCGCCAGCACGCCCAGCTCAGGAACCAAATTTTAAATGGGCCGCTTTCAGTGCTAACTAGGACTCTGTAACTCAGACCTATTCCAGGCCCTGCTCCAGCTTACAGAGCTTTATTTATTTTAGATGTGAGATAATTGTGAAGCACTTTTCACTAGAACACCAAACAGCATTATGCTCCTGCCACGGAGAGAAAGCATGAATGTAAATCGATATCACACGTCATAAATTACTGTTTATGGCCAAACAAGTAAATGAACGTCTTAGAAAGTGGACTTGCTTGCATGGAGAAGGATTAAAGGAATGTTTATTGTTGCAATCTAAACCTTTAAAATAAACCCCTTGGAGGTAGAAGGACAGATTTTAGTGCTTTTATGACTACTCAACAATATACTGTTGAATCAGTTCCATTTCTTAAAGCAGCTAGTAATTTATTGCACAAAATATGTCATGGTTGTCATTTGTGAATTCAGAGCCACGCGACTGTTAAATTTAATGAACTATGGTTAAGAAACGAGTGAATAGTTATGAGCTTCACAAATCAAATTCTCCAATCTACACTTTGCTTTTCTTGAATTCTAAATGTGTTGACAACAGGCACGGCTCCACCCCTCATTGGCCTGTCATGCTCAATTTTACAAGGACAAGCAAACAGTCAGCCGTACATTCTTTCTGCCAATTCCAGCTGTGGCTGTTCTGGGCCCTGAATGTACTGGAGCTATGACTGCCGGGGAGGAGAGCACTCATAGGGAAGATGCTTGCTGTTTGTAGCTATAAGAGGCCCGTAGACTCCAGTGCACAGTGGTTTTTATTACATTTGAGTCACTGGAAAGTAGAACCAACATCTCATCTAGAAGTCTAGAGAAATTACCTTGCTTTCCTTCTTGTGGGATATAAAAATGACTTAGATCTAAAGTTGAGGTCAAATCCTGAGCTGCAATCACACTGATTATTACTCAGTACCCTTACTTCTCAAAATCTGACCCTGTATATTCAGGATGCTATGTGACCATTTCAATAGCGGCTGTACCAAGGACTACATGGGCTGGGAAGACACTATAGCATATCCCAGATGGAAACCATTTGCTCAGTTTTGTCTGGGCCCTTTGCATGACCTTTCTTCCTCTTCTTGCCACATCCACACTCAGCCTGGTTCCAGTTACCTGAGTCTGAGTCTTAGTTTTCCCCTTGTTAGTTGATTCCTGTCCTATTTATTGGCTTGGATCCCATCCATCACTTCCATCTTCTGTGCTGATTTGGCCTTTTCTGGAATAGCTCTAAACAGCTACTTTTAACCTGTTCTGCCTCTTCATGCTGCAGGCCTTGTCCCTCCCCCTGCCACCTCCTCAATTAGTCCATCGGCTATATACTTCTTCAAAGTGGTTTCCCGTTTTCAGTATAGAAAGAGGTGGGTACCTGTGCTGGATAGCATTAGTGTCAACTTGACACACCTGGGTTGAGGGAGCCTCAATTGAGGAATTTCCTCCACTGGACTGGCCTGTGGCCATGTCTGTGGGGTATTTTCTTGATTGTTGAGTGATGTGGGAGGGTTCAGCCCACTGTGGGTGGTGCCACCCCTGGGCAGGTTGTTGTATATTGTATAAGAAAGCAGGCTGAGCATGGGCCAGGGGAGCAAGCCAGTGAACAGCACTCCTCCATGGCCTGTGCTTCAGCTCCTGCCTCCTGGTTCCTGCCCTGAGTTCCTACCTTAGGTTCCCTCAGTGATGAACTGTGACCCAGGAGATATAAGACAAATAAACCCTTTCCTCCCTAAGTTTGTATTGATCAGAGTATTTTGTCACAACAATGGAGAAGCAAACTAGAACAGTATCCCACAGACAGAAGTAGGAACCATTTGATGTTTTAGTGACAAGGGTGCTATAAACCAATACCTAACACATGTTCTTGTCATATTTCTTAGAGGACATTTTCTTAGCTCTCACTGGAGAAGAGTTGGGTCTTAAATCACTGGACTTAGCTTTTCTGAAGAAAAGAAATGGTGTTACAGCAATGGGAACCACCCAGCCTCAATCCCACATTCCTGAGGAGGGTCTATGTTTCCTAGAGTACAGTGAAGAATTCTTTGTGATAGAATACTAGGGCTAGCCAACGAGTAGTGAAAGGACCTGAGTGGACTCTGTTGTTTTGCTGCCTAAGGACTGGCCAACGAGAGCATCACGTTCTTTTGAACATAGTTATTAATTCAGAGATTGGAATTTTATCCAGTCTGAATCAAGAGAAGCACTAAGACTTCTGCTGGTTCCTCTTGGGAAAGACTGTGAGCCTGGTGCTTCCCAGAGCTATGATGGAGAGCCAGAAAAGAAAGGCAGCGAAGGAGCTGGGAAGAAACCGGGCTCCTTGGTCAAGCTGCACTTGAAGGCAGACCCTCTCCTGGACTGGTTACACCAGTAAAAGAATTTCTTTTTCTCCTCCAGACAGTCTGAGTTGGGTTTCCATGCTTTATAGATATTTTTAAAGTCTTTAGCCATACAGCTTGGATGTAAAAAAAAAAGTGATTGTTCTTCTCTGGAAAATAAAAAGATGTGGTTTGGGAGCAGGGGAGCTGCATAATTGTGACTAACTCAATGACTACTGAAGTTGTTACTGAGTTTTCATTTTAAAAAGCCTTCTGTTTTCAGAAAACAATAAATAATTCCCTCTGATTAGAACATTCTTTAGCATATTCTGTTGAACCTGTTTTAAACCTTAGTTATATATTGCTTTAGTTTTTCCATTGGTTCTCTTATTTTTTTTTTTTTGAGACTCACCATGTAGCCCAGACTATATAGAACTTGCCGTGTAGACCAGGCTAGCCTTGAACTTGCAGAGATCCCCTGCCCCTACTTCCTCACTTCAGTGATTAAAAGTCCATTTTACTACAGCTGCCATTTCAGCATTAGTTATATCATGTGTTAACTCACCTAGCTCCTTTCTTGTTTCAGGATTGGTTATGTGCATGTGTTAACTCACCTAGCTCCTTCCCTGTTTCAGCATTGGTTATGTGCATGTGTTAACTCACCTAGCTCCTTTCTTGTTTCAGCATTGGTTATATGCATGTGTTAACACACCTAGCTCCTTTCTTGTTTCAGCATTGGTTATGTGCATGTGTTAACTCACCTAGCTCCTTTCCTGTTTCAGCATTGGTTGTATGCATGTGTTAACTCACCTAGCTCCTTTCTCGCTGATGCTATGGCTCATCATTCCCTATGTGCCATACATTCCTGAGCACAAAGTATTTTTAAATTGCTTACCAGACTGAGATAAAAGAAAAAAGATGAGACCAGGAAGGAAAACCATTTTACTGTACTCTATAACTACTTCTTACCAAATGTACCTTCAATCCTCTCATTTCAGCACTGCTTGTGTTTCAAGAGGAAACTAAATGACTCTATTTACATAATTCCTAAGTTCTCTTGCTCATATATATGTTTTATCCAATCATGACAACTCACTCAATTGCTTTGAAATATGTTGTTAAAGTCCCTGGTGGCTGTTGTATCCAAAGAAAAACAGCAATTCCTTTGAAATAATCAAACCAACAGAACTCTTGATGTAAAAGAAACTTACTTGTTTCCTTTGTGAAAAATGTATCACAGGGTATAAAAAGCTAGTAATTTAATTATCCTCCTTGTACAGGAGTACTATACTCTCTTGAGACATTAACTAATTTACACCATCCATTTGATAGAGATGGAGAAGGCTAGAGAGCAATGTCCCTGAAGATAACCATACATAAACTCCGATTTAGGATTTACATCTAAATAAACATGATGATACCCTTTAATATTAAAACTAGAGTTTGTGCATTTGTAACAAATTTTTGAGCTCTATCCTCAGTCAGATGAAAAGTAATATAGGAAAGCATTTTGTAAAAAGCTGAAAAGAGAAGTGGATGTCCTCCATATTTAGATATACCACTCACTAAAGGCATAGTAGATTCCCTGGCCATTGTGAGGCTGGGATTTCCTTCCTTCCTTCCTTTCTTCCTTCCTTCCTTCCTTCCTTCCTTCCTTCCTTCCTTCCTTCCTCCCTTCCCTCCCTCCCTTCCTCCACCCTTCTTTCTTTCCTTTTAAGACAATCTCACTATATAGCCTTGGATAGCCTGGAACTTGCTATATAACCATGGATGGACTCAAACTCACAATCCTGCTTCCATCTCTAGAGTGCCAGGGTTGCAGGTATGCACTATTACATATGGAGAGGACAGAACATCCGGGGGTAGTCAGGGTTGGTGGCATGACCTTTCTTACCAGCCCCTCCCTGCTTCACTATGCTGTTCACCTTCCTTCCCAACACCTCCCCACACCTTTCTAAAGCTCATTCTGATAGTTTTTCTATTTTAAAAACAACCAAACTATTGTCCAAATTAAGAGACTTTCATAATTCTGACTCTTCCTATTTGCAGAGATTCTTAACTTTAGTTCCTACCTATTGCTGCCACATCCTTGCTGTGAATCCACCACTTGCTTCTTCCACTGTGACTGTGCCTTTGTGCTCCTGTCTCAGACCTCTGTGGCATTGTCTTGACTTCAGCAGGATCATCTCCTAGCATGACCTTCCACAGCCTTCATCTGTACAACATTTCCTGTTTCTCTTCATTCAACTTTACTTTCCTCATCTGAACATTTTATATTATAGATATATATTAATGACTGCCTCCATACTAGAGTATAAGCTCCACAAGAGGATGGATTTTTAAGGGTCTTTTCCATCTCTGCAATAGTCTATCTCACTTAATATAATACAATTGGTGAATACAGTACAATTTAGTACAATTGGTAAATGAGTAGTTTATGTTTTTTAATAAGAATTTCAAGTGGTTAATACTGGGTCCATGAAATTAAACTAATTCTGGTAAACTTAAAACCTTTACAGAGAAAAACTTTAAAAAGACTGAGAGATAGCCGGGCATGGTGGCGCATGCCTTTAATCCTAGCACTTGGGAGGCAGAGGCAGGCGGATCTTTGTGAGTTCAAGGCCAGCCTGGTCTACAGAGCAAGTTCCAGGACAGCTGGGGCTACAGGGAGACCCTGTCTCGAAAAGACAAAAAAAAAAAAAAAAAAAAAAAAAAAAAAAAAAAAAAAAAAAGACTGAGAGAAAGATGCAGGACATGTATGGCAGAATGCATGAACTGGGGTGGGGTGGGGGAAGGCAAAGGTGACTAAATTGAACTGAAAAATGATGTCTGAAATACACAAAACATCAATAAAAGTATTACAAAAAGTGTTCAGTTGCCTGCATTGTTGCCGCCTCCTAAAAGTTTTAAGTGCAATGTCGATGAAAGTCTAACATTTCTAAACCAGAACAATATGATTTTTCATCAGTGTTTTACGGAAATGTCTAGGTAATGTCACAGAGGGCTGTGTCTTACCAATTGAGATCACCATGGCCGTCTAAAGATTCATTTTCACTTGGCACTAGCCATTATTTATTCATGTAGATAAGGCACAGGTCATCTAAGTGTCTAATGAATTTGTCGTTTGTAACTCAAGAAGGATGGGGAATGCTATGATGTTTTTGTGCAAGCTGCTCCAACTTTTCTGTCCAACTTTATATTTTTACAGCATCACTGCTCTGCCACACAAATGCTTGTAGACATTTTCATAGAACTACAAATCCTCAATGAGGATTTTATATGGATTTATTTTTTGTTTGTTTGGCGAGTGCTCCTTCACTTTGTAAAACCATCTTTTCCCATTGTGTATAGTTTCCTTAGCTACTACATGAGAGTTTCTGGTGGTATTACTTGGGAAACTGAATTTTCAAAAGCTCCCAATGGGTTTGCTACGCATAGCAAAGGGATGGGAATAGGGTTTCTGTGGGGCTAAACTACATCTTTTCTTGGATAGATACATGGAGAAATATGACTTCATTCTGCTGGAGATGCCAAGCAGGGAACATGTGAGTCAGGATCTTGCAATAGTGCAAAGAGTCTACCATCCCACAGGGTAAAGTCAAGGAGAGTCAAGGAGACATAAGAAGAGTCAGAAGATTACAACCTGAAGGCAGGTCTTCTGCATTCGTCTCCAAGGCCTAGAGCCTTAAATTATTTTTTAAGTTTGGTGATTACCTCCGCAGACTTGTCTAATACATGAGCCAACACATTTTCCCTTTTCTAAGTGAACTAACTTGAGTTTTTGTCACTTGCCACCAAGAATACCCTCACTACCCTAGAGTAAATAATCCCCATAAAAATAACAAGTTCAGGGGGTCTTTTCACACTTTATCTTGTGTGTTAATAGTGATGCTCTTGGTCATGCTACACCTAACACCTGATGTCATTCCATTCCATTATAAGTAGCATAATTACACATAAAATGGTGAGCTGAACATTTGAGGAAGGGAAGCATTGCTTTTCTTGGGACTATTTGAATTTGCAGGGTTTGGTGCTAAAGTATCGAGGAGCATATTGAGACTTAAGATGTGTGATACACATTGAGGAGCTTAACTCTTGAGTGGGAAACAAACACACACCACCACTTTATGGGAAATGTTACTCCAACACAAGCTGAAGGATCTGTTACATCAGCACCACCTTCTCATATTCCCAAGAGTGCATATGGCCCAGCTCACTCCACTTCTCTTGCAAGCCAGGAATGTACAGATAGATATCCTAGGTGTGGATAATGTCTCAGTTGTTTGAAGCATTGCAGAAGTCAGACTGGGGAAAATGAATGAAAAATTTTTTGAAACCAAACTGATGGGAAAGAACAGAGTTGATATTTGTTCAGGGCTATAAAAACATTTTAGGGGAGGTACAGAATGTACTTTTTGGAAGACATCTGAAGGTTTGGGGTTGAATAACAACTTTAAAGCATTTCTGTTATTTTTCATTCTAAGTAGCACTGTAATTAGTGTTCCAAAGTTCAAACACACCTCTTTCTTGGGATAACATTTTATGACTCGAACAATACCCTGGGTCAGTCAACCAGGAGTCTTGCTATTAACAATGGCTAGCATTTGGCTAGACCTGGGGATTCAGGGAGAAGGCCATAGGATTAACCCTCTAAATGCCCCTAACTGGGTAGAAGACAAAGATCCTTAAGCACATAATTTCACCAAAGTTTTTTGTTTACCAGAAGAACCACTTTGAGCCCTCATGGAATCAAGTAAAGTGGCTTCCTGTGAAGGGCGGTTTGTGGGCCCCAGTCTCAGAGGTCATGATCTGCTTAATGTAGGGTCATTTGCTTGGCTTTCCCTGGGTATCTTCCTATGAGCTCGAAGCCTTGTAATTTTGTGAGCCATGCTTCAGCCCCAAGGCTTCTGTTAGGTGTAGTTTTTTTGTTTTTGTTTTTGTTTTTGTTTTTGGTCTTTTCGAGACAGGGTCTCCCTGTAGCCCCAGTTGTCCTGGAACTCATTCTGTAGACCAGGCTGGCCTTGAACTCACAAAGATCTGCCTGCCTCTGCCTCCCAAGTGCTAGGATTAAAGGCGTGCGCCACCACACCTGGCTCTGTTAGGTGTGTTTTATTGTCCCCTTGCTTGCTTTTAATCTTGATTCTTTTTATTTTTTTATTTTGCTTTCTTTATTTTTTTACTTGATCAGTTCATAAACATAGGAAGTAAACATAAGGAATATCCATGTAAACCCAATTAGCAAACATCTGAATCTGGTTCTTGTGCAACCCAGGGTCCCCAAGTCCAGTTGAAGAGATTTGTATACACAAACATGCTGATGAAATAAAAGTTCAGTCTGTTTTTGCAGTGATCTCACAATTCACCTCCCTTCCTTGGCCCTTACAATCTGATGTGCCCACCTCTTCTGTGAGAGTCCCTGGGCTTTGGAGGGGAAGGCTAGAGAGTGAGAGATGGGAAGATCCATTTTTGTGGGGGGGGGTCTGTCCAAGTTCTGTTTTCAACAGAGTGGTGGTAATCTTGATTCGTGACTCAGTTTGTCTCATTCCTAAAATCTCATCATAATCTCTTCGTTAGAGGAGGTGAGTAGATTCCAGAAACATATAGAAATAACTGTTACTTATTTCAATGGAAATATGACATTTCTGGAGTGTAGAGCAAAGAAAAGCAATGCTGTTGAATGTGTCAAGGTTCTGATATAGGCAATTAATACGAATGGTTCCTAAGCACTCACTTGTAGATTAACTAAATGCATTAGAATTAATGGAGAAAGGGGGCTGGGAGATGGCTCAGTATGTAAAGTGCTTGCTGAGCAACAAGAGGACAATCAGTGAGCTCCAGCTTCAGGAAGAGATCCTGTCTCAAAAAATGAGATGAGAAGAAGTAGAGAGACATCCAATGCCAGTCTCTAGTCTCCACATGTGTACAGCATACATGCACCTCTCTCTCTCCTCTCTCTCTCTCTTTCTCTCTCTCTCTCTCTTTCACACACACAATTTAAAGAATAATTTGATAACTTTAACATGTTGAATTAAAGGAAATTTTGAAATAATAGATTTTTAGGATGAATCAGTTTGAGACTCTTCTTTAGGTAGTCTGGAATGAACACAGGGGGTCTGAATGCTTTAAACTTCTCCAGGATGAGTCCTGGATTTCCATGGACTCTGTTGTGGTTGCAGGTGTTCACCGAAGAGTGATGATCTATGTAAGAGGAAATAACAACAATTAGCACATCAGGTGCTATGCGCATAATAAAGATTCAATGCCTTCTTGAGGAATGTGGAAAATATTCCTGACTTGCAACTGGAAGAACAGGAAGGGATCAAAGGACTGTCTGTATCTTGATCACCATTGGCTAAGTAGTTGTGAGGCAAAATGAATTTTAGTTCAGGTATTTGACAGCCTTAGTACATACTAGATACCCATAAAGGGAAAAGCCAGATTTTGCTATAACGAAGCTTTTGTCCTCAGTTCTTTGTGATGTCTCATTTTGTTCTTTAAAGGAGTGGAAAACACTTATCTTAGATGCTTCTGTGTGTGTGTGTGTGTGTGTGTGTGTGTGTGTAGGTGTGTGTATGTGTGTGTGTGTGTGTGTGTTTATGAGACAGAGAGAGAGAGAGAGAAGGCAAAATTGCTAAATGAAGTAATGAAAGAATTAATATTATAGAATTTATTTAAAGCATTTACTGAAGTGCCTAGCACACATGGCAGGGACTCAAGAAGGGTTCCATTGTAATAATAACAAAGATCGTTATTATTCACGATAGATATATTGACTGATATCATTTTTAACTATACTTCATATTAAATTGTATGTAAATGATTAGAAAGTGAGCAGGGGCTGGAGAGATGGCTTAGCGGTTAAGAGCGCCGACCTCTCTTACAGAGGACCCGGGTTCGATCCCCAGCACCCACATGGCGGCTGAGAACCGTCTGAAGCTCCAATTCCAGGAGAACTCCAGTTCCAGGGGAATCCGAGACCCTCTTCTGACCTCCGCGGCGTTGCACGATTGCATGCAGACAGTACATTCATACACATACATAAATAAATAAAATTAATAAAAAAAAGAAAAAAAAAGAAAGTGAGCACACACACACACGCATGCATGCGTGTGTGTGTGTGTGTGTGTGTGTGTGTGTGTAGTGAGTAAAAAATCCTCTTGTCTTTTCAAATTCTTACCCTTAATCCAAAGTCCCAATCAAGTCTTGTACCACACTATGAACCTTTGAGCCTAACTTCAAATGATATCTCTCCATATGAACTGTATCATTGGACAAATGTCAACAATGACTCTATATTCCCCTTCATTTCTTTAAGAACAAATCTCGTCTATCCCTAGGAGACACACATCATGCCATATAAAATTCTTTACAATTGGCACATTCCAGGAATTTACTAAATGTTTTCTCAGCGAATTGATATCTTCACATTCAGGAAGCCTTTTTACAATTGCAGAAGTCCAGAGAAACAGGCAGAGTGAATTCCACTTGTACAGAGGGCCATATTTAAAATTCGTGATTCTTCATTTGTAGAGATTATGCTCCTGGCCATTTCTCAGCCTGGGGCCTACATTTCCCCAGGATTATGGATCTGCATCTGTGCCCCTTGGATTTATCTCTCTGTATCACTTACTGCCTATGGATCTCAGTAAACAGAATATGGAGTCAACATAGCCCTTAAACCATGGCCTTGAGCTACTTAGTGGTTATTTTTATAACAGAAAAAAGCAAAATTCAACATTTTTTCTTCACACAGACATCAGCTGATGGAGTAAATGCAACATGAAACAAACCAACCTCTAAGTGCAATGATAACTTTCTTTTATAAGGTTGTTGGTTTCTCCATCTCTACTCCTAAACTAGTTTTAATCATATTTTGGGTGTGTATACACACCTACCAAAGTCCTGAAACTGGCTTCATCAGAATATTATCATCAAAATATAAACAGCAAGCTGGTAGCACATACCTTTAATTCCAGCATTCTGGAGGGAGAGGAAAGAGAAATATCGGGAGACTGAGGCCAACCTGGTCTACATAGAGTGTTCCAAGCCAGCTGGGGCTACAGGGAGACCCCTTTCTCAGTAAACAAACAAACAAACAAACACAATCAACACATATCTAGTAAGTTTAGTTCTCTCAGTCATGAACTAATTGATCTACTAATTCAACTTGATTCACCAAGTTTCCTATACCTCCTTCTCTCTGGCTTCTTTTCCTCATATACTTGCTTCCTGCAGACCTGTAAGTGCACCCATGTCATGCAATGCCCATGGAGATCAGAAGGGGTCATTGGATCCCCTGGAACTGGAGTTATGGATGGTTGTTAGCTGCCACGTGGGTCCTGGGATTTGAACTCCAGTCCTCTGTCAGAGCAGTCAATGATGTTAACCAATGAGCCATCTCTCCAGCCCTGAATATTTTATTTATATCCCCCAAATCACAGTGATCTATTATCATATATATGAAATCAGAATAGTAAATACATGTACTATAAAAGAATGGGGGATATTAGAGGTTAAAAGATTAAGTGGGATAGCTGGGCATAGTGGCGCACGCCTTTAATCCTAGCACTTGGGAGGCAGAGGCAGGCAGATCTTTGTGAGTTCAAGCCCAGCCTGGTCTACAGAGCAAATTCCAGGACAGCTGGGGCTACAGGGAGACCCTGTCTCAAAAAGACAAAAAAAAAAAAAAAAAAAAAAAGATCAAGGTGTGGATGCGGTGAGGTGGGGGAGAAGGGGATAGTGGAGAGTGGATGAGTTAACTAAAACTAAGGATGGTTGAAAAAGCCTTATGGGAATTCACTAGTTAATTTCAAAATATAACTTTAAATTAGAGAGGAGAGAGAGAGAGGAGAGAGAGAGAGAGAGAGAGAGAGGAGAAACAGGCTGAATGGGTTGACAATGCTACTACCAAGAAGTCTTGGGTTGTTAAATGAAAATTGCAGTATAAGGCATGGGACACGTCTGTACAAGTTATTGGTCAGAGTGGTCCCACAGGTCTCCCAAACAATATAGGATGTTGCCATCACCCTTGGTGGCCCACTGCAACTACCTAACAATACCACTCTTTTGTTCCAACAACAGAAATCAATCTCAAACTGATCAGCTGAAACTTCGGTGTCCCTTGAGGATGAGGGAGAAGAGGGGATAGTGGATGAGTGGATGAGTTAACTAAAACTAAGGATGGTTGAAAAAGCCTTATGGGAATTCACTAGTTAATTTCAAAATATAACTTTAAATTAGAGAGAGAGAGAGAGAGAGAGAGAGAGAGAGAGAGAGAGAGAGAACAGGCTGAATGGGTTGACAATGCTACTACCAAGAAGTCTTGGGTTGTTAAATGAAAATTGCAGTATAAGGCATGGGACACGTCTGTACAAGTTATTGGTCAGAGTGGTCCCACAGGTCTCCCAAACAATATAGGATGTTGCCATCACCCTTGGTGGCCCACTGCAACTACCTAACAATACCACTCTTTGGCTTCAAAACACACAGAAATCAATCTCAAAAACTGATCAGGAAATCTGTCCCTGTTGGCTAGCTTACATAATACTAGAAGGTGCTGTGCAGGCTATAGGGGAGCAAAGTCTGACCCCGCACTGGACCTTCCCTCCATGCTGTCGTACTAGGCAGGCTGCGCTGCCAGTGGAATGGCTGTTATGGTGTAACTCACCACTCTGGCCCCACAGTGGACCCTCCATGCTGTCGTACTAGGAAGGCTGCGCTGCCAGTGGAATGGCTGTTATGGTGTAACTCACCACTCTGGCCCCACACTGGACCCTCCATGCTGTCGTACTAGGCAGGCTGCGCTGCTGGTGGAATGGCTGTTATGGTGGAACTCGCCACTTTCTAATTGGCTTGAGGCCTGCTCTGCAGGATAGAATTTCATGCCTAGAACTGTAATCCTGGTTGAAAGTCCATGGCAGGGAAGAGAAAGAATGCAGGAGGTGGAGGATGGGAAGGTGAGCTGTGAAATCCCGTCTACTGCACGTTGCACAGCTATCACACTCATGAACTCATCACAATTGTGATTTTTTTTGCAGAAGACATGAACAAGATCAATTCCAGCACTGATGGGGCAGGTGCTCTCCAGGCCCCACTGGTTACTGAGGAGCTATTGGCAGCTGCTGGCTTCTGGGGAAGGAAGAATCCTTAATTTTTTTAGGGTGTGGTCACTGGCAAGTGTCCTATGGTCTAGTGGTTGGCCCATACCCAAGCACGTATGGGCATGGGCCTTAATGGGATATCAAAAAAAAGAGAACATATGAAGATGGGAGGGGTCATGTTGGGGGGATTGGGGGAAAGGCAGAGGGGAGAAATGGTGGGCAGATAGGATAATATTTCCTTATATGCATTTGTGAAACTCTCAAGAATAAAGAAAAATTACGGATTTCAAATATAAACATATGAAGTTGAACATTAACAAAATGTAACATAATAGCATCTATAACATAACATAGTAATATTATTCATATAGAAATTACTTGAGAATTTATTTAATAAATTAATGCTCATTATCTTTTGATGAATATATTTAGTTAATTAAACTTAAAATTAATGATTAAGCAGGTTGTCCTCTGATCTGTACATGCTGTGGCAACTATGTGTGCAAGCCCACACATAAATGTAATAAGTATTTTTAGTGTTCCCTGATATATAGTGATACATCCTCTTTGGAATCAGATATTATTGTATAGCTAACCAAATTAAATTGAAAAATGAAAGGCCAAGTGTTCACATAGAATGGTAAGCTGACCTTTGTTTCAAGCAGTACTAGGTAATAAACTATCTTTAAAACCTCAAAAAAATTAATGATTAAGAATAATCTTAATGATTAGCTCTTTTAATTAATTTCAGATGACAAAAATTTGTCTTTTAAAAGCTCTTGATAGGAGTAGAGCGAGAGCTCAGATGGTAAAATGGCTGCCACATAAGCACTAGGACTCAAGTTCAGACCTCCAGAACCCATGGAATAATCTCGGCATGATGGTGCACACCTGGAACCTCAGCTTTGGGAGCTAGGAGACTGGAGACAGGAGATTGAAGTTCACTAGCTGGCTAGTCTAGTCCCAAATTGCTGAGCTTCAGGCTCAGTGAGAGACCCTGTTTTAAAAATAATGGTGGCGGGGCTGGAGAGATGGCTCAGCAGTTAAGAGCGCAGATTGCTGTTGCAGAGGATCCGGGTTCGATCCCCAGCACCCACATGGCGGCTGAGAACTGTCTTTAACTCCAGTTCCAGGGGAATCCGATGCCCTTTTCAGACCTCCAAGGCATTGCACGACATGGGTGCACAAACCTACATGCAGACAGTACACTCATACACATAAAAAAATAAAAATAAATAATGGTGGCAAATGAGACAGGAAGGAAACACGATGTCCTCCACATATATACGAACACATGCACATGCCATACACACATGTATATGAACACGCGCACATGCCATACACACATGTATATGAACACGTGCACATGCCATACACACATGTATATGAACACGTGCACATGCCATACACACACATGCACTCATGCATGCACACACACCAATAAGTTATTGATATTCATTAAAGTCATTCACTTATGTTCTGGTAATTATATCAGGAAACCTATGCTTGTTTTTCTTTCATCTAAAGGAATTTATTTAACTCTACTCAGAAATGGTTGGGAAAACAAATGTTAACTTATATATTCATTTTTCAATACAAATATCTTATGTCTTCATTATTTTTGTCAAAACTTTGGAGCTATAGATCCATCTGACTGGAAGATGTCCTTGATATTACAGTTAACCAGCCAGTACCTAGTGTCAAGAAATTGGCTTGCATGCTTCAGTCCTAACAGCTATGTTAATGCACATCAGTGTGTCAGCCATTCACTTTGTATTTAATTCTCAGAAACAGATAGGGCCCAGAGTTCTGCCAATACGTGCTGCAAGGATGAAATAAAGCGCAGCCACCTTCAGCATTTCTTCAGATGTTTGTTTGCTGTATTCACAAGGAGATCTCCCTTAGAAGAGATACATTCTTTGAGTGGGTTGTGAAACATGGAATCACTAAATAAAACATCCCCTCCCTATAGCATTCAGAACTTGTCCATAATGATCTGCACACTCATTTTCTCATACCACGAAGGCCTGTGGTAGGAGGAAGTGTGTCTGAGCAGGAGAGACACTAACCGTGAGTACACGTATGGCTTAAGGCAGCCTTTCCATGCTTCAGTATTTCTGCCTGATTCTTTCTCTGGAGGGCAATGCAGGAAGGGGAGAGAGGACTTTTCTTTGCAAAGCAGAAGTGCAGCTGTCATAGGAGAGGTGGAAAAGAAAACCTTTAAATAACTGACTGTGGTAACAAGAAGGACCTTTGGGGTGCTGAGGGTAAGAGATTGCCTCACCCTTTGCCAAGCACATGGACTCTGCCACCTCGTGAAGCCCAGTGTGCCGTCTTCTGGCCTTAGGAATTCACAGGCAATGGAAAGCAGCACTAAAATAATCTGATCTCCAGATGGAGAGAATGTAAGAGAGGTTGGCTACGTTTTAGCTGCGGTAAAAATTTTTCTAAGGCCAATCATACTTCCCAATGTATTCCATTAAAGACAAAATTGTATATTTTACCACAACAATGTAGACACCTATAAAGAAAAAAGTACAGTTTTTACAGGTACATGGCTAAATGGCTACCCTCAAATTCCAGGCAATGTGCGTGCTTATTTTATTTTTTTGTTTTGCTTTATTTTGGTTTTGTTATTTTGTGTGTGTGTTTTCTGTTTTATTTATTTATTTATTTATTTATTTATTTATTTATTTATTTATTTAGACAGGGTTTCCCTGTAGCCCCAGCTGGGCCTGCTGTGTAATCAGGGTGGCCTTGATCTCACAAAGATTTGGCTGACTCTGCCTCTCCAGCATGTGCTGGGATTAAAGTTGTGCCCCACCATGCCAGGCATGCATACTTGTTTTAAATGGCCTTCATATGGCATATCTGATACACCCAAGTCATGGATCTCACTCCTCTATCTAGTTTTCAGACCGCTTCTGATCCTATGAGACCACCTTTAGGCTCCTACTTGTTTATTCTTTCTAAATAATCCCAGGCCTTATCACACTACCAATGCAGAGTCCAGGTTTATCCATATGTCTAATTTCCCTGAGAAGAAAAGGGGCACAATTTTCTAACTTGCCTAATTGGTACTAAGGTATGGGTGATCAAAATGCTTGACTGTCCCTGAGGTTTCCTTCACAATAAAAGAGCAGTTATTGCTACATAATGTCCAGAATTGGTGGTTATTTTTGTTTGTTTGGGTTGTTTTTTGATTGTTGGTTTTGTTTTAGTTTTAGTTTTTTGGGTATGTGGAGTAGAAGAGAACTTCCTTTTCTTATGGTTTCTTCTTCTGAAGAGAATAGAAAGTCAGAAATTCATCTGCCTCCTTCTATTTCCAAATAAAAGCTTTTCATGTCTACTCTAAGTATATTGAGGCTACTATCTGTTCATAGTAAGTTATATACTCATGGAGAGTGGTGTTGTAGGAGGAACTTAACCACTACACCATGGGCTCATGCAGCACCTTGCTGGCTCCCAGATGTGGACAGAAGGCCCACTACTGCTCTGAGAATCAATGACAGGCACAGTCACAAGTCTTCGCTGAGCAATGTGACTGTCATCTAACCACTTAAAGTGTCCTGGCATTTTTCACACACAGCTTTCAGGCATCCTACAGATGGGCTGCTGTGGAAGTGCATTTAATTTCAAGGGCTATGAAGATTTTCCTACTTTTTAACAATGAACTTCTAATTAAGATAAAGTATACTATCCCCCAAAACACAATCCCTTTATCATTTATTGTTATATATATTTTAATTTTTTTTATTTATTTATTTTTAATTTTATTTATTTTTGTATATGTATATATGTACTGTCTGCACGCAAGCTTGTGCACCCATGTCGTACAATGCCGCGGAGGTCAGAAGAGGGTGTCGGATTCCCCTGGAACTGGAGTTCTCCTGGAATTGGAGTTTCACACAGTTCTCGGCCACCATGTGGGTGCTGGGGATCGAACCCAGGTCCTCTGTAAGAGTGCTCGGCGCTCTTAACCGCTAGGCCATCTCTCCAGCCCCATAATTTTATTTATTTTTTACGTGTATGAATGTACTGTCTGCATGTAGATTTGTGCACCCGTGTCATGCAATGCCATGGAGGTCAGAGAGGGTGTCAGATTCCCCTGTAACTGGAGTTAAAGACGGTTGTCAGCCGCCATGTGGGTGGCATGTGGGTGCTGGGAATCGAACCCGGGTCCTCTTTCAAAAGCAGTTGGCAGTCTTAACCGCTAGGCCATCTCTCCAGCCCCTATTGTTATAGTCTTATTAATAAACTAAGATGAGCTGAGCTCAGTTGGTAGAGGGCTAGCCCAGCATGCACAGAGCCCTGGGTTCAATCTCCAGACCCACAGATACTGGATTTATTGGTGCACATTTGTAATCCTAGCACTTGGGAAGTAGAGACAGGAAGATCAGAAGTTCAAGTTCATCCTTGGCTACATAGTGAGTTTGGGACCAGCCTCAGACACACAAAAACTTGTCTCAAAATTAAAATAAAACAAAATAAAATAAGGTCGATGCTCAGCTCAGGGAACAGACAGTAGAGATATTGCAAATTGGAGTGCAGTCCCTGCCTGTGTTCACTTCCAGAGCAAAGTCCCGTAGGCCACGCTCTTTCATTTGCCTTTTATGATCCTAGTTATTTGAATAGAGTTCTGCTCTGCTAAGGATAAAAGCCACAGAATCTGATGAGTTCTTTTGTATCTTAAAGTCAATTACAAGTAAAAAGTGACAACAAATGAAATTTGGCACCAGACTATTTTAGTGCTGAATATTAAAAAATGAAACCAAACTAGGAGACTGTTAAAGAATGAGACATCTCAGGGACTTAATATTTGATGCAGATGAACCCCCTCCCCCAGGATTTGGGATGGTAAGATGTGCTTTTAAACTTCTATTTTTCCTACATGCTACAGTGAAAAAGTAGTTCTCAGGGCTGCCAACCTTACAGTAGAGGTTGAGTGGTAGTATATTTCTCCTACATAAAAAAAAAACAAAACTTCTATTTTGAAGGTGAGAAAGTTAATAATCAACAGAGCAATTTTCTTTTGCTTCTTCTTAGTGTCAGCTATTATTTTCTGATGCAGTTATATCTCACAGAGCTCCATCTCCACACCTATGTGGTGGGCCTCCTGGTTCCTGCCCTGAGTTCCTACCTTAGGTTCCTTAAGTGATGAACTGTGACCCAGGAGATGTAACCCAAATAAGCCCTTCCCTCCTCAAGTTGGTATTGGTCAGAGTGCTTTGTCACAGCAATGGAAGGCAAGCTAGGACAATCACCCTAGAGAATTTCTAAATGTCTGGATCCTCCTCAAATCAGTTAAATAAGAACATGCAGGCTAAATCCTAGGCATTGGTATTTTGAAATGTTTTCCAAATGTGTCTAATTTGTAGCCAAGTTTGAGCATCATCCATTTCTCAAGATAAATACATGACATTACAGGAAGACTTGGCCACTTGCCCCAAGGCTGCATTAGCTATTATTCCCAGTTTTCAGCAGAACCGTCCCTGAGCATGTGCTGTAATGGCATCCTCTGTCTCTGTCTCTAGTTCTAAATACTTCCAAGTTCCAATGGAGACTGGTTAGTTCATTCAGGCAACAAATTGTTAATCAACTGCAATTTATATAGCACTAGGTTTGTGACTGTGGATAAAATTTGGAACAAAGCAAAATTCCTGCCCTCATAAATTTCACATTCTAGCAGAGGCAGATAGCAGTGGAGTAGTGATAAAACAATTGTAAATACCGTATCTACAGTAAGTACAGGGAAGGGAAAGTTCATGGTAGCATAAGAACATGAGCTCTTTAAGAAAGTGAGAATTAAATGAGATCTGAAGGGCAAGTCAATAAATTAGGCAAAAGAAGAAGCAAATAGGGAGATGGAAGCCAGGCATGATGGCACACGCCTTTAATCCCAGCACTTGGGAGGCAGAGGTAGGCAGATCTCTGTGAGTTCAAGGCCAGCCTGGTCTACAGAGTGAGCTCCAGGCCAGCTGGGACTAAAAGGGAGACCCTGTCTCGAAAATACCAAAAAAAAGAGGGAGATGGAGGGAAGGAGAAAGTGAGGAGGGCAGCGGGGAGAGCATTCTTGACGCATTTAGAACAGTATGTACCAATGAGAGAATAACTTCCAATATTGACATGTTCTAGAAAAATCATTTTTACTTAATCTTGCAACTGAAAAGTTAATCTTACCATAGGTCGTATATACTGTAGGCAGGCTCACTGAACCTGGCACTCATCCTGCGACCTGGCACATGGCTTTAATCTTTCATGCCCCTACTTTGCTTTTGACCCGGAATAATGAATACATGTGTGTGTGTATGTCTTCCATATTAAGCACTGCAAACAGCACTTATTGAAAACAGTGGGAGATAAATAAATCCCATTTGTGTTGCAAGCAATAGATGGGATTAAATGGACAATGTCTGTGGTTGTGTGCTGTTCTAGGTCAATAGAGGTCAGAAGGGACACAGTTCTCTGATAAGATAGTAAAAGAAGGGGGCTGGAGAGATGGCCTAGCGGTTAAGAGCGCCGACCGCTCTTGCAGAGGACCCGGGTTCGATCCCCAGCACCCACATGGCGGCTGAGAACCGTCTGAAACTCCAACTCCAGGAGAACTCCAGCTCCAGGGGAATCCGACGCCCACTTCTGACCTCCGCGGCATTGCACGACACGGGTGCACAAACTTGCATGCAGACAATACATTCATACACATACAGAAATAAATAAAATTAATAAAAAAAAATTAAAAAAAAAAAGATAGTAAAAGAAGGAAGGCGACCTTGTTTGTGAACATATTTCCAAGAGAATTTTGAAGGAACAGTTCCCCAGCAATTGGGGTCTGCTCTTGGCTAAAATGGATGCTAAGAGTCAGGCTGTCTTTATTCAAGGATTGCTGCGATGTGGTAGCTCATAGTGACTGCCGTATGCCAAAAAGCATGAAAACATGAAATGTTGAAAAGTTTATGGAGCAGAGAGGTCTTTAGAGAGCAGATAACCCCAAATCATATAACAACTCGGTCACCATAGGCACAGTGAAATAATTACACATCCCCTCACTTTGTATCTGAAATTAGCATATGCTGTGCATCCACAAATGAGATGCAAATAGGCTGTTTACCTTTATCTGGTCAGTGCTTCATAACTGGAGATGCACTTTGCAATTACTTGGAGACCTTTAAACATACATGATGTTTAGTGATATGGTGCACCATTTTCATCAGAATCTTTGGGGCTAAAATCCTTATACTAATATTTTTCAGAGCTCTCTTAATATGCAGCCAAATGCAAACTGTGGTTCTAGACTGAGGGTTTGATCAAGGACAATACTAGGAAGAGATAAATTGTATCTGAAGTTAGCATGCTCTGTCTTTAATTATGGCCTCCAGTTTTTGAGGCAACGGGACCCATCATGCAATTAGGATCTCCTCTGTGTAATCACTCTTTCATAAGCAGCTGGAGTAGAATTAAAACCACAGGAGCACTAGGAAGAAGTCTTAAATGTAAAGTAAAATTCTACATTCTCTCTTCTCTTCAATCTTTTCCTCTCTACTGGTTGTGTGCGTGCTTTAAAATTTAAATTTTTTATTTTAAGGTCACTGTAGATTCATATGTAGTTGTAAGAATAACCAAGAGATCCCTTACAGCCATTTCCCATTATAGTAACAATTTGCAAAACTATAGCACAGTTTTATATCCAAGATATTGACATTGATGGATGTAAGATATAGGACATTTCTGTCACTGCAGGAATACCTCAAGTGGTCCTTTAATAGCCACAAATCTCTAGCTTCCACCTCTACCTCAATCAGCCATGAATCTGTGGTCTGGTTCTATAATTTTGTTGTTTAAAGGATGCTATCCAAATAAAACCATAGAGAGCCTTCAGTCCATATTTGGGGGGGGCATGGATAGGGAAGCGACTCTAGATTCGATTGAGAAATGATATATGACTTATGGGAAAAGTTTAATAACGAGAAAAAAAGCATAGAGAGCACAATCTCCTGGCAGCTTTAATTTTCACTCAGTATCATCTCTGGAGACTCATGTAGGTTACTGCATGCAATGTAGTTTGCTTCTTTTAACTGATGAGCATTATTCCAGTATAAGGATAGTCACATTTAAACAAATATTACCTATTATGAATGCAGCTGCTGTGAATACTTGTGTGGAGGTTTTGGCTGACTGCGTCTTCATTTCTCTGAGGTCAATGTCTAGCAGTGCAAATGCTCGATCTTCTTCTTCTTCTTTTTTTTTTTTTTGGTCTTTTTGAGACAGGGTCTCCCTGTAGTTCCAGCTATTCTGGAACTCACAAAGATCCAGCTGCCTCTGCCTCCCAAGTGCTAGGATTAAAGGCCTGGCAGTTTAGGAACTTTCTAACCCCACCCCCCAGTGACATTCATTCTCCAGCAAGGCCACACCTTGTAAAGCCTCCCAAATCAACACCACAAAATGGGGACAAAAAGAACAAATGCTTGGAGCCTACTCATGGCATCTCCCCATGGGCTGCTTCAAGCCACTGACCGACTGGCTTGAAACTTGCTGCCTGGCAACACCTTGCGGACCTCTGCAAGCTTCATAGCGAGTCCTGGGAGCAACACTCCCTCATGGCTGTTCCCCAAACCTCCAGAAAGCAACTTCCTTTGAGTGTCACAAGGGCGCTCTGCCCCTCCTGGTCTATTTCCCAGAGATACAGAGACAGACACCCAGTAAACCCACCCAGCTATAATGACACCTCAGTGAACACCACCCAGTAAGCCATGACCATACCCTTCCCAATGAGGTATCAGCCCAGGACAATCTCTATAATTGCTTTTCTTTTCCTGTATTCTTTTTTTTTTTTTTTTTTTTTTTTTTTNAGATTGAATATATTTTTATTGTTGGGTCTGAGAGTTCTTTATATATTCTATATTCTAGTCCTTTGTCAAATATGTGATTTGCAAATATGTTTCTTGCTCTTTCATTCACTTAACAGAGTTTTCACAAAGCAAAGTGTTTTAGATTTTGATAAAATTGAAATTGATAATATTTTTCCTTTATGTATTATGGTTTTTAAAAATTATTTTTCTTTTCTTTCATAGTCGATTTATTTATTTATTTTATTAGTGATGTGTGTATGTGTGTGTATGTGCACAACTGAACAAATACACACATGCATACCACAGGGCATGTGTGAAGGTCAGAGGACAACTTGAAGGAGTCCTTCCTCTATGTCAAGTCCTGCAGAGTCAACTTAGATTGTCAATTTGGGAGTAAGTGCTCTCATCCACTGAGCCATCTCCCCAGCCCTCTGTGCTATGTTTTTTATGTTATATCTAAGAACTATTTTCCTACTCCTAGATTATAAGAATTTTGTATTATGGTTCTTCTCAAAGGTTTTTCTAGTCATGAATTTGAGGCCATAAGGACCATCCAAGTTAATTTTTGTAATTTTTGAATCAGTTTTGTAAGACTTAAATCAAGATTCTTTATGTCCACGGATATGTAATTGCTAAAAAGCGTCATTTGCTGTTGAAAAGACTATTTGTTAAAATGCTTTTGCAGTTTTGTCAATTTGAGTGTTCTTTATTTTGTTCATTATTATTGATTTTGTGCTAATTCCTCTGCCAGTATCACACAATCTTAACCACAATAGCTACAAAACAGGATTTGAAGTTGGCTGGATGGATTCCTCTCAGTACTGTTCCCTTCATCCCTCCATTTTGTTCTGTCTCAAAATTGTTGCAGCTATTCCAGTACCTTAGTTATTCAATAGAAATTTTGCAATATTTTTATATTTTACATTTAGTGGATATTTTATTATTTTATTATTTTTTTAAGTGGATATTTTATATTTAGTGGATATCTTTACTAGGATGAACTCTCCATTTCTGTAGTTCTCAGATCTTCTCAACAGTATTTTGTGGTTTTCAGAATACAAGTTCTGAGCATGTGCTGCATTTATCCCAAGGTAGTCATGTGGTTCATATTTCTTAGTAAATATAAATATTATATTATATTATTTTAAGTTTGATATCTTTGTGTCACTGCCCTGCCATTATAAAGAAGCAGAATTAATTTTATCAACTGGTTTGATTTTTACCAATTATCTTGTATCTTTATGGTTCTTGGTCATTAACTCTACAGTACTTTTGTCTCCTTCAGATTCTCGCTAGTATGGTCATGTCATATGAGAAGAGGGGACGCTCTATGCTCTCCTCCAGTATCTTCTATTGATTCCTTTTGTTGAGAGAACTTTGGCCAGTCATTTTTCTTGGACACATTCTCTCATATTTCCATTATATGAGAATGTTTTGACTTCTCCTTCATTGTTAAAAGGTATTTTCAAAGGGTCTAGGCTTCTAGGTTGAAAGGTATTTTCTTTTACTACTTGAAAAAAGTGTTCTGATTCCTTCTTTTTATGGTTTCTGATTAGAATCCAACTGTCATTCAATTTTTTTCCTACACATTTCCTGCATATTCCATTCCTGTATAGAGTACATTAAATTAGGCAGGGATAGCGGGGGAAGGGGGTGGGAGAGGGGAAGGGAATCTAAGTACCATCAAATTATATTGTATGAAAATCACAGAAATTCAATTAAAAAAGAAATTACAATGAAACTTCAATTTTTTTCTATAAGCAAGAAATTTTCTCAATTTTCAGTAATTCTTGTTTTTAGTTTCAGAAGCATCTTTTTAGTATCTTATTTTTTATTTTTATTTTATGTATATGAATGTATTGTCTATATGTGTGTTAGTGCACCCATGTCATGCAATGCCTGTGGAGGTCAGAAGAAGGTGTTGGATTCTCTGGAACTGGAGTTACTGATGGTTGTAAACCACCATGTGGTTGCTGGGAATTGAACCTGGGTCCTCGGCAAGAGCAGTCAGTGTTCTTAACCACTGAGCCATATCTCCAGCCCCATAATGTGAATAACTTTAACTTTATCTGGCTTAGCTTCTAGAATCAGTAGTTTGCTTATTCGTAATTTTGGAAAGTTTTTAGTCAACATTTCTTTGAGTATTTTTTTCAGCCCAATCTTTCTCAGACTGGGTAATTTCCATTGTTCTGACCTCCATTTAACAGATTCTTTCCTTGATCCTTCACTTTTTTCTTGGTTCCATCCACCAAATTTCCAATTTCAGTTATTTTGTTTTGAAATATCTTTTTATGTATATTATTTACTTGATAAAATTTCTCCTTTTCCTTAGCTTTTATTTTTTCCATTTCTTTCAAAAACATTCATTGTTTGTTGACTTCGTTAAAGCTACTTTTAAACATCCCTATTATTGTTGTATGTCGTCAACTGATTATCTGTTTATCTTTGGTTTGAAATCTTCCTGGTTCTTTGTATTGAAGTTTGGGTATTTTCATGGTATACTATGGGACACAATTCTAGATCAAATTTAAACATGTACTGGCTTGTTATTGCTAAATGTGGACAGAATTTCATATTCTGTACTTGGTGTCTTGGCAAACAAGGGTGTGGGTTCTGTTACTTTGGGGCTATTTTGTGACTTCTGGTTCTCTCCATATCTCAACTGACACTGTAGGCTTATTGCTGCTTGGTAATGATAAACCTTCTGAATCCATACTGGACCTCCCTGACTGTTCACCAGTGGGAAAGGGGAAGAATACCTCATTTATGCAAGTAGGGATAGAAGTCCAGGCTTCTCATAAGGTTTCCAGAGGTGCCCTGGGTAGGGGAGAGGGTGGGAGTCTAGTCTTTCACTTGGCTGTTGCTGGGATGAGGAAGGGAGGAACCAGCAGTGTTTGTCCTGAGTAGACTAATTATAGCTTAAAAGTTTTCACCCTGCTAGTTGTGCCTTTTATGGTCTTTTGGCTAGAAAGAACTGATTTTTGTTGCTTTCTTATATTTTTGTCTATACTCTGAACCCCTTTTTGGGTTCAAGTCTGAAAAAAAACAGAAGGAACTCACTTTAATTTCATTTTTTTGAAGTAAGCATTTTATAGCCTGTCTTCTTTCCTTTGTATTCAAAATCTGTTTATTTTTATATGAAATACTAAAGGTTAATACAAAAATGGATTCATTCTATTCTTCTAAAAGTAAAACTTGGCTATATGCTCTAAATGTATACCAGAAGGTATTTTCTCTTTTTTTATATGAGTTTTTAATTAGTGTTGTTTTTATATTTCTTTTAAGTTAATTTTTATTAAGCACATTTCATACAATATTTCTTTTTTAATTTATTTTATTTTTACGTGTATGAATGTACTGTCTGCATGTAGGTTTGTGCACCCATGTTGTGCAATGCCACGGATGTCAGAAGAGGGCATCGGATTCCCCTGGAACTGGAGTTAAAGATGGTTCTCAGCCGCCATGTGGGTGCTGGGGATTGAACCTAGGTCCTCTGCAAGAGCAGTCGGTGCTCTTAACTGCTAGGTCATCTCTCCAGCCCAATACAACATTTCTTAATCAAATTTAGACTCATTCCCCCAACCATGCCCCCCCCTTACGCCCACCCCCACCCCTCGCCAGAGCTCTTGGATTCTGTCATACATGTTAAGTCCTGTCTTGCATCTTTTTCTCAGTCTTTTATAACCTTTTCAGTGCACGAGTTTACTGTTTTGGACAGCTCTTTGAATAGGTTTTTCTCTTTTTTTGTTCCCTTTAATTTCATATTATTCCAAAATATAGTGATCAACCCTATTTTGTTGTCTTTCAATGGAAATCTTTGTCAGTTCATTAACCATTTTTATTGCTTCTCTGCAATTGTACCTTTTCTCTAAATGTTTTGAATTTACACTTATTCCTCAGGCAACTATTGACACCACTATCAAAGATCACACATTACTCACAAACCTTTTTCTTTTAATTGAATTCAAATTCTTGCTGCAGTTAAAATTGTTTGGTTATTCCTGTTAAAATTCGATTTCCCTTGATTTCCCTGACCAAATATTTGAATCACAGCTCTTTAACTCTGTGCAAATCAGAAATGTTGAGAACATCATTTTCTTCACTATAAAATAGGAATTGTAATTCTGACTTGTACCTTTTAGGACTGAACTGAGACCTCAGTGAGGTCATATGTGTCTAATGAGCACCAATTAAAGTCAGGCACTATGATAGGACTTGAGTATGAAACAGTGAATATAAGATAACGTTGGAGACTTGGTCACAGTCTAAAGGCAGAGACATATAAAAATGTGCTTTAGAACAAGTAGAGGGGAACATAGTATGCATAGCTATGTTATGGGAAGACTTAGGGGCCTAAGATCTCTGGCAAGGATTCCCAGAGATGGTGCATGTCAGCTGCTTGCTAAGAGTGAGCAATTCACGTACGGAAGAACGGATGAGATGTGCTGCATGTACTGCAGCACCAGGAGGAAAAGCTCTCCTGTAAAGCCAGCTTTCCTGCTACTCCAGTGAGCCAGTGACATTTCAAAGACATGAATAACTGCATCCATGTTAGACTTAGTGCCCCTGGGAGAAGAGACAGTAGAAGATGGCCTTCCAGTATGTAAGTTCTGATCTATAGCTAAAACCTTTGGAAACGAAGAAGAGTAACTTTTTTTTGGGGGGGGGGATCTTTTTGAGACAGGGTCTCCCTTTTAGTCCCAGCTGGCCTGGAGCTCACTCTGTAGACCAGGCTGGCCTTGAACCCATAGAGATCCACCTGCTTATGCCTCCCAAGTGCTAGGATTAAAGGCATACGCCACCATGCCTGGCCAGAAGAGTAATGATTAAAAGGCTTTTTGTTAGTGTATCTGAGAAAGATTAACTTTTACTTTAAAAATGACCAAACTTGGTCATTTTAACAGTGACTACTTCTATTAGTTACACTTACTCATACTTGACTGGGTATTACTATGGTCATTCATTCATCACCTTATGCTTAATTTGGATATATGCATAATATATGTATAATGTATATGGTAATTAATTGATTGTGATAGTTCCAAAGAGTTAATTTTTTTTCCCTGTCAAAGAAGGCACCTCAGTCATCCATGTTCAATTTCCCCTATGAATCTAGGAACTAGTGACACCCTTATTAAACCTTCTTCATGGGAAGTTCATTGACAGCTCAGCATCCTGCACCTTAACAGCTACAACTTTTCACCCTTTGCTTTCATGTTACCTTTGGGTGTAAGAAGGAGAATACAAGGTTGAACTTTGTAATTATCATTTGCTGTTAATTTGCTCTTCAGTATCAGAAATGCAAAAGCTTTTCATTTCCATATCTCGTTTGAATGACCTGGCTTTAAAAATAAGTGCAGCCCAGGTACAATGTATTCCTCTGTTTGTGACTGAATATAATCACAGAGTCAGAAGACAAAAATTCCACTGGTTACATTTCTTCCCGTGCTTATCTTTCCAAGTTCTAATTTGGGGAACCAGCACCACTTTGACATAGCTACATTGAAGAGCTGTTATGTGATGCATTATCTCCTACATATATGCAGTGTGCATAAACCTAGATATAATATAATAATATATAATAATATAATTATATATGTGCATGTACAGCAGCATGACTTTATAATCCTTGAAAACTAGAAAAAATTTCACCAGCCTAGTTATTAAACTGCTGATGATTAGCTAACAAAAAGCAGCCACAATAAATACAAGTAGAATTACAGTATGATATACCTATTATATTTATTTTTATGCTATTGTCACACAAAGAAAACAAAAGGATAGTGACCCAAGTCACTTATCTTTAATTCTGGCAATTGTTTTGATCCTATATACAAAGTGTCTCATCAGCTAGGTGCTTACTGCCCACTTGTAACATCAGCAGACAGCTAAATCCAGACTTTAACCTGGAGGAGGTGATGTAGTATGCATCAGGATAAGCCCCAAGGCCACTGTATTGGTATCAAGGTTCATGGCCCAGAATCAGCAACACACCAGATCGGCAGAGAATTTTCACTCAGGATGGACTGCCATTGTTTTTAACATCTCTGATGGAATTCAAAGCACACTTGATATTTTTTGAGATTTTTTCCTACCAAAAATGCACTTTAAAAAGCCAGGTGTGGTAATGAATGCCTTTAATCCAAGTACTTGGGAGACAGAGGCAGGTGGAGCTCTGTGAGTCCAAGGCCAGCTTGGTCCACATAGGGCTACAGGGAGACCCTGTCTAAAAAAAAAAGGGGGGGGGACCAAAATGCGATTTAAAGCTCTAAGGGTAAGCATATAAATGCAAAAACATTTAGGGACAAATCTAACAGTAGACATTAAAATTGAAGTAGAATACAAGAAAAAGAGCCAGAAAACAGAGAACTTTGAGAAGTAGTAAATGTTTTTAAACATAAACTAAATGTACAATTGGCAATTGACTTACAAAAACACTTAGCACTCTTCAATAGCAAAGTGTTAAAGATAACGCCTTCCTATCTAGTCTGTCTTAGTCACATTTTTCTGTGATTGTTATCAGTGTGGTCACTACATTTAAAGTTACACAGGAAGAAAGCAGTGAGACTGTCAGAAATGAACAACAACTAAAGATAAAAGGAAGAGAAAAATAGGTTCATGAGGAAAGATGAAAGGAATGGTGTCTCTTTGGCCTGGAGAGAACAAAGGAGTAGCATGATTGCTGTTGTCAAATACAGAACAGATTGAGGACGTGTGCTGAAGAGTTATTTTCCATTATGAAACAGATCAAGAAATACAAAATAAGAGCCTAATGAAAAGAAACAAGCATACAGGAATGCTAAAGAGATGTTGGGTGGACTTAAGCTGAAAAATGTAGATGTGGAAATGATCAGAGACTGGAATAGGATACTGAAGAACATCGCCTGGAACAAAGAAGAATGCTTCCTTTTCTTCTTATAAAATAAGCAGATCTCATTACAAAACATTTTAAAAAAGATGAGAAATGCATATATACACATATATACATTTTCATGTGCATATATATACACACATATATCCTATAATGAATTCTATAATCCAGAGAGAACTAATTTCCCACTATCTTTTCTAAACACACACACAAATGTAAGTACCTACAAACACTAATATATGTATGAATATGTGTGCATGTGTGTAGTGTTTTTGTTTTTACCAAAACATGATCTTATTGTCCACTCTATTTTAGCTTAATCTTTCCACTTAAAACTACATGTAAACGGGTTTTGATTGCTTCATAGTACTCTACTGTCTTATAAAGGTTGATTTACTTAACCAATGATACACTCATTTCTAGTTTTCCTTTTTACTAACATGCAATGAGCAGTTATATAATTGCAATTATATGTAATTTTATCTTAATATAAGTTTTTAGAAGCAATTATTGATCTATAAAATGTTGGTAGTAACTATTTCTTACTTCCAACAAGTTTGAAATGATTTATACTATCACTGACAGTAGTGTAAAAGAATATCCTTTCCTAAGGACTCAGATATTACTAAATATTATCATTTTTAAAGCTGTCCTAAAAGTTAGACCATTTGGAACCATCCTATAAGTCAGTTAGTATAGCATAGAGTAATTGGAAAAATAAATGTTATTAGAAATGTTCTGAATTATGAGTTGGAACAATACCATAGGCAAGTTACAGAAAAGTGCAGTTCACTTTCCTCGAAAGAACATTCAAGAATACTTTAAGGGTGAAGTGATTGGTGGGGCGGTTAGAGTACGGCTTTCTACAAACACCTTGGACAAAGTATGACTGTGTATAAATGTTTCCAAAATTGGAGCTGGTAGTAGTTCATGTGGGCAGGCAGATGGCTTAACCAACATGTAGCTATGATTACTGTGTTCAGTATTTTCCTGCACTTCAGTTTTACTTCCATTAAGAACTGAAGGAAATTCCTCCAATTTTGTGGCAAGCCCAATTGCTTTAGAATATAGACTGGACACTCATTTGATCAACTTGATTGAACATATAAGCCCCCCCTGCTGGATGGTGGGACCCATGAGCTGTGTGGGTTTGGGCACAACTGCTTGCAAATTGGTTTTACATGAAGGATGCCTGTACTCACAAATTATCATTTATTGTTAAAAAAAAATGAAAACAAAACAAAAAAACAGAGAAAGATGTAGAAAAGTTACGGCAGAATGCCTGTTCTGGGATGGGTATGGGTGGGGTGGGGGGAAGGGAAAGGGATATATGCCTGAACTGAATTGGAAAATGATGTATGAAATACACAAAGCATCAATAAAAAAAAAAAAAAGAAAGTGAAGCACTAAACAACAACTTCCTTATTCTTTTAGGTAAGAGTAGAATTCATTCCAAAATCCCAAAATGTAGGACAAAGTCAGTGTTACACCAACTCCAGTGTCGCTTGTGTATGAGCTGTGATGAAAGACATATTCGAGGCAGGCACGGGAGCAAAGTCCTTCGGGGCCTGACCCCCTGGAGGTCCCTGACAGAGTGCTCGGCCTTGACCATTTCTCGATATGCTCCTAAGATGTCACGCTTCCTTGGTGCTGGGCTTGGCATGCTGTCTTTCTTAGTTACAATATACTTTCTAAATATAACAAAGTCCTCTCTCAAGTTTAATTAATTGTTCCTTATAGACAAAGGACAGAGTTACCTAGATGTTCCGGGAGTTGGCAATAATAGCCAAATACCTCCCCCAGTTCTTGGCCATTCTTGGAGCAGGAACTTTCTGTAAATCTTAGTCAAATTAAATATAAAAAATATTTTTGAGTATGACCCTCCTTTCTTAGAAGCTCTTGCAAAAATTCATTGGAAAAACAACATTACATTGGGTGATATCATAGACCAATTACAAAATAATAAATTGTTTGAAGAAAGTTCAAAATAGGATAATCAGGTAAAATGATGTTTTATATCATGACTGTTACTGAGTAAAATGGGAATTCCAGTGGCAGTTGTGTATGACGGGAGGCATTATTTAATTAAAGGCAGATGGTGGGCTCCTCCTTTAAGAAAAAATAACATGCAAAGGGTCCCTGATTCTCCCCCTCCTTTCACAGGAACATATAATGAATGAGAAGATAGATGGGTTAATATAGATGGGTAGTGGGTCTTTTACTATACTTTAAACTTCATGCAAAAATTGCTAAAAGCTAGGCCTCCTTGGCGCTTGTTAACCCCACAGCAAAAACAAACTATTATTAATTAAATATACAATAGTAAATGGTGACATTGCACACACTGTACCAAAGCAAGACATGTTAAAAAATTGACTCCGGGTGCATTACAATTAGCCTGAGCATTTCCCTGGGAGACAAAAAAAGAAAACTTTAAGATCACAAAGTAAAGGTTATTTTAGTTATAAAGTAATAATAAAAAGAAAAGCCACAATCTCTCAGTTCAAAAAAGGTTTTGTTCCAGACTTGTGCCTGCGGTTTTGTGACCATTGTCTAAACTCAAAGATGTATTATGCTGTAATCTGCCAACCATGACCCATGACTATGTACTTTGGTTAATGTATGAAAATTAAATTGTTAGTAACCTGTCCAGTAGTTCTGGAAAGTTTGCCAACTTTCCTTGCTGTTTCTTCTTGAATTTACTATAAAATCACTGCCTTGAGCTCAATAAAATTGCTACAAATTCAGAAAAACTTCTATTGGTTTTCTTTCTGTACGCCATTCACCGACCCTGTGTTTTTCCTGCCAAGAGGACTCTGGATACCCACGACCCCCGGAGGGCCAGTCGGTAGCAGTTGGCACCCGAACAGGGACCCTTGGACAGGTAACCTTTTTCTCTTTTCTCTTTTTCTTCCAGAACACAGGAAGGTTCTCACCAGGGTGCCGCGGACCCGCTGATAAAGGATCATCGGTTAAGTGCGAGTAATCGTTGAAGTCATGGGGCACAGTGAGTCAAAACAAGAAAATATGTTTCTTTCTGTTTTTAAACATATAATGGCAGAGAAAGGATTAAAGGTCTCAAAAAAGACTTTAAAGGATTTTTTAGATTTTATTAAGAAGGTTAGTCCTTGGTTTCCGGTGGAGGGCACTTTAGCTCTACCAGATTGAAAAAGAATTGGAAAAGAAATGAGAAAACATGTGGAAACACATGGTGAGGGGAAACTCCCTAACTATGCATATCCGCTTTGGTTACAAATGAAAGAACTGTTAACTAATGGGTCAGACTTTGAGGGGCTTGTACATGAAACATCAAAAAATAAAAAACAGAAAAGCAGTGAAGGAAAGCCATTACAATCCCTTACCTCTACAGAGGGGGGATCAGGTCTATATCCTCCAATACCAAAACAAGATCAGGGATCAAAGACAAATTTTTTTGAAGGTGAGGGCGATTTTGATTCAGAAAGTGAAAATAAAAAATATGGACCTCTAGAGGATTGGAGTGACTGGGACGATTGTCCTTTTGCTAATCGTCCTCCTTCCGCTCCACCTTCATCGTCAGGATGGTCCTCAATCCCTCAACCTCTCTGGCACTCAGGATGGATGCGTGCAGATTACACCCCTATGATGGCATTCCCTGTTTAAAAGGCTAGTGATAAAAACCAGAAAGAAAAAAAAAGAAAGTGGCCCCCGCTGGTTCCCACTGTCCCTTCAGGTTTTCGTGGGGCCATGGCAGAGGCAAAAAGGAATGGGGATTGTTCCTTTACTTTCCCAGTAAAAGAAGTTGATGGACAGCCTGTTTGGGAGCCCCTTCCTCTTAAGGTCTTAAAAGAATTACAATCAGCAGTAAGGGCCTCGGGGGCCACCACTCCATACACCATTCAGGTGCTAGAAATGGTGGCCAGTCATTGGTTAACTCCTGGCGACTGGCATCAAACTGCCAAGGCCACTTTAAGCCCGGGGGACTATGTATTGTGAAGGACTGAGTATGAAGATAGATCTAAACAGACCATAGGTCAATTTTTGAAGAAAAGAGGCCCTAAGCCAACTATGGATATGCTTTTAGGGATGGGAAATTATGCCACAAATCAGTTACAGGTAAAAATCCCCAGAGATATTCTAAAAACAGTTACTACTAATGCTCTGGAATCTTGGAGAAAGTTGCCACCTTCTGGAACCAAGGGCTCTACTTTGTCAAGAATAAAACAAGGAAATGAAAAACCTTATCAGGAGTTTGTTTCTAGGCTTGAGGAAGCTATTCACAGAATGCTGCCCCAATCAGAAGGGACAGATATCTTGCTTAAACAATTGGCATGGAAAAACGCCAATACTCTCTGTCAGGATCTTATAAGACCTGTCAAAAAAACAGGGACTCTACAGGACTATATAAAGGCCTGTGTTGATGCCTCACCAACAGTAGTTCAGGGTATGGCTTTTGCTGCAGCAATGAAGGGACAAACATATAGCGCCTATGTAAAAAAGACTTATGGAGGAGGACAAGGATCCTCAAAACCCACATGTTTCAAATGTGGCAAAACAGGACACATGCAAAAGGCTTGCCCTAATGGGGCAAAGGAGGGCAAGAGAGGGCCCCCTCCTGGGTTATGCCCCAGGTGCCAAAAAGGTAGACATTGGAAGAGTGAGTGTAGATCTAAGTTTCATAAGGATGGAACCCCTCTTACGGGGAAGGAGAAAAAAAAAAAGATGCAAAAAAACTAGATTTGGGACAGCCTTTCAGCCCCGTAGAAAGAGAGGAGAGTGAGGAGAGTAAGGAGGTTACTTGGGGGTTAAACCCTGAAACTCCTGAATTAACTGTTCATGATTTACCCAGAGCAACATCGGGAAGTGCAGGGCTGGACTTCTCTGTCTGCCAGGATATAATTCTGTCCTCAGCGGATGGAGTGGCGCTAGTCCCCACTTCTACATTAGAAACTCTGCTATGGGGGACTGTGGGTTTAATAATCGGTTGTAGTTCAAATTATAATAAAAATTTTGAAGTTTTACCTGGTGTTGTGGACTCTGATTTTACTGGTGAAATAAAAATTATGGTCAGGCCTTTAAAAGAGACAATTCAATTACATAAAGGACAAAAAATAACTCAATTATTGTTACTACCTTATGTAAACTTGCCAAATCCAATTTTAAAACAAAAAAGAGATCAGGGTCAGTTTGGGTCTTCTGATGTGATAGCTTGGGTCCAAGACTTAAATAAAAGCTGACCCTTTAAAATTATAAAAATAAATGAAAAATGTTTAAAAGGCCTTTTAGATACAGGAGCTGACAAGACTTGTATAGCAGAAAAAGATTGGCCATCTTCTTGGCCTTCTCAAAATACCTTTTTCCTCTTTAACAGGATTGGGCACAGTTTCCAACGTGGCCCAAAGTTCTCAACTTTTAAAGTGGGAACTTGATGGAAAGACAAAATTAATTCAACCTTATATTATTCCTTCCCTGCCCTTTTCCTTGTGGGGCAAAGTCATTATGAGTGACATAGATCTTAAATTAGTGACTTCAGACAACTTAAACGAACAGTGTTTTTCATAGGGGCCATTGGAAGCTTTTTATGCACAGATAAAATAGATTGAAAATCAGATGAACCTGTATGGCTTAACCAGTGGCCCCTAACAGGAAAAAAAAAATACAGGCTATTGAACAACTAATAAAAGAACAGCTCCAAAAAGGACATATAGAGAAAAGTAATAGTCCTTGAAATACCCCAATATTTGTTATTAAAAAGAAATCAAAAAATGGAGACTGTTACAAGATCTTAGAGCTGTAAATGCTACTATGATTGATATGGGAGCCTTACAGCCGGGATTTCTGTCCCCGGTTGGGGTCCCAAAGGGATGGGACATAATTATAATAGATTTACAAGACTGCTTTTTTACAATCCAATTACATCCTGAGGATTGTAAGAGATTTGCCTTTAGTGTACCATCAGTAAACTTTAAAAGACCTTATAGGAGATACCAGTAAAAAGTTTTGCCTCAAGGAATGAAAAATAGCCCAACTTTATGTCAAAAATTTGTAGATCAAGCCTTATTAGCCACTAGGAAACAGTATCCTGATACATATATTCTCCATTATATGGATGATATATTATTGGCACATCCCTCAGATAATACTAATCAACAAATATTACAATTTACTTTACAACAATTAACTTCATTTGGATTGGTAGTGGCTCCAGATAAAATACAAAAGAATAAGCCTTTAAGTTATTTGGGACAATATATTTATAATGATTATATTAGTAATCAAAAAATGTCAATAAGACTTGATAAATTGTGCACCTTAAATGATTTTCAAAAATTGTTAGGAAATATTAATTGGATCAGGCCTCATTTAAAAATTACTACCGGAGAGCTAAGCCCTTTGTTTCAAATTTTACATGGGGACTCAGATCCAAGGTCTCCCAGAAATATGACACCAGAGGCCTTACAGGCCCTAAGTAAGGTTGAGGCTCAACTTAATCAGGCTAAAGTAAAACAATTGTCCTATACAGACCCTTGGGACTTAGTAATTTTTAAGACTCCATATACTCCCACAGGATGTTTATGACAATCAGGAATATTAGAATGGATACATTTACCACATGTACAATCAAAAATGTTGACATCTTATCCTTATATGTGTTCTTTGATAATAACCAAAGGTAGACAAAGATCCAAAGAACTTTTTAGGAGAAAAATGCGTAACATTATAATTCCTTATAATAAAAAAAAATTTAAAATATTATTAACAGAAAGTGAGGATTAGGGTATAGCCTTACAGGGCTTTACAGGACAAATTCAATATCATTATCCAAAACATCCTCTTATTAAATTTTATCAGGAAACAGAAATAATTTTTCCATCTAAATACTCGCAACAGCCTCTAGAGACAGCTCTTTGTATTTTTACAGACAGGTCATCTAATGGGAAATTTACAGTTTATGTACAGGATCGTGAGCCTTTGGTAGAACAGGTAAAAAAAATTCTGCACAACAGGCAGAAATAAAGGCAGTAATCTTGGCTTTCCAAACTTATACAAAAAAATTTAATCTTTTTACAGATTCAAAATTTGTGGTTAGTTTATTCCCGGCCATAGAGACAGCTTTGCTGTCTGGAAATTCACGTATTCTGCCTCAACTACAAATACTTCAAAAGTTAATTAAAGACAGGACAAAAAAATTTTATATAGGCCACATATGTGGTCACTCTAATTTACCAGGACCTTTAAGTAAAAAAAATGATATGGCTGATACTTTAACTAGAAATTTGGTTATGAATGTGACAGAGGCTCAAAAAAGTCATAATTTACATCATCAAAATGCATTGGCATTAAAAAGGATGTTTAAAATAACTAGAGAACAAGCTAGACAAATAATTAAAAATTGTGGGACGTGCCCCCCTGTTTACCACCCACCAAAAATGGGGGTCAACCCATGGGGACTTAAGGCTCTTGTCTTATGGCAGATGGATGTAACTCACATCCCTGAGTTTGGAAAGCTTGCCTTTGTTCATGTGACAGTAGACACCTATTCCCATATGGTCTATGCATCTGCTAGGACTGGGAAAACAGTTAAAGATGTAATTCAACATTTAATTCAAAGCTTTATGCTTATGGACATGCCACAAAAGTTAAAGACTAATAATGCTCCTGCTTATACATCAAAGGCTTTGGCAACTTTCTTACAGCAGTGGAGAATTGCCCATGCCACTGAAATTCCTTATAATCCTCAGGGCCAAGCAATAATAAAAAGAACACATCAGGTCCTTAAAAATCAAATTATGAGACTTAAAGCTACAAACTCTTATTTTTCTCCTCACCACCTACTAAGTCATGCTTTATTGGTTATAAATCATTTAAATACTGATTCAAGAGAAAATACTACATCTATGAAACATTGGGGAGGATTTAAACAAGAGCAACTCCCCTCGGTTTATTGGAAAGATTTGTTGACTGGGACCTGGAAAGGCCCCGATGTCCTAATTTCCTCTGGAAGGGGGTATGCATGTGTGTTCCCACAGGATGCCGACTCTCCCATCTGGATCCCAGATCGGCTCATCCGCCCGGCCTCTCACAAAACGACAACAACGAAAACAAAAACAAAAACAAAAAAAAGCGAAAGCCAAGCTACAGAGACTGACTCTGACTCCGAGAGCGATACCGACTTGGACTCAACTGAGACATCTGACAAAAAAAGCGAAGGAGCTCGTGACCTCTCAACAGAAACCGCTGACGCCTGAGTTTATTTTTCTTGCTATTCTGTCTTTGATTGCAGCTCAGTCTACTGTCACATATGGGGAAAGTTATTGGACATATATACCAAAACCCCCTCTAATTCATCCTGTGGACTGGCTTGACCCAGATCATATAAAGGTATTAACTAATGATACAGATTTACTTGGAGAAATACAGGACTATGATGAAAGACCAAATAGTTCTGCTCTGTTAAATTTTTTTTTTAAATTAGTTTTTATTGATGCTTTGTGCATTTCATACATTTTTCCAATTCAGTTCAGGCTTATTTCCCTTTCCCTCCCCCCCACCCCCACCCCATCCCAGATCATGCATTCTGCCATAACTGTCCTGCATCTTTCTCTCAGTTTTTTTTTTTCATTTTTAGCTATAAGTGATAAACCATGAGTACAAGCATCCTTCATGCAAAACCTATCTGCAGGCTGTTGTGCCCAAACACCTACAGCCCCACCATCCAGTTGCTCTGTTAAATTTTAAAGGGAGATCAAACTCCCCTCCTATTTGCTTAACTTTATATGGTTACCCTCCTTTAGGGTGCCCACCTGTAAATTATCGGATCTTTCTTACTGATTCACCTGATCCATCACCATCCAATAAAAAATTTGAACCAAGGTCCATTTGGAAATTACAAATAATGACTTTGAGATTTCGTATTAATAATGAGACTTTTCAAAATTCTCCATTCATGCCGCTCCCCGTGTGTACTAAAAAATATAAAGACATAATCAATTTTGGAATGGTAATTCTAATACTCATCCTCGATGGCTCTCTTGTGGATTTAAATATATACCTGCTTCAAAACATACCCCAGAAGAAACTAATTTGGAAATTTGGGATTTCTCTATCTCGTCAGGAGGTTATAATTATTCTCAATATTTTAAAAGACTAAGTGACATGGGTCTCATAAAATATAAAAATTATACAAATAAAGATAACACACAAAAATTACAGAGATGGTTTTCTCCAGGATATGTAGAACCAATTTGGGTTGCCAGGGACCCAATTAAAAATCTCACTGCCACTCATTATGATCTTTTTAGACTTGCAGCAAGTGCCAACATAATATTACAGAAAAAACCCACTGATAAAGCTCTCATTCCCTTGGTTACACATGCTTGTGTATCTTACCCTTTTGCTATATTATTAGGATCCAAGACTTCAAGTAAATATTGCTTATGTCGGTAATTCATATCTTATTAATTGTACTCCTGTAAACTTACTAATTGTATAATTCTGGTATGGATAAAGAGTATCCTGTAATGATTTAATAAAGAGACCACCTATTAGTTCCTGTTGACCTTGCAACAGGATCCTTTGTATGAAAATACTGCATTTTCAACAACTTTTAGAAAACACTTAATGCTCTCATTAAGACCTAAAAAGATTATAGCTACTTATTTTGGGTATTCTACTCTTATATGCAATTTTAACTTCTTTGACACTTTCAACTACAACTTTGGTGAAAAAATGACATACAATCTCACTTTGTGAAAATAAAATACAAAAAATTTTCAGATTCACTTACCAAACACATCCAATTATAGGATAAAAGCTAAAGTTCAAAAATAAATGCCTTTAAAAAAAGTGGTTTTGGCCCTAGACAGATATACAAATATAAAAACCAGGATGTGAACCGGTGTTATGCCTGCCCTTTCAATATATTTGCGTTCATGCTTTACCTTCGTAATGCCTCTAACCCAACCGAAACAAAAGTTAAAACACCTTCAAAATGTTTGAAAGATACTGATATTACCCATAATTTGGACGAGCTTTACAGAAAGAGGCATCCTGCTGCTGGTAAGGCTCATTATGGGATAATGATAAAGTATAAAAGCTCTGGCATCTGGCCTGTGAGAGTGAAATTAAAGCCCGTTAATCCATTAGATTGGACACAATATTTATGACTCATTGGAGTTGTATTAATGCTCGTTGTTATGGCTGTACTCCTTTTTCTTGCATTTTCAGACTTGCTAAGATCCATCCACTCGGTTAAGTGTGATCTGATGGAGCTGCATCTTAAAAACAAAAAAACCGAGAGCTGTTACACAACTCCAGTGTCGCTCTGCGTAGAGCTGTGATGAAATCATATTCGAGGAGGCGGGGGAGTAAGTCCGTCGGGGCCTGACCCACCTGGAAGGTCCCTGACAGAGTGCTCGGCTTGACCATTTCCCGATATGCTCCTAAGATGCCGCGCTTCCTTGGTGCTGGGCTCGAGCATGCTGTCTTTCTTAGTTACAATATACTTTCTAAATACAACAAAGCCTCTCTCAAGTTTAATTAAATGTTCCTTATAGACAAAGTGACAGAGTTACCTAGATGTTCTCGGAGTTGGCAATAATAGCCAAATACCTCCCCCAGTTCTTAGGCCATTCTTGGAGCAGGAACTTTCTTAGAATCTTAGTCAAATTAAAATTAAAAATTTTTGGAGTACGACCGCCTTTTTAAACTGGCTCTCGCAAAAATTCAATTAACAAATAAAATAAACATAAAAATAATTGTAACAAAAAATAAAATCATAAAAAAAAATTTGTTTTTAAAAAAGTTCAAAATAGGATAATCAGTAAAATGATGTTTTATATCATGACTGTTACTGAGTAAATGGGAATTCCAGTGGCAGTTGTGTATGACAGGAGGCACTGATTTAATTAAAGGCAGATGGTGGGCTCCTCCTTTAAGAAAAAATAACATGCAAAAATACTGGCTTTGCCACACTTTAGAAAACACTTAATGCTCTCTTAAGACCTAAAAATTTATAGCTACTCTTATTTGGTGTATTACTAACTCTTTTTCAATTTTAAACTTCCTTTACACTTTCAACACAACTTTGGTGAAAAAAATACAGCTCACTTTGTAAATAATAAATGAACAAAAAATATTTCAGTACACTTCAAACAATCCAATTATAGATAAAAAGCTAAAGTCAAAAATAAATGCTTTAAAAAAAGTGGTTTTGGCCTCTTGGACAGATATAACAAATATAAAACCAGGATGGAGACCCGGTGTCATGCCGCCTTTCAATATATTTGTGTCATGCCTTTACCTTATAAGTAAGGTATGATTCTCCCCCTCCTTTCACAGGAACATATAATGAATGAGAAGATAGATGGGTTAATATAGATGGGAGTGGTCTTTACTATACTTTAAACTTAGATCAAAAATTGCTAAGAGCTAAGCCTCCTTGGCGCTTGTTAAACCCACAGCAAAAACAAAATATTATTATTAATATACAATAGTAAATGGTTGGACTGCACACACTGTACCAAAGGAAGACATTGTTAAAAAATTGACTCCGGGTGCATTACAAGTGGCCTGAGCAATTTCCCTGGGAGACAAAAAAAAGAAAACCTTAAGATCACAAAGTAAAGGTTATTTTAGTTATAAAGTAACAATAAAAAGAAAAGCCACAATATCTAGTATGTTTCTGTTGACTCATCTCAGTAAATTGGGTTCTACAATAAAAAAAAAATGTATTATGCTGTAATCTTCCAACCATGACCCATGACTATGTACTTTGTGTTAATGTATGAAAATTAAATTATTATAACCTGTCCGTAGTTCTGGAAAGTTTGCCAACTTTCCTTGCTGTTTCTTCTGTGAATTTACTATAAAAATCACTGCCTGAGCTCAATAAAATTGCTACAATTCAGAAAAACTTCTATTGGTTTTTTTCTGTATGCTGTTCACTGAACCCTGTGTTTTCCTCCAGAGGACCCTGGATACCCACGACCTCTGGAGGGCCAGTCGGTAGCAAGTCAGAAAGTTTTAAGCACTTTAGTTGTTAACTACTTTAAGTGTATCATCATTTAATACTAAGAAAGCAAAAAAAAAAAAAAAAAAAAAGAAAACAATGCACTGTGAAGTTAGGAGACTATATCTATAATTCTTTGAACATGAACAATTCTGAATTAATTTTTAAAAATATTTTATTTATTATCCTTATTTTATGTGTCTGAGTGTATTGCCTGCATGTGTGTAAGTATGCTCATGTCATTCAATACCCATGGGGAGGTCAGAAGAGAGCATCGGATTCCCTGGAAATGGAGCACAGACAAGTGCTAGCTAGTTACAGACATGTGGGTGCTGGGAATCAAACCCAGGTCCTCTGGAAGAGAAGCCAGTACTCTTAACTGCTGAGCCATCTTTCTAGCCCCTGAATTATTTTTATACATTCATAAACTTGCAATAATGGCATATGTGAATGTTTGATGATTCATGTCTCTTTTTACTAAATTGTTTTTCTTATAGGCTTTAGGGATGAGATTTCCATCCCATTGTCCAAACGCACCCACGATAAGTGGACTATAATCTGATTATTCTGAAGTTTCTTTCACTTAATTTGATTCCCAGCATAGTACAACTGATCTAATTTATTGTTCATAAATCTAGTTATTATAACCAGGAAAAGAAAAGAGAGAGAAAAAAACTCCACACAAATTCAACTATGATAGATGTAATTGAATAGTAGAATCTAAACATAACTTCAGTAGAATATATTTTTTCCTTGGTATTCTTTTAAGGTTTTTCCAAATTGGAATCCCTCATTTCTACAACTCTTATTTTTTTAACATACCTGAACCTCATGTTATATCAGGTTATATGGCCCAGGACTTCTGAATCAAGGATATTTTATGATGAACAGAAGAAAAGAGCAGAGTCTGAGCAGCATAACCCTGTGCAACCCCCTTTCCAAAAGACCTGTGAGTACTCAGAAGGCCTTCAATTCCATTATCGCAACAGTTCACAACTGTAAAAATACATGCAAATAATGTGGTTATGCGGTGCTCCAATTCTTATTAATAATTTATTTTCTCTTAAGTTCACAACTAAAAAGGTTTATCTACAGTTTAAAATTGTATTAGCAATTGTGCAGAATACTAACTACTCCCAAGTGACTGTAGCAGTTCAGTTGACTGGTTTTGAAGGCTTAGTTTTACTTAATAGCTTTTAAATTAGTAGAACAAATGTTGAAAGGGAAGCAGCATTAAAGTGTTATATGGTCTTGATTTGTCACATTGTAAAGAGTCTGTGAAAATATACATATGACTAACCAAGGAATAATATTTGAAATTCAAAAGAATTTATCAAATTATGCAGTTTATTCCTTCCTTTATTTTTCTTCCTTCAATCAATAAATATTTATTGAGCATTTTTACTAGGCACCGTGGTGAACTGTGGGAATATATTCATGTTAAAGGTATAGAAAGGAGATAAATTGAATGTTGCAACATAAGATGTACATACATAACTGCAGACAAGTTGGACTAGAGGAAAGAGCTATCTGGGCACTAAGGGGAGGTGGGGCAGTGTTGAGAGGACATCTCAGGGACACTTGACATTCAAAGGATGCCAAGGCAATTCTTGGCATCAGTAAGGTCCTAGGGGAGGAAGCCAGGGAAGTGGAGGAAGGGAAGAGATCACATTTAAACCAATGCAAGGATTTGCACAGCAGACGGGTTTGCTCAAAAATGTTAGCTAGTGAATGATCTGGTTTGTGCTTAGAAAATTTACTCAGTCTTCTATAGGGAGGGAAAGCAATTAAAGTCCCTCCTTTGGTGAGGGACAAAGGGGCCATTAATTACAATGGTCAGAAGTAGGTAAGGGAGATAAAAGCCAGAAGTAGCCCAGAGCAACGTGAGGACAACGAACAGATGTAGAGAGCACTCAAATTCACCCCTTATAAGCGCAAAAGTTTCTCTGTACTATAGTCATAATCACAGTTCTCTCTCTCTCTCTCTCTCTCTCTCTCTCTCTCTTTCTCTCTCTTTCTCTCTCCCTCCTTCCCTCACTCAATCATTTTTATAAACTTGAAATGTTAACTTTTCAGCGTTATGGAGCAAAATTTAGCAATGTTTTATAAAATTACAAGCTAAGCTATAACCTTTTCAATTTTGGTATTTGCAATATTAAACAATAATCATAAGGGTTGTCGAAATAGAGTCTATAAAGTTTTCTTCCCCTTTCAACTGTTTCTGGGAAAGACAAACCTCCAAAGAATTGTATCACTCTTAAAATAAAAGGCTTGCCTTTTTAAATATATGCATATATAATATAAAAAGAGTTGAAAAGGAGTTACCCTATACAGGAGACATTGCCCCTACTAGACAGCATAGGCTAACAAAGAAAAAGAATGATGCCAGGAATGGACTCAGAGACTGTAGAGTGCTTATTCCTGAACAGGACATCTAACCAAACCTGCCTCCCCAGGCTCAGGCAGGGATCATTGCAGAAGACTGGACAAATAATTCACAAGCAAACAGCGTTTTCCGGATAGCGAGGCAATTGCTCATATGAACTCACAGCAATGATGACAGTATGAACAAGACTCGTGCAAGCTCAACCAAACGAAATCCCAGCATAGAAGTGGGAACTGGGTAATAAAACCCAACCTTAGCTGAGGAACTCTTGGCAACCAGTTACTGCTGGAAAGGGGAGAGTTAGTATTCTTTTCGTTTTCAATAAAATATTTTTATTGCTTCTATATATATATATATATATATATTTATACAAATACATAAATATATACAAACATACATACACATATCACCTGAGTTGGAGGATTTTCTTTCTCTTTTTTTTTGCTAAAAGATGTTAGTATTCTTTTTTTTTAATTTTTATTTTATTTTTTTAAGGGATTCTACAATACAATGACACAGTTGTTTGCAGATAACATTGATGTTACTCAGTATGTCATACAATTAAGTAATTGGTGCATTTTGCAAGTATCTATGTCCAAATTTTGAACAACCCAAGATTCCCATAGTCCAGTTGGAGAAGCTTGTATGCACAGGCATGTTGATCAATCAGGTGTCCAGACTATATTCCTGTAGTCTCATGATTCACCTCAATCTCCGCACAGCCCTTACAATCATACCACGCTCCTCTTCCGCAGTTTTGTTCCCTGGGCTTTGGAAAGGGGGCACAAGTGGTGAGAAGAAAACAGTATAATTTCTTTGGAGTTGTCATTTGGACTCAGTTCTTTTCAGTTTTGTTTTCCTTTCACGGGATTGACAGCTTTCCCAGTGATACCCTTATTAGTCATACTAACAAAGCACAAAGCTATTGGATGTACAGGCAATTTAAGCAGTACCACTTATTGTGTCAAGCTAAGCTGTGAGCATATGACACAGATGCTTGGATGGGGTATGCAATCCGCAACTGGGTTATCTCTTATAAAGGGTGAATAAGTTTCTTATTGTTGGCTATATAACATCGCCGCTAAACCACGTAGAGGACGATAGATTGTGGCAATCCGCTGTGAGTATATCTCCTCCAAGAGAGAGCACTATAGCCAATAGTTTTCGGGATGTATTATAGGCACTTGGCCTGCCACTGTTGCACAGTATTCTCCAGGCTGTTGGAGGTGAGATCGGATATTTTTGAGGATCTTGTTTGTCTTCAGGGAGGACCAAATTTTCTGTATCTGCTATTAGGACCTTTGTAACGCCTCTGGCATTTCAGAGGCCATTTACTGCTAGCAAGTGACGTCTTCATAACATTTTTCATTGCTCAATCCAAGGTCTCTCGACAACAGGACTTACTGCCTTCTCCTTGCATATGATCGCACTTATAGCAAAGGCCTTTATAATTTGGCTGGGACCGGGTTGGATCCCTTTAGCCAACATTCCTAGGCAGAATAATTCATTGCTTGAATATCATACTAATCGGGAATATAACATATGTTTAATTGGTTTTATTTATAATTTTGTATCGGGTTAGGTATACAAATAACTATATATTTTTCCTGATATATACCACACAAATACTCCATATATAACACTTTCTTTACTTGTAGGATCAAGTTAAAGGAATAAGCTTAATTTTCCTTCCCAATTAAGTAGCATACAGTCAATGAGAACCAGTTTGGGTTAAATGTAATGAAAGCTTATGCCTTGGCTCCTGTTTATGGTGTATGTTAATACAACTTAGGCATCTATAGGGTCAAAACATAAAAATCTAAAAAAAAAAAAAAAGAAGAAAAAAAAAAAAGAGGGAGGTGTTAGGTGGGGTACTATTCCTTTCTGGGATTACAAATGGAAAACTCTGTGTTTCAATCCTATTGATAAATTTTTTAATTTTTCTGATCTTGAACTAATAACAATGGGGGGAGAATTTTATGTTCTCCACAGAGTGAAAATTCACAAATCTAAATGCCTGAAAACATACAACTTATGGCTGTTCAGGACTGAATCTGGGGAGTGCCAGCAGCAGAGGTTGACCCATCTGAACATTAAGGAATGAGGAACCTCAGACTGCCTGAGACACGGACACTGAGCATCTCTATGAATAATATTGGGGATTGACTGTTAATAATGGGACCCTAATGCTGAGAAACCTTCTCTACCTCTCCCCCCCTTTTTGTTTTTGTTTTTCTTGTTTTTGTTTTTTAGAAAAAAGAATAACAGGATGGTAATGAAACCACTCCCAAACTCTTAAACTAGAGCCAATTGTTACATGGTAATTTCCTATAAACAGGCAAACGTATTAACTGATTGATAGGCATAAGAACTGTGAAAAAAGTATATTTTCTTATCTAGAAGCCAAATTCAATAGTAAGTGTTTTATAAGTTTGTGTAAAGATGTAGTATTCTTAAGGGTTGTGACTTCAATGGCTAGGTTAGCTAGGCTCTAGTGGTTTGGACCTACACTAGAAGGGCACTTGGAGCACAAATTTGACTGATAGCGCAATTATACTATATATATTATATATATATATATATATATATATATAATAGGGTACATGAAATCATGGGGGGTAATAAGGAGAGGGTGCCGATAGGGGATGGATCTAAATAAAAGCTGTAAAATTTCTATGTTTTAAATTTCCAGCAGATTTTCTTTTTCTTTTTTTCTATTGGTAACAAGTCACTATTGATGTATACTGGAACCCTGGCACAATGTGGGTGCACTTACATACATGCAGGCAATATATAATTATGCACATAAAATAAAAATAACAAAGACTATTTAACAGAAATATACTAGAATCCTATAAAGCTATTTACCAAGTTCTCTATGCTTTTGGGTTAAGTGTGATTATAACTGGATACATTTTATTAACTTGCTTGGAAATATGGATTAGATCATTAGTTTAATGAATTAAACCTCCAAATAAAAGGAAACTAATGGAATAGATTGAGCAAATTCACCTTATTTCTTACTAGGCAGGCCTTTTTGAGAGGGAAAACACTGTAATTAAGGATAAAATATTGCTGCACCAAAAGCTAACACAAACATCCCTCATTTTCTCTTCAACTCCTTTTTCCAAGGGCCTGGAGGAGGGGTCACTAAACCTGACTGGTAGAACATTCCTGATGGTCCACACAAGAGTAATACTAGGGTAGTAACTTCATGGATAAGAGCTAAGCAATGCTTCATCACAACTTTATTCATTTCCTCTCTAAGAGCAAATACTAACAAAAATGTAAATGATGTAAGCATGAGATAGCATTAAATAATTTCATTTCAAAGCACATTGACATAAATCATTCAATTTTCTACTAAGAATTCTAGTAAGATGAATAAGCAAGGTGCAACCCTTTTGTAAAGAGATAGGTACACAAGGGTTAAGTGGTTGTTCCTAACATTACCCAGCCAAGCTGATGGCAAAGTGAATACTAGTTCCCAAGTGTCTCACTTTTATCTGTGTATTTTCTTTTCTTCATAAAGCAAATAGGATGGTGGTTTCCCTAAGGAATAAGGTCAAGATGGCTTACTGTGCATCACTTTTGATTAAAAAATGACTTTCTATCATGCCTCACTCTTTTTTGGTCTTTTCTTTTCTTTTTTTTTTTTCTTTTCGAGACAGGGTCTCCCTGTAGCCCCAGCTGTCCTGGAACTCACTGTGTAGACCAGGCTGGCCTTGAACTCACAAAGATCTGCCTGCCTCTGCTTCCCGAGTGCTAGGATTAAAGGCATGCACCATCATGCCCGGCCTAGATGCCTCACTTTTATTGAGTTTAAATGAGTAGCTTTAGCTAGAAAAATTTTTATTTAAAACTTAGAACTATTGTCCTCATGGAAGGAAATTCTTTGAACATTTATGGAACTCTTCAAGGAAAGATTATATAAATATAGCTTTCCATTTAAATTTTTTACTTCAATATTCCATTTTTTAGCTTCGCATGGACCATGGACCCATTTGCATTCTGGGAACTGGCATTTCTAGTCATCTTTATTGTGAAGGGAAAAGAAAGTTTTAACAATTGTCCCCACGTGCAAAGAGTGAATTATACAAATGCAACAAATGAGGACTAGGGTTCATTTGTGACACACAGCTCTGCCCAGAGCTCTTCTAAGTGCAGAGACAAGATGTTTAGGAGGGTTGGTAGAACTCATAGGGGATACTTCTAATCATGGTATAGTGCTTGGGTTTGCTGTCAGAGTAACAATCATAACCACAATGTTAATAAACTACATTTTGAATACCATGATTTCTCCAAATAAATTCTCATGATTGTTACATTTAATCCTCACTACCCCATGTGGGGCAGGCATTATTATTCTGCTTTAACAAGAGATTAGGAAACTGAAGTTCAAAGACAAATCTTCCAAAGAAATTTGGAAAAGAATCATTTCGGTCCTGGAGGTCTATGCCTGCTCTACATGAATACATTGTTTTTCTTAATTTTCTAAAACCAAGGCCTTTTGACCTGGCATCTCACTGTTATGTGTACCAGTCTATGACAGGTTAGGACTCTTGCAACCCAACCAGGCTCCAGGCAAGTTCCTGGTGAAACTCCCTCCAGCTTAGAAGGGGTGTATTAATATTTAAATTTATGTTTGTGATCTGCTTTCCTCCTTTTTTTTTCTTTTTTCATTGGTGTGTGCAGGGATTCTGTAGGATGGTAACCATAGTAACAGCAGAACAAGAGAAATGAGATTTCACCCCCAAAATGCATATCATAGGCTGTTTACTGAAAGTGGCAGGTCTGCCAGCTCTCACAGAGGAAGACAAAGATGTGTGATGTGGCTTCCAGTTTATTGTTGTTTTATCTTTATATATGTGAACATAATGCATGGGTGTTTAATTAATGTAATGATGTTTGAAAGGAAATTTTACTTTGGAGTTTGACGTCCCCTTATTGGGTAATTAGGAATACTTTGAAAGTACATATCTTCTCACATTATCTGCATGTATATATGTATGTATGTATGTATGTATGTATATATGTGCATTTTTGTTTATGCTGAAAATGTTCAAATGGAAATTTTACGTTTAGGGTTGAAATCTCAGAATATTCATTGGGTAAACCAGCAATGTTTTGTTCTGAGAAGTAAGTAAATCCCATAAATGCACAAAGCATGCCCTGGGAAGAATGCTTTTGTTTTTTGCTTTGTCAGTCACATTTCATGATAGTAATCAGACAGTCCACTTTTCCATTGCAGCATCCCCAGCATCCCAGCTACCTCACAAATCACCCATAACAATCAAGGTCTCTAATGGAGAAATAGGTACAGGAGACACTGGAGCTGCTTGGGGTAGAAATAATGAAGACGCCGAAGGGACACTGTTCTTTACTTTAGGTCATCATTCTATATTATGAAGGGATAAGTGAAAAGTAACTCAAGGCTCTGGTGGAATTTATAAGAATTTAGATTAGGTCCTTGTAAGTGTTCCCACTCTCTTCACATACAGCTCTCATTCACAGCCTATTTGCACTATGCTGGGCATAGGAAGAACAGTCTTCCTAGTATCTAGTAGTGATGAGATACACATTCACAGGGTTTATCTATTACATTCAAGCTAAACCAATCCAGTCTAATGGCCAAACAGACTTATGAACCAGCAAGATCTTGTTTAAAATCCCAGTTTATCTATTTACTGTGTGTGATCTCAATTCCTTTATCTTCTGTGGGCAAAATCATGAGGATTAAATAAAATAATGTGTGCTGAGTGAACATAACATATTGAGAATAACACACAGTGAAGTGATGGAAGGGCAGGGGATGAGCCATTTCTGAGGAGATGTTGGGGCCATACAAACTCCTTGGATGGATGAAAGTGCAGAGGAAAGGGGGCTTGGTTTCTGATTCTTTTTTTTTTTAGCATTTATTTATTTTGTGTTGGTACATGTGGAAGTGAGAGCACAGCTTTTGGGAATCAGATTCTCTTCTTCCACCCTGTGGAGTCCAGGAATTGAACTCAGATCTTCAGGCTTATGCAGCAAATGCCTTTACCCACTGAGCCATTCCACTGGCCCTGGTTTTTACTTCTTCTTATAGCTTTAGAAGGAGAAGTGGATTAATTTGAAGGAGGGTTTGAAAATGGGGACTGGCATGTTTGTTCAAGGAAGGGATTGTCAGATTGGAAGGCATAAGTCCCACGCAGTTCTGTTGGGGTCCTCAGGGGCCAAAGCCTGTACCCTGCCTGGGGGATTGGTGTGCTGAAGCCCCACTTGGCCTGGGTGAGAATCTTCTATGATTGTTTGAGACTCGGTCCTTTCATAAATGCCCAAGATCATGTGAGCCCTAGAATACTTGTAAGCTTCAGTTGGTGGTAGTGGGGTGTGTGTGAAAATAAGGCAGGCAGATGGAACTTTCCAGCAACCATGGTGGGAAAGAGTTCAGCTTTTTTTGATTTGAAAGAATAAGTGAATGAATAAATAAGCAAACAAAGATGATTTTCTGAGGATCACTGACTATTTTGCACACATTACAGTGTTAAAAGAGTATTGGGGAACAGGAGTGCTTTTTTTTGGCATGGAGATGCAGAGATTTTAGTAAAGATCATGCAGAAAGGCAAGACATGAGAATGAGATCAGTTCTAAATAAAAGGAACAGTATAAACAAATGACATGGATGCAAGGTCGTGAGTGGGGTTATGAGTGGGGTTGTATAGCAGTGTTCAGTGGTACATGGAGAATAAACACAGGAACAGAGGATGCTCATAAATCTCTGGGGAATGAGTGGATAAGCTAATGGAGAAATAGGTGGGAACCACATAGTTCAAGCCATGGAATATGGAGATAATAGATTTGGGTTTGAGGCTAAAGGAAGCACATATTGAAGGAATTTTGTACAATAATATATGTTAACTGCTTCTTCTGTTGTCAATACTATTTCATGGTAAAGAGAAGCTGTTAAAAAATTGGTAATATATTATTGACCTGCATGGTTTTTTCTTAACCTGGATTCATTCCTTCCTGGTAGGCTTCATCTTTTCAGTATTTGGGTTACTGGTTCAGCAGCAGCCAAGAAAATAACTTTGTAGTATCAGAATGTTATCCAACTATATGTTATTTACTTTATTGTAAATAATGGTGAACAGTGTTCAATAAATAGTTTTATATTCATTTAAAAAAATAAGATAACATAATCCTCATTGTACTCTGTGGCAATAATACCTAATAGAAATGCAGTTAAAGACACATAGGCAGCTCGAATTTTCTAGGTACCACAAAGTAAAATTAATTTACATGTGTTATTTCAACACAAACTGAATGTAAAATTATTAATGAGACATTTTAAATTATCCTGTAGTAGTAAGTGTACAGTATCTGTTGTGCATTTTATGTTCATTGTACAGCAGAATTAGGATTGGCACATTTCTAGTGTTCTACAGCTATACGTGACTAATGGCTCCTTATTTGAGAGTCCTGGTCTGTAGAATGATGTAGAGACATAAGAGACCAAAGTCTCTGTTTTGGTAGATCAGAAGACAAATAGTGAGGACCTAAATTCAGACAATAGTGGTGAGAGCAAGGAGAAATGGGAATTGCAATAATTACTGCACAATTAAAACCAACAATATTTGAAAGGTGATTGACATTAGGGTTAAGATGAAGGGAGAAGAAAGATCTAGAGCTGATGTTGCTGACCCCAAACACCCAGAGGGTGGAGCTATTAATAGCACGGGGAACAAGCAGGAGAGGCTGACTTGGTAATGGACTCAGTTGTGAAGGTGTCTAGAGGACCTCGAGGTAAAAATGTTCAAGAGATGGCAGGGATGTTCGAGAGATGAAAGAGTTCTAGAGAAAGGACAAGTGCTGGAATTTAGAGAAGAAGGTCATCACTGGAGGGGACACTAAAACTCTGATGGAATCAGTCTTTTCGGGGGAGGGAGCTGTGAGCAGAAAGAAAAGAACCAAGTGTCCACCGATACTTGAAGGTTGGGGTAGAAGAGAAGGAAAAAGAACGATGAGGGAAAAAGAACGATGAGAGAAAAAGACCTGTCCTTGGAGGGCCACACTTCAAGGATTTAGGGGACGGATTCTACAGAGAAAGTGGGGAGGATGAGAAGGATTTACAAAGGAATTTGAACCCTCTAGGACTCCAGCTGTCATGGAAACACTAGGTAAATTCGATAGGGTCAAAATATGCAAATGACGTAAACGGTGCAGTTACTACTTTTCAGAAACTTAAACAAATAAGGAGATGCAAAGATAAAGTACAGTACTAGGAACAGAGAGTCTTCTTGTCATTGTTCTTGTACAGATTCAGGATAAGAATCTGGAAAAAAGGAGGGATGTATTTAAGGGGTGGTGATAGATGGCTCAAGGCCCCCAGAGAAACAGGAACAAATGGGATTAAAGATGGAATGGAAGAAACAAAGTGGGCATCTACATCCACTTTAAAGCAGGGAGAAAGGGAGAGTGGGTTACAACACAGACATTTCAACAAAATTCAGGAAATCTGAGGACTCTCATATGTAGTAGGCTTGCTAGTTATAAATGTTTGTGAAAACGGAGTAGATCTGTGTAGAATTTACATAAAATCCTGAACCATATGCCTTGAATATTTATTATACAATATTTATTAAGCTCTTCTGTGCTAAAAGCACAAGGCTGCAGATGGAAAGCACAGTTAAAAAAACAGCTAAGATGTGTCAGACCAAACCAGTAGGCATGGCCATTTCCCAACAGTGCCTGAAAGGATACCAAATTCTACATGAATTTGGCCAACACAGAGTCTGGAACACAGAAGTGGAACTATTCCCCCTAAATCTATTCAGTAAGCAATTTGTAGCAAATCAGTCTCCTCTTTGCTAAAAAAGAGGGGGTCAAGAAAGTGTGGGGGGGCTTGGTGGGGAGATCAAGAGGAATTGAAGGAGTAGGGGTGAAGATGATCCAAACTCATTGTATAATATGTATGAAATTCTCAAAAAATAAAAATGATATGTGTCATATCTCTAGATAAATGAAATTTCTTACCATATCCAAAATATGGATCCTTATATTTACAGACAAGTATGCAGTATACCACTCATCAAAGAAGCTCCTTTTTGCAACAGATGGAGGTTACTGCAGAGTTCCGTGGCTGGTCACACATAGAGAATATACATCTGAGAGATGCCCAGCCCTAGGTCATGTATCTGCAGTGGAACCTCTATACCTGAAGCTCATGGAACATAGTGGCACAGGGTGTGGACAGAATACCAGTGTATCCCTCAGCTCTCACCAGCAAAGCTTCCTTATATAACAGAGTGTGATGCACACAGAAGGCCACAACTGGCCAAGTTTTAGAGAATAAGAGACTGCAGAGTGCGTCCTTGCATAGAACTCCTATATTAAACCTCGCCCACCTGTGGCTCAGGGACCATTTCAGAAGAAGGGGTGGGAAGATTGTGAGAGCCAGGGTTGGTCCATGAACATAGGGAGAGAAAGGCTTTCAGGCCACTGGAAGCGTGCACATGTGAACTTGTGATCATGCCCACAATGAGTACAAGACCCACGCCAACTCAACCAGAGAAGGGCCCAGAGTGGTGTGAGGGAAATGGATAGACCCTATCCTGAGAACCGTTGGGAACTGATTATGGTTGGGTGAGGGAGAGTAGACAAACCTTCCTCAAGAGCTCTAGATAGGCTGAATAGACTCCAGGGGATGAATTTGCACCAAAAGACATCTGGGTAAAATGCTTGATTGATAAAAATTAGAATGTATGGCAGAGTGTATGAGACCCAATGGATGTAGTGACATGGAGTGGGGAGGGGTCTAAATTTGATTAAGAACTTTTGTATGAAATGTACAAAAGCATGATAAAAATATTTTTAAAGTTATATTAAAAACAAAAATAAAATTTTAATTTCAAAAAGTGTTAATATTTTTCTGTTACAGGAATTTTGATATTATTTCCTGTTAACTACTTATAAACAGGAAAGCAAAAGAATCATTTAATAGATTATCCAATAAAGAAATAAATTAATAAAACCCAATTTACAAAAGTTTTGTTATTCAAATAATCTTGCACCTCTTATCTGTTATTGAAAACTTATCCTAGAACAGAAACATTTTTAACAATTTTTAAATAAATCAACCACTAGTTTATCAGCACAGGATAAAAGAAAGAAACACTCAGGCCAAATTTTCTAAATACATAGTACATACATACATACATACATACATACATACATGTGCACACATCAAACAAAGATGCACACACATACACATGTACATACACACGGACGGCCAATACAAGGCTGGCTCTGATGGAAATAGGTATTGCACATTGATCTTTGTAACTTAGATAGGAAAGCTTTCAGTATTAAGGATATTTTGGATGATTAATTTGAAGAATAGAAGCACAAACTACTCTAGAAATCACTTTAAAAAGTAAAAGGATTACTATTCTGCACTTATAATGTTTTCTTCGTGATGCTCTCCTCCTTCCCCATTGTTTCGTATTTACAGAATGGAACAGGATAGATGGAGAACACTGTGTGGCTGGCCAATCAACCCTCATCCACTCTGACTTTATTTACTCCCCAGCAGGTGTCCAGCACTCTCTTCAGTACTTCTCTACCCACCCAGCTTCGATGCATAGGCTGTTGTTTTTATGTTCTGATCCCAACTCCATCTAAAATTTTGTTGTTGTTGTTGTTGTTTTACATGGAAAATTTATTGATATGTTACCAAAGGTGACCAAATCATTTCCTCAGCTCTAATAGTAAACAAAGATACATAGAGAGGAATATAAATGTGGAATTTCAGTTAGAATCTTTCCAGATAACTAAAGTGTGAACAGAGGAGTGAAGACAAAAATCTGTAAGAATATGTGACCCAGTATAAACCTTAAGCTATCTCCCAGAGCCATGATTTGAGTGTGGTCCATGACTCCGGCCCTCTGAGGCCTGTTCTTCAGGACCTACGCACCCCTAGGCGTAACCATAGTGATATAATGATAAATCTTTCTGACATGCTGTATGGTTTGGTTTGCTAGCAATTTGTTAAGAATGTTTATGTCCATGTTCATTAGAGATTTTTGTCTTTATCTTTATTTGTTGTGTCCTTGTCCAGTTTCAGTATTGGAGTAATAGTGACTTGAGATTAAACAAGAATTAGCATATTCTGGGCTGGAGAGATGGCCTAGCGGGTAAGAGCGCCGACCGCTCTTGCAGAGGACCCGGGTTCGATCCCCAGCACCCACATGGCGGCCGAGAACCGTCTGAAACTCCAATTCCAGGAGAACTCCAGCTCCAGGGGAATCCGACACCCACTTCTGACCTCCGCGGCATTGCACGACACGGGTGCACAGACTTGCATGCAGACAGTACATTTGTACACATACAGAAATAAATAAAAATTAATAAAAAAAATTAAAAAAAAAAGAATTAGCATATTCTAATAATAAGAAATCTGAACGGCTAAGAAGGTTAACGGTGAAACTAATGGTAGAACTCCAGAAACTACTTAAAAATAACTACCAAACTGTCTTGTAAGGGCATGACAATGAAGTGGACATAGGGTTCCTGTCAAAACTCTCCTTTCAGTCATGTTGGCTGGCTGCCATGTAGAAAAAGACTCTCTCTAAGCATCTACAGTAGACCTGCAATGAGCCATAGCTAGAGAGGTGGCATTGAGAATCCGCAGGTGGCTGCAGTGAGGAGGCTGGGAAATTGGCATAGCTATTTATACTTAGCTACATACTTGTAGGGAGCGGTAGGACTTAGTGGCAGCCAAGAGAAAGAAAGCCTCTAGAATGTAAACTCCAGTTGATATACAATTTTCTTTTTTTTTTAAATTTTTTTATTTATTTCTGTATGTGTATCAATGTACTGTCTGCATGCAGGTCTGTGCATCCGTGTCGTGCAATGCCGCGGAGGTCAGAAGAGGGTCTCGGATTCCCCTGGAACTGGAGTTCTCCTGGAATTGGAGTTTCAGACGGTTCTTGGCCACCATGTGGATGCTGAGGATTGAACCCGGGTCCTCTGTAAGAGCGGTCGGCGCTCTTAACCGCTAGGCCATCTCTCCAGCCCGATATACAATTTTCTAATGCCTACCTCCTCCCACACACACACACACACACACACACACACACACACACACACAGGAACAAGGAGATTAAGAATGTTGACAGGAAGCAGCACGGAAATATCATATACGAAATGCAAAACCAAGAAACAGGATTGCAAGGTTCAAGACATAATGGAGACAAAGTGAGGGAATATTTTTACAAGATAAAACATCATAAAGGAAATAGAAAAAGAAGCCCCAAACCATTATAGACTTTAAAACAAAATTCCAAGAAACAGAAGGCCACATAAATACTTAAGGATAAACAGAAGCTAATAATGGACATCGAAGATGAAATTTTCAAAAATTTAAATGAGTGTTTTGCCTGCATGTACGTAAGTGAACCAAGTGCATGCAATGTCCACAGGGGCCAGAAGAGGGGGTCAGGTCCCTTGGCACTGGAATTACAGATGGTTGTTACCCTCCAAGTGGGTGCTGGAAACCAAACCCAGGTCCTCCGTGAGAGACATTGGTGCTCTTAACTGCTGAGCTATCTCTCCAGCCCCAAAGATGAAAAAATGAAAGGCAAAAGGAGACATGCAAAAAGACTTTAAAGTATTAGAGAAAAAGGTAGAGCTAAAAGAACTCAAAAGTGAAATATTCAATGATATATTTATAATAAGAAAGATTAAAAAATAACATCTCAATTTATAAAAACAGAAAAACAGTAAAATTAAGTGTTGGGGAATTAGATTAATGGTGGAGCACTTGCTTAGCAAGTACAAAACCCTGGGTTTAGTCCCCAGTACTGAATAAAAGAGCCAAAACAAACAAAAGCATCCAATTAAATAAAGTTCAGTAATGTAAAGGAAGAAAACAGGAGACAACGATAACTTCATTAGCATCAAACTACTTAGCAGAACTACTAAGAAATTAAAGGTCTGTTCTTTTAAAAAGTAATAAATTACTTGCTAACTACAGTGGACTGAATGTTCTTGCTGCCCCCACAATCCAAACAACGTAAAAATACTAAATCCACAGTGATGGTATTCGAACGTAGGGTCTAGAAGGCCAGATCAATGTCCTCATTAAAGAGTCCTGAAAGAGAGTCAAACCCATTTCATCAGATGGAGACAAAGCAGAAAGGCATCATCCCTGCATCAGAAAGCTGCCTCTCCTCAGACATGGAGCCTTTTATCACTTTGATTTTAGACTTCCCAGATTTGATAACCACAAAAAATAAATTTATATAATTTATAAGCTGGCAAATTTATGACATTTCTGTTCCAAATGGACTAAAATACTATTCGAGATGAGAAGAAATACAAATAAGTAAAATATTTTAAAAGGTAAAAATAATCACAGACTTATAGACATAGAGGAGCTTATAAGACATTTTGTTCAACTCTATATAAATAAAATTAAAACGTGAACCAAGTGCCTATTTTTTAGGCATTTATAAAATTACCAAAGCTAACCTCAAACATGGTAGGAAATCTCATGCCACTCTTGCTGCATCTGCTCAAACTGCACATTCTTACTCAGAAATGTCCTCACTACGGATTAAAATGAATCTGTCAGTAGTTTAAAGTACGTGGGTTTCATCAAGTTGGACTAAGTAATTGGTCTTCATTAAATTATCATAGCCATCTATAGGAAAAGAGATAATGCATCTTTGTTCATTAAGTGAACACACAGTGAAGTTGGGGATACCTCAGTCCATAAAGGGCTTAGCGTGCAAATATAAACTTGAGTTTGGTGCCCCAGCACTCGTATAAAAGCTTCATATGGTGGTGCACTGGGAAGGTGGGGACAGGAGGATCTTTGGGGTTTGGTGACCTACCATTCTAGTCAAATTGACTAGATCCAGGTTTAGAGAGAGATCCTGTCTCTAAAAATAGGGTGGTGGATCTATGAGATGTCTCAGCAGGTAAAGGTGCTTGCCACCAAGCCCAGTTTTGATCTCTAAGATAGGATATACATGAAAGGAGAGAATTGACTCCCACATTTGTCTTCCGACTTCTACAGGTATGTCATGGTGTGTGTGTGTGTGTGTGTGTGTGTGTGTGTGTGTGTGTGTGTGTGTATATAAGCAGGTGCCCCCACACAAGTAAATGTAATAAGATTTAAAATAAAAAAATAACGGGCAGAGAAATCAGAGAAAATACCTGTTGTTAACCTCTGGCCTGTGCACAGACATACACCATATACAGACAATAAATGAATAAACAAGCAGACAGCAAGTTTTCATTTCAAAAAGGGCCCATTTTCTGTAGATCAACTAGAAAATGCTGTTAAAGGACCTCCTCTAACCTAAAGTATGTTTACACATGAAAAATTAGATGAAGGCCATAAAGGAATGCTAATTACAATACTATTTAAGTGGTTTCATCAGGGGAAAATATGAATGAAACATTTCCAAATATTCTAATACTAAAAAAGGAGGTTTATAAGGATGCAAAAAAATCTTCAGGTTACAGACCAATCTAACTTATAAATGCCAATGTAAAAAGGCTAATGAAAAATATGAATAAATGGAATCTGATAATGCACTAAAAATAGCGAATGAAGGGCAGCTCAATATTTAGAATTGCATTGACAAAATTTTCAGACTAGTAGTTTCAAGAAAAACAAACACCTCTCTTTAATTTGTTTTTGAAGAAACTCCATGAAATAATAATTATTCAAAAATTATCTTTGCATGAGAAAATGTACCTTTTTTAATACAAAGTCAGCATTGAGCCTAGGGGCTAAGGGAATGAGGACAAGATGAGAGAGGCACAGTTTTCCTGTGTATTTTGAAATACTTTGCCATGTATAATTCACGTGAGTGAATATCTACCATGTGTGAATATTATTCTAAGAAAGGGAAAGACCACCTCTCCAGAGCTGCATTCCCTGTCCTTCACCCAGTTTCTGCTCCAGGTGGGATACTCCAGCAGGTCCCTTGCTTCATCTGCTTTGAGAGAGAAGGGACCCTCTAAGAAAGTATATCCAGGAGAAACCCCAAAGACAGAGAGACCAACAAGAAAACACACCATCCACCCTAGAGCTTCGAACCTTCTCTTCCTTCCTCCCCATTCTTCATCCTCAGAGCAGGGTCCTAGGGACATATATGCCCTAAGAGGTGGGGGAAAGGAAGAAGTGTGGGAGGTGAAGATGAGGTGAATAGTGAGTGCATTTTGGGATCCCTCTGTACCTGTCTGGCTTATACAAGTACCTGAAGTACTTATCATACTTCACTTGATATTTCAGAGTCAGCAAGAATAGAGTAATACACATTTATAAATTCTGATGGTTGAAGAAGTTTTATTAGCTATGACACAGATGAGCTTTCTTTATTTTTATTTTATTTTATTTTTACTTTATGTGTATGAGTGTATTGCCTGAATGTGTTAAGTGCACCCATGTCCTGCAAGCCCACGAAGGCTGGAAAAGGACCTTGGATCCCCAGGAACTGGAGTTATGTATGGATGGTTGCTAGGAGGGTGCTGAGAACCAAACCCAGGTCCTCTGCAGGAACAGCCAGGCTCTTAACTACTGAGCCATCTCTCTGGCCCCTAGAGGAGTTTCCATTAAAAAAAAAATTAGGGCCAATTGCAGAAGAGAGGGTAGAAAGATTAAAAGAGCCAGGGAAGAGGTACAGGACCATATGGAAATAGAATCATACAAGCTCTGGGAACTCTGTTCATATGATCCTACAATGGTGGTATCAACCTGCACAAGACTTAAGCAGATAAAAGCCAGCATAGGACTGTGGAAATGGGCAGCAGCTCTCAATCTTAGCTGAAGAAATATCAGCAGCTGATTACTGCTGGATGAGAAAGAGCTGATCTGCCTAAAGCGAGGGACTCTGGATGGTATGACTTGACCTCAGTGGAGGAACCTGCACTGAGGAATGTCTAAGGATGATAATTTGACATAATGGGCCTTGGCACAAATGACAGGGTGTTACTTTGGCATAGACACATATATTTGGATGATATGTTAATCCATGAATTACATTTTTTCCCCTGTTAAATATGACAGGGTCTTACTATGGCTTATAACATCTCCTAACCTGTAGAGGATGTAAGCTTGTGGCATCAGCCATGGGTTATTCCTCCAAGGAGAGAGCCAATAGCTAATTAGATTTGGGATATACAGGCACATAGCTGCCTCTGCTGCACAGTATTTCCAGGCAGGTGAAGTGTAGCTGGTGCTGGCGGTGGAGTCTTGCTTGACTCAAGGAGACCCGTATTTGCTTTATTGGTTTAGCGAACTTTGGTAACACTCTCTGGCGTTCCAGAGGTCATCTGTACACTTGCATGTGCAGTCTCAATACATCCCTCCCATGTTAACGTCAGGTCTTCAGCAGCAGGGTCTTATCGCCTCTCCTTCTGCAGGTATCCCAACTTAGAGGCAAGGAGCCCTTACCTTTTGTGGGGCCTTGGATCCCCTGGCCAACATCCCCCTGGTAGAACAGTCCATTGCTGATGTCAGAGCTCCTGCATTAATATACTTTGCCTAAGTGCATAGCCCAAGGCCAAAGTAACCTACCATAACTATTAGTGCTGATTAAATACCTATATATCTAATTGCTTGTGCTTCATTAGTAGGATCGAAAGGTTATTCCTGGACAAACTGTCAGCCCATGAAAGGAAACAGGCAGAATTGACCAGAGTCCAAGACAACAGCTCCAGAGAGAGTGGACTGTTTTGCTTCTCATCCACCTGTGCCCCTTTTCTAAGCCTAGGGAACAATCTGAGGAAGAGGGGGCGTGGTAGAATGTAAGGGCTGCGATTGGGGTGAATGGTGAAACTACAGCAATGTAGTCTGGACACTCATTTGATCAACTTGATTGAACAAACAACCCGTCACCCCCCACTGGATGGTGGGGCTGTGGGGGTTTGGGCACAACAGCCTGCAGATTGGTTTTGCACAAAGGATGCTTGTACTCATGGATTATCATTTATAGCTAAAAAATGAAAAAAACTGAGAGAAAGATGCAGGACAGTTATGGCAGAATGCATGATTTGGGATGGGGTGGGGATGGGGGGGAAGGGAAAGGGAAATGTGCCTGAACTGAATTGGAAAATAATGTATGAAATGCACAAAGCATCAATAAAAATTAAAAAAAAAACAAATGACAGGGTGTATGAATTCCAGTGGGGGTGTGTGGAAGGTGCCAGTGTGGGGGGATAAAGGGGATTAAGATTGATTGAGACAGTCTGTATGAAATATACAAAAATTCAATAAAAAGAAAAAATCCAGATAAAATTTATTTATTTTAATTTTATGTGTATGTTATGTCTACCTGTATGTAAGTGCACCTGTGTCATACAATGCCCTCAGAGAGTGTTAGATTGGCTGGAACTGAAGTTATGGTTGGGTTGTTAGCTGCCATGTGCTGGGATTTGAATCTGGGTCTTTTGCAAGAACAGCCACTGCTCTTAATCACTGAGGCATTTCTGCAGCCCCAGAGGAGCTTTCTTAATAGGGAAAGAATATCAGAGGTAAAAATCAAAGCCTCAAAGCGTTAAAGGGGATAAATGGAAAGGAATTAAAATTTCTAACCTTCAGACCTATTATGATTGGCTTGGGTATTTCGAGGATACTGTATAAAGACATATTAAAAGTTGTCACAAAAGCCAGCTCTTCTCATTCCTTTAAATCAGTATCTTATGTAAAACAACTGTCTAAAATATAAAATTCCTACTATTTGGAAAAATACAAATATTTCAAAACGTCTCAAGAATATCTCACCCACATGTTTACTTTTATTTTTTATATAAAACTTTTAAAGAGGCTTTAATTTAATTACCACACCAGGCAGACACACAACTTAGGCAGAATTTGGCCAGGAAGTGCTGGTGACAGGGAAATTTATAAGTACGAGTCAATCAGAGTTTAGCCTCACAGTTAAAGTTACTAATCAAGTATACCAGCCAATCAGAGTTTATCACCACAGTTAAAGCTAACCAATCAAGGGGAAATGCATGAACCAAGCAAACCAATCATTCCTAGAATGACTAAGGAAAAATGGCTTAATGGTATCTGAGAACGCTGTCCCTGAGTTTTCATAATCCTCCATCTCAATCATCCTCTGTCTCATGAGCCACAGCAGAGGCTGTAGAAAGGCTGTGGCTTCAAGAGGGGCAAAGGCAGCAGGAGGAGCCGCTCAAAGCCTTTGTGACTCCAGTGGAGAAGTGAACATGGCGCCTGACCAAGAAGGAAGCCAAGGAGCTCGGAGCATGAGAAGATGGGCTGGGGCGAGGAGGACGCAGGCTACACATGCAGACAACCCATTCGGGGACAACAGCCTCCTGGGGGCCTTCATCTGGAACAAGGCCCTGGAGAAGAAGGGGATCAGCCACCTGGAAGAGAAGGAGTTGAAAGAACACAACAAGAGGATCCAGGAGGATAACCGCCTGGAACTGCAGAAGGTGAAGAAGCTGAGGCTGGAGAGGGAACGAGAGAAGGTGATAAGGGAGCAGGAGCTGGAGCTGCTGCAGCGGGAGAAGGGGGAGGAGCATTTCAAGACCTGGGAGGAGCAGGAGGACGACTTCCACCTGCAGCAGACCAAGCTGTGCTCAACAATCCTCATCCACGATGGACGATGGACGCGCCAAACCCACCCACCTGCTAGTCAAGTACATCAGCACCGAGGAGGACGATTTGGTGGTGGAGATGCACGAACCCTACACCTTTCTCCACGGCCTCACGGTGGCTGATATGGAGGACCTGCTAGAAGACATCCAGGTCAACACGGAGCTGGACCAGGGAAGGAACGCGGACTTCTGGCGGGACATGACAACCATCACGGAAGACGAGATGGGCAAGCTGCGCAAGCTGGAGGCCTCCGGCAAAGGCCCAGGCAAGCGCAGGGAGGGAGTCAACGCGGCCATCACCTCCGACGTGCAGTCCTTGTTCAAGGGCAAGACATTCAACCAGCTGAAGGTCATATTCCAGGGTATTGAGGCCAAGATCCGCACGGTCGGCCCTCACCTGCACATTGGCTACTGGGAAAGCCTGCTGCAGCAGCTGTGCAGCTGACCATCCTCCATGACTGAGATCTTGGCCATCTGATGTTCCACAGAGGCCAGAGCTCGCTCTACCTGTGGGTCCTTGGCTGGCAGTGCCCGTAGCTCTCCTTTCTTCTGCCGCAATCATTCTTCCCGCCGAGACAGGTAAATGACATGGCCCAGGTTGATCAGGCTCGGTGTGCTGACAAAGAGGAACTGCAGCACCTGGTATCGGATGTGGAGATGGGGAAGGCCTGGTCATAGCAGCCGTTGGTGCAGCCCGGCTGGGCTGTGTTACATTCGAAATCTGACTGCTCATAGCCCCACACCACTCACATGCCAGGCCCAGGATGAGGATTCGGAAGATGAAGAGCATGGTCAGCCAGATAGTGCCCACCACGGTCGAGTGCTCCTGGACCTGGTCCAGCAGTTTCTCCAGGAAGCCTCAGTCACCCACGGCTCCAGGGCCTCTGACTCCAGCAGGCCATGCGGTCAGTGTTCCCCATTCCAGAACACACCTCCTTCCTGCCTGCCTGCCTGGCCCAGGTACAGAGAAGGACAGTCAAAGCTGTGCAGTCAGGAGCTTGCCACATGTTTGCTTTTCTATTTCCTTTATATGATGTATCTTTTATTCTTGAAGAAAATCAGTAAAATAACCATGGCGTTTTGAAAGATGATCAATTTGAAAAACTTTGCTCTAAGGTTAAGAAAAAGTGAGGGACTAGAGAGATAGCTCAGCAGTAAAGAGCACCCACATGGCCCCTAACAGGCATCTATACTTTGGCTCCAGGGTAGCTGACACCCTCTTCTTACCTCTGCAACCGCTGCATGATATGGGTGCACTTACATACATGCAGACAATGTACTCAAACACATAAAATAAAAATAATAAAATATTTTAAAAGGAAGAAAAGGAAATTGAATCAAATATTTATAAAATGGTTAAGAAGAGTAGCTCTCATACTGATTTAAACATTTCCTGTTTAATCTCAGTGCTTCCAAACAATTTATCAACAATTAATTTAGCATCAATAATTGCTGGGTTTTTTTTTTTTTTTTCATCTCACATTGGGAAAGAGCAGTACATCTAGGGGAACAAATGGATACTGCAGAGCATACCAGGAGTAAGAGTGACAACAGATGAGCAGTTTCTATGCTTTGTTCAGTTGTTGCAGTTGTCTTCAAGTTTTATACTGCAAACTACTGTAGGAAGCTTTCTCTTTATGCCAAACAGGACCATGTGGCCCTACTAAGGGAAGGAGAACACAGTGCCCACTTTGCGGACACTGTAGGGAGCTGACCCCTCAACGCAGAGGCCAGCTGGCTACTTCCCATAGCCCGGCCTGAATGGTACTTCCAGTTCAGGCCCTTAGCCTGGACCCACGAGACACGTGTTCCACTCTTAGCTGTCTGTGACTTCCCACCTGCCTAGAGACTGCTGAACCCTGGACAGGAATTTCAGGCTGATGGCTGATGGCCTATCTTCAGCCTATCTCCACTCACAACACCAGCTACCCAGATTGGTGGTCAGCAAGGGGAACCTTTTTCCAACCCACTGGCCACCCAAACAAAATGCAGGCCTACCTTGGCCTGTATGCATGCAATAATTAATAAAAATAACAGCCGGGAATTCCATGATGATGTTACTATGAAATTCAAATTCCTTGCTACAGCCTGCTTTTATAAACTAAATGACGTCAGTTCCCAGGACCAATCATAAGTTCCCCAACTCCACGCCAGTGCACACTGTTGCCCCACCCAGCATCACGTTCATAGGCCGTGTTTCTTGTTCCTCCTTGGGGGCAGGGCCAGACTCTCGGCCACGCAGTGCCCTGAGGTGTGCTAACTGAAAGCTAGCCTGCAATTTAAACTGTTTAAACTGGATCCTCTCGCAAACTGCATATAGGCACATATCCAAAAAGATCATCCACCATGATCAAGTTGGCTCTATCCAGAGGTGCAGGGGTGATACAATACATGTAAATCAATAAATGTTATGATTCATATAAATGGACTCGAAGATGAAAATCACATTGTCATCTCAATAGATACATAAAAAGCCTTTGAAAAAATTCAACTTGCATGTTAAAAGTCCTAGGGGCTGCCAGGCACAGTGGTGTATGCCTTTAATCCCAGCGCTGGGGAGGGAGAGGCAGGAGGAGAGCTCTGTGAGTTCAAGGCCAGCCTGGTCTGCATAGAAAGTTTCAGGCCACCTGGGGCTACAGGGAGACCCTGTCTCAAAAAAGACAAAAAGAATATAGTCCTAGGGGGAATTGGACTGAAGGGAACATACCTCAACATATTTAAAGCTATATACAACAAACCCACAGTCAACATTATTCTAAATGGAGAAAAACTATATGCATTTCCCTTGAAATCAGGAACCTGACAAGGTTGTCCACTATCTCCACTCCTTTTTAAAATAAAAGTGTGTGAAATTTACAGCTTTTTAAAAAATACTTTTTTGATGATTTGTGTATTTCATACATTATCTTTAAGTCCAATTTAGACACATTCCCCTCTCCCTGCCCCCACGCACACCTGTTCATGCCTTCTGCCATGCATGTCTTGCATCTTTCTCTCAGTTTTTCCAAAGTTTTTCACTGCAGAGGCTTGTTGTTTTGGGCAGAGTTTAACTGTATCAGTCAGTTCTTTGACCCAGTCTTTATGTTGTTGTTGCTCCCTCCCCTTTGTATTGCTCCAACATACGCCTATATATCCATCACATATGTATCAGAATTATGACCTTGGAGAATAAACTGTATGTTAATTCCAAAATATGTTTAGGGAATTCACATTTTTCCCTTTAATTTTATATTACTCTAAAATATGAATACATACCTTCCACCCATATACAGTAATTACTGAGTCTGAAAATAAGTGGTAGGTTGATTCTAGAGCCTGTTAAGAAATTCACATTATAGCAACACAGTTGCTTTCAGATAAAAAGAAGTAAAACAATGTTGTTCACGTTGCCTTTCAACTGGGGATTTTGTATTAGCATCCACAAATAAGGGAAACCATTTGCTACTTGTTTTTCTGGGACTGTGTTGGCTTCGAACTCCATCCATTTACCTGCAAAGTTCATGATGTCATCTTTCCTTACCACTGAATAGAATTCCATTGCGTAGAGGCACCACATTTTTGTTATCCACTCATCTGTTGAGGGGCATTTGGGTTGGTTCCAGCTCTTCCCTATTGTGAAGAGAGCTGCAATAAACACAGATGTGTGTGTATCTTTGCAGTAGGATGAGTCTTATGGGTATATACTCAAGAGTGGTATGGTTGGGTCAGGTGGCAGGTTCATTTTGAGTTTTTTAAGAGTTCTCCACACTGCTTTCCACAGTGGTTGTATGAATTTACAATCCCACCAGCAGTGGATGAGTGTTCCCCTTTCCCCACAACCTCTCCAGCATTTGGTATCTTTGGTTTTCTTGATCTTATCAGAGTGAGATGATATCTGAGAGTGGTTTTAATTTGCATTTCCTCAATTATTAATGATGTTGAACACTTTTTAAGATGTTTTTCAGCCATCTTTACTTCCTCACTGGTGAAGTCTCTGTTCAGAAGATCTTTATTCCATCTTTTGAGTAGGTCATTTGTTTTCTTCTTTGATTTGTGAGTAGTCTGTATATTCTGGATGTTAATGCTCTGTCAGATGTATCACTGGTGAAGGTTTCCTCCCACTCTGTGAGTTTTCTCTTCATTTCCTTGATTGTTTCTTTCACTGTACAGAAGGTTTTGAGTTTGATGAGGTCCCATTTGTCAGCTGTTGAGCTTATTTCCTGTGCAGCTGCTGTCTGATTTAGAAAGTCTTTTCCTATGCTTATGTCTCGTAGGTTGCTGCCATTTTTTTCTTCTATCACCTTCAGAATTTTGGGTTTCAGGTTGAGATCTTTGATCCACTTGGAGTCGAGTTTTGTACAGGGTGAGAGGTAGGGGTTTAATTTTGTTCTTCTACAAATGGTGATCCAGTTTTGCCAGCACCATTTGCTAAAGATGCTATCCTTCCTCCATTGAGCTTTTTTTTTTGCCCATTTGTCATTTTAATCTATGGTCCACTAAAAAGCTTTCAGCAATATATCAGAGGGGAAAGAAAACAACAACAAAGAACATAAACCTGTTGCATCACCCTGGAAAATCAATAAATTTCACCAAATAAAAAAATAAAAATAAAAATAAAATAGTCTTTGAAACTCTTGCTAGAGCAATAAGACAAGAGAAGGAAATTAAATGAGTACTAATTGGAAAAGGAGAGGTCAAATGATCACTTTTGCACATGATATGATAGTATGCCTAAGATGACAAACGCTCCACCAGAAAACTCCTAGAAATGATTAACATTCAGTAAAGTGGCAGGTTACAAAATTAAATCCACAAAAATCAGTAGCCTTTCTATATACCAATAACAAACAATTAGAGAACGAGTACATGGAAACCCTCCCATTCACAATAGCCTCTGGCCAAAGACATTAAAGATCTCTACAATGAAAAATTTAAATCTTTAAAGAAAAAGATGAGGAAGACACAAGAAGATTGAAGTACCTTCCATGTTTAGAGATTGGAAGAATTAATATTGTAAAAATGACCATCATACCAAAAGCAATTTATAGATTCAGCGTAATCCCAATCAAAATCCCATGGCATTCTTCACAGAATCAGGTAATGCCATCCTGAAATCCATATGGAAGCACAAAAGACCCCAGAGAGACAAAGCAACCCTGAGCACAAAGAGAAATGCAAGGGGAATTACTATACCAGATTTCAAACTATATTACAGGCCTGTAGTCATAAAAACTGGAACAAAAATAGAGCCATAGATCAATGGAACACAATTGAAGACCCAAACATGACTACATGCAATTTCAGCCACCTGACATTTGACAAAGGGGCTAAGAACAGTCATCAGAGGAAAGACAGCATCTTCAGCAAATGGTGCTGGCAAAACTGGATCTCCACTTGTAGAAGAATGAAATTAAACCCCTACATTTCACCTTGTGCAAAAGTCAACTCCAAATGGATCAAAGACCCCAATGTGAAACCTGAAACTCTGAAACTGTTAGAAGAAAATATTGGCAGTAATGTACAAGATATAGGTATAGGAAAGGACTTTCTAAATGGAACTTAAGTTGCTCAGGAATCAACAATCAACAAGTAGGACCTTATTAAACAAAAAAGCTTCTGTACAGCAAAAGAAACAACCAAGAAAGTGAAGAGAAAACCCACAGAGTAGGAGAAAATCTTTACCAGTCACACATCTGACAGAGGTTTAACCTCCAGAATACATAATGAACTAAAAAAAAGAATCAAGAAAACAAATGACCTAATGAAAAGATGGGCTAAGGATCTGAACAGAGGTTTTAAAAGAAGAAATAAAGATGGCTAAGAAACATCCAAAAGGTGTTCAATATTAGTGGTAATTAGGGAAATCAAAATTGAAATCACTTTATGATTTCATATTACTGGCTAAGATCAAGAGAACAAATGATACCAAATGCTGGAGAGGATGTGGGTAAACAGGAACATTCATCCACTGCTGGTGGGATTGCAAGCTCCTGCTACCCTATGGAAAGCAGTGTGAAGAACTCTTAAAAAACATAAAATGAACCTACTATTTGACTAGTTATACAACTCCTTGGTGTATAGCCAAAGGACTCATCCTATTGCAGAGATGCTTGTACATCTATGTTTGTTGCTGCTTTTTTCACAATAGCAAATAGATGGAAGCAATATAAATATCCCTCAACTGAAGAGTGGATAATGACAACGGGGTTCTATTCAGTGGTAAAGAAACATGAAATTTGCAGGTAAACAGATGGAGAACTGGAAACCATTATGGTAAGTTAAGTAACACAGACTCAGAAAAACAAGACATACGTTCTCCCTCATTTGTAGATCCTAGCACCAAATCCTTATGTGAGTATGTGTCCTGATGTAACTACAGGAACCAGGAAAATCGAAAAGATCCAGGGAGGTAGAGGAAAAGAGGGAATGTGAGTGAGAAGACTAGTAGGAGACAGGTCTTACTAGGGGAGAAATGGGTAACATGGGGGTATTTAAGTGGGAGGTGGGGAGGAAGGATTATACAAGGAAATTTTCTTATAAAGGGAAAGGAGCTCAAGAGAAGGGAGACCATTAGAAGACTGGTATTATCAAGGGAGAAATGGGGAGAAAGAGGATACTTTAAATGAGAAAGGCATGGAGGGAGGGTTATGGGGGGGAGGAGAGAGATAGATAATGCCTAGTTAGCGTAAAAGAGGGAATAATATTAGTCTAATATCTTTTTTTTTAATTTTATTTATTTTTGTATGTGTATGAATGTACTGTCTGCATGCAGGTTTGTGCACCCATGTCGTGCAATGCCGCGGAGGTCAGAAGAGGGTCTCGGATTCCCCTGGAACTGGAGTTCTCCTGGAATTGGAGTTACAGACGGTTCTCAGCCGCCATGTGGGTGCTGGAGATCGAACCCGGGTCCTCTGCAAGAGCAGTCGGTGCTCTTAACCGCTAGGCTATCTCTCCAGCCCCTAGTCTAATATCTTAATGGCAAATTACACATACAATATCTCTACATGAGTCCATGTACATAGCTGAAGGCTACATAACAAGAAACAGTGCCAGATAGGAGAAACTTTCCTTTGGGCTGTTGGCCAGGGTAGTCCAAGAGACTCCCAGCATTACACAGGCTATTGTCACAGTCCTTGATTGCCTCCTAGAACTTGAAGGTAAGATTCTATTGCTAAAGACAGGACATACTTCAAATTTTGTATATTTTTAAAAATATTACATTGAACACATTCTTTCCAGCATCTGTTGACTGCCGCCTACTTTGGAGTATGCACCTCAATTCTTCATTCACTTCTCATTCTGCAAAACCAGTCATGAGTAACCAAAGGTGGCCAAGAACCTGTGGATAATACACATGTGAATACTTCACCAGGGCCCAAAGGTCACACGACAACATGCTTCCCATCTTCCCATATGGGTAGACAAAAATCACTGTCCTAAGAACTAAAACCCAGATGTAGCCTTGACCCCAAGAAGATTTATGCTGAGTATATCTTCCCAGATTTCTCTTCCTCAGACCTGACCACAGCCAGCCTGTGAGCTGCCCATCAGAAGGCCGAACACCTGCAGCAGGTAAATGTGACATATGGCACATTGGGATGCTTGCCAGCTGCCTTTTGGGTTTTAAATCTGTTCGACATTCATGCGATATAAGCAGTTGCTGTTTTGGAATTTGAGGAGGCAGCAGGGAGAAGGAAGAACAAGAAAAGTGAAGCTTGGAAAGACAGATTCTTCTTTTAGCCCAGTTTGTGATAAATAACTGACTCATTCTGACTACTATCAACACAGAGAGGGAGAGATCACAAGGACTAAAAACACAGGAGTCCTGAAAGATAGATGCACTGTAAGGAAGAGCCTTCCTAAGCACATCACCCCTGGGATAGCTATTCAAGGTGAAAGTGATGGCTGGGAAGCAGCTCCATCTAAAGAAATAAATGATGGGCAGAAACATTCTTCAACACTTTTCCAGAAGTTTCTGACACCACAGAGGGTTTCTAGCTTACCAGTGTGCCTTAGATTGCACTGAGAGTCCAGATAAAGTGATTTTGCAAGTGATTTATGGAGGAAGAGTCAAGCTTGGCAGGAGTTGAGTGAGGGCAAAAACAGCAGGGGACAGAGCTGAGCCACGATAATTGACCTGAAATCTGATCTCAGCATGATCCCTTAGAGTGTGAACAGTAAGTACCACTGAGCTTTTACCTTAAGGAAAAGGAGCAGGACTTTTGTGCCCTTGTGTTAATTAGTTGCCACTCACAGCCCACCCCTAAGGGAATAAAGGGCAGAACCACTCAGGCAAGGTAGCTCACCTTCACCGAGGATCATTTGCCAGTGGAGGGTATGGATTTGTAGCATTAAGAGGCAATGGATATGGAGGAGGGAGAAGATGGGAAGGGAAGCCATATAGACCCCTGCAGCCATTACACACAGTGACACACCCTCGACTGTAGACCCACCACTTGAGCCTATATCCTTTCTAAAACAGCTATCAAGAAAAAAAAAAAAAAAAGAAATGACTTGTATTAACACTCAGATCAGAGATGCTCTCTAGTTCCTGAAAAAAGCTTTAAAATTTCTACTTCTCATTAAGCACAGCAATATTCTTCTTTGAAATAATTTCATGACTGCTCAGAATTCCTTAGCATGCCCCAAATCCCCATCACCTTAGGTTTTCTTTCAAAAATTGTTTAATGAACATACAAGGTGTTAGATATCATTATTTCACTTTCAAACAAGCTGTTTGCCTTCACCTCCTAAACCCCCTTATAACCTCCTACCCTCCAGGGTCTTCTCCTCTTTGATGACCCCATCCTTCCTCATCACCTATTTTTACCTTTATTTGTCTTCTTTCTAGTTTTTAGGCTTTATACACACACACACACACACACACACACACACACACACACAAACAAAACCAGGCTAGAATATGCATATGAGAGAGCATTTGGTTTTGCCTTTTTAAGTTTGGTTCACCTTACTTAATATAATTTTCAGATCCATCCAATTTTCTGAGATTTTCATAACTTCATTTAATTGCATTGTGTGCATGTACCTAATTCACATGTGTTGCCAGGCATCTAGGCTGGCTGCATTTCTTTGCTATTGTGAGTAGAGCAACAACAATAAAAAAGGATTTGGAAGTATCTCTGTGGTAGGATGTGAGGTCCTTTGGGTATATGACCAGGAGTAATCAGCTTGGTCATATGGTGTAGTTCTATTTTTAAGGTTTTGAGAAGCCTCCATACTGATTTCCACCAGGGCTGTACTAGATTGCACTATTACCAGTGGTGAATAAGGGTTTTCCTTTCCTTCATCATCTTCTTTGCTGATACCCAGACTCCAGACATTCTTTATTTTTCTTTTATATACATTAGATAGACTTCCTATGCCCTACCCCCATTGCTTCTAATGATGGCATCTACTACTTTATAGAAAGAATCACTCAATTAGTAAGTGCCTAGAGTTTTCCCCTTATTAGACAAGAATATGCCCAGGGGACATTTCCTTCCTATACAAGTAATCTCCAAAAACCCTAACTACATTTGACCTCTGGGTTTTGAATTACTAATAAAATGATAAGCAGGACTAACTTTTTGTGTGAGTAGCCTATGACTGTAATTCGAAGAGCATTGACAATAAAACAGTTTCCCTGTATAGTCTGCAATTGGAACCATAATCATTCATTCGTTGATTCATTCATTTTCATTACACATTGGGTATTGGGTGAGAAACAGCACCTAGCACTGGAGACAGACGTATAAGATGGTGTTTTGATCTCTGAAGATTTAGTGGAGGGAGGCATGCACAGAGGCAGAGAGAGAAGCATAAATAAAGGTTCCTTAAAGGCAAGAAGAATCCAAGAGTGCTGGAGACCTGTAAGTAATTTTGTGTAGCTAGAGTTGTAGGAGTAAGAGAGATGAGGCAGGAAAAAGAGGAAGGACCTTAAACACTATATATAATGCTTTATCCTGAGATCAATGAAGTCTTGAAAGCAGGAAGTGACTTGATGAACTTGGTAGATTAGCAAGCACATTCTTTCTAAAATAAAGTTAAGTGTAGGAGAAGGAGTAAGGTTAGAGGCAGGAAACTCAGTCAGGATTGTAGTAATAATAATAAGCTGAGTAAGCAAGGACAGGTGTGTGGACTAAGGAGGAATTTTCAGTCATTGAAGTACAGCTGGTTTTTGGTTGTTATGGAGCATCCTTCCTCCTAGGAGTATGGAGTGTAAATGTCAGAATAGCCTAGCTTTTAATAGAGGAGGGCATGTTGCCCAGCAAGGCTAAGGAACATTGTTAGCCAATGGCAGAAATGAGACTGGAATGTTGGTCTCCTTCATCCAAGCATTTTACATAAGTGGTTCACTAAATGACTAGTTCTAGAGCTCATATTGTATGTAGTTTAGTCTCAGACTTTGCTAATCAAATATCCACTCCTCCTTCCTCATCTATTTGATTCTAAATGCTAGCTACAAATATCTATTGGTATAAGTTTCTGATTTTTTTTTCCTGTAATTTATGTGAGATTTCATCACTTTATCTTATTTGAATACCAAATCTCTTTTTTTTAATGTATGGGCCCATTCTAGTCATAATTCTAATCTTGGTCACTGTGTGTAGAACAATGGTAGGATATGTTTTATAATTTGTAACTTTTTTCAAATGCTTAACTTGTTAATGAAGAGATTCAAAATAGCTTACAATGCAAGCTGTACAAAGACATCCACAGGAGGACATATCCTTGACCTAGTCTCTGCACAGGGCACTGGTATTGTACAAGTGAAGCTGTCTGTTCTCTTTTGTATTCCAAGTACATTAAAAATTATAGAAGGGTAGATTCTTTATGATTTCCACCTGCAGCTGGTCAAGTCTCTCTGTCATTGTCTACTTACAACTTACAACTAAGTAGTAAAGTTTAAGTATCATTTTACTCGATGGTTTCTGAAAATCAAGGGGAGGCATCATTGGGCTTCTGTTCTACATCAAGTGCCAAGCCAGATGTATAACCTCATTTAAACTTTATAATTCTGGGGCTGGAGAAATGGCTCAGTGGTTAAGAGTGTTGACTGCTCTTGCAGAGGACCTGGGTTTGATTCCCAGCACCCACATGGTGGCTAAGAACCATCTTTAACCTAGTTCCAGAGGAATCTGATGCCCTCTTTTGACCTCTGGGGCATTGCACAACATGGGTGCACCAACCTACATGAAGACAGTACACTCATACACATTAAAAAATAATAAAAATAAAATAAAAACTTCATAATTCTGAGTCAATTTTTTTTCAATTAAGGAGAATGCCTCAGAATGGTTAACTGATTAATCACAGGTTCCATAGCACCAGGATTCACAATGGGATCTGTAGTCCACCAAAGCCCAGATCCTACCTACTGTGCAACTCTCTGTTCTGTCTATACTTATAGAGATGCTAGGAAGAGTACATAATAACTGTTTCCAAGTGTCTAATTCACTACGAAACTGAGTGAAACATAAACCATGGTGATTAGGAGTCTACAGAGTGTGGGTCCTTGGACAGGTTGACTATATTGAGCTTCACTCACCCAGGGCTCAGGGAATATTGCAGAAGAGGGGGGAGATGGTGGTGCAAGACCATATGGTAATGAATCCTACAAGCACCTGGGACCCTGCTCATGTGAACCTACAGCACTGGTGCCAGCATGCACAAGACCCATGCAAGCTCATCCAGACAGAAACCCAGAACTGCAGAAATGGGCAGCAGAACCCAATCAAAGCTGAAGACATATTGGTAGCTGATTACAGATGGGTGAGGAAGAACTGGCCTTCTTTAACAGAGGGACTCCAAATAGGCTGATTAGAGCTCAGAGGATGAACTGGCACTGAGGAGTGGGTGGGGAGAGTAATTTTACATAATAGACCTTAACACAAATGACGGAATGTATGAACTCCAGGGGAGGGTCTGCGGGAGGGTGCCAACGGAAAAATGGGCATAAAGCTGATTAAGTCTAATTGAAAAAAAATATGAAATACCCCAAAATTGAACAAAATAAATACTGAACATGATGGCCTTCACTTATTTGCTGAAAATAATGACAAGTATTTTACTAATTCCACATACAGATTGTGAGGAACAAAATGAAATTACTCTGAGAAAGATCTAGGAAAAATATCCTGTTCTACAAACAGGAAATATTAGTATATGTGCAGTACCATGCATTAGTCCCTTTTCAGTGCTTTAGTGAAATACTGGAAGCTGCCCAACTTTGTAAAGATGAGATTCCCAGTTCTAGAATTCAAGGGCAAGGTACTGGTCTTGGTTCACCTCTACAGGTGGATGGCAGGAATACAGGCAAGAGAAAGAAATCACATAGTAAACAGGAAGCAAGAGAGCCTAGGGTTCTACAGTCTCTTCTGAGGGCTGCTCTCCAATTAGTCTGAGGACCTCTTATGCTGGACCTCCTCTTAAAGGTTCCACCACACCTAGTTTGTTGAAGTCCACAGAACAAACACATTTTCCCCTTGAGGCTATTTAATCTCAGAGAAGAGGAAGAAATGTGCTGTATATTCCCTTAACATCTCATTGTAGTCCAGAGGGCAGTACAGAACTGGTAGGATCAAGAGCCTTATTTAGTCCCTCAGATGACCTTTAGAAAGGTAGAGTCTAAAGAAACAGTTAACAGTTCCTTAATTAATTTGTTAGTGTTTTATGCTGGTGCTTCTGTGGGGGTTCATAGTGACTATATTAAGTAGACTGAACTACTTATTTTCTCCCCTTTTAGATAAGAAAACTATCAGCTGGGAGATTTCTTCAGGTATCAGGTCTGGTCCTACTATGTGATCTAGAGCCAAGAGCCAATCCAACCTCTGCCAGCCCAGAATACCACAGACTAGTAAAAGTTGGGTTTTCTTGAGATTGGTCCCACTTCAATTGTGAACGGAACTCTTGTGTCTGCATACACATGTGGTTTCACCTATTATTTTACACAGCCCTGAGAAAGACTAATTGTATTATTGTCCTCTAACTTGGATTCTGAGACAGGTCATCGGGTTATTGTCCCACCTCCAGACAGGAGTACCTAGGGTACTTCATCTTTTCATCAGAGTTAAGAACCAATAGTTGAGAGCTGGATGTGTAGATATATGAAAATGGGCACCTGAAACTTGACAAAGTCTTTGATTAGAAGCCTTTAAATATTTATCTGAATTTTCCTAAGATTTAAAAAGCGGCAACAAGACACAGACAGCTTGCTTGTAAGCATCCCATAGAAGTCACTAAATCCTTGTTCTCTAGGAGCCCCACCCCCAGGGTAGGGTAGTAGCTGAGCAAGCAGAAGGATGAAGCAGTGGATTCCAGTGGAGTTCCAGATGAGCTGGAGTGCCTTCCCTGTTCCCTCCCCACTTTGCTGCTGTTTGGTGTCTAGAGGACTCTGTACCTAGTTAAGACTTTATACATCCAACTGAGAACTGTAATAGAGACGAGAGGAGAAAGACCAACACTCCCTTTCAGGAGCTGTGGCATATGGAAATCTCAGGTGTCAGAAACACTATAAGTCACAGACCACCCATTTTTCTACCCAGATTAATTCTGTAGACATAGAAAAGACTTCTGAGCCAATTAGAAGTTTTATGGCAACAACGGAGACACATGACAGGTTCCTATGAAACAAGCTAAAAAAGTCCTTTTTGATTCATGGAGATTTTTGTACCATTTCAGCTTGTAAAATATTACATCCTCACTGTGCTATTTTGAATGAGAAATGTTCCCCATAGGCTCAAGTATTTGAACTCTTAGTATATTGTCCCCAGTAGGCAGCTCTGTTCGAGGAGGATTAAGAGGTGCAGCCTTGCTGGAGGAAGCAGGGCACTGGGGGGCAGGCTCTGGGAGTTCACAGCCCTGCCCCACTTGCAGTTTTGGTCTCTCTGCTTCCTTCACATGCTTGAAGATGGGAACTCTTAGCTTTCTGTTCCAGGTACCTCCTATCATGCCTCCTCTGTCATTACGGATTCTCCCTCAGGAACTGTAAGCCCAAATAAACACTTCCTTCTATCAGTTGCCTTGGTCACCGTGTTTTAGCACAGCAAAAGTAATATGTTCACTACAAAAAAATTTAAGGCTAGAAACAGAAAGTTAAAAACTCAAAGCAGTTATATTTGATATCTCTATGCTGATTCTTCTGGTCCATTCCCCATGAGAAATTCAGATTGCGCTCTGGAGATGTGAATAAATACTCCCCTGGGAGCAGATTGCTTGTGGAGTGTCCTTAGTCCTTTCATAAGCTATTCATCTATCTGGATAGCCATTTCTCCCCCCCCACACTGTTCATCTTTCCTCCCAGTTGAGTGCTGCTTCCTATAAGACTTCTTACAGGAATACATCGAGGCAACTTTATTAACATGTGTGGAGAATGATGTACTTTTCCATGAATCACATGACCATGCCCATCATTGTCCACTTGTTCTTGTGATATTTGATTAACAGCAGTAGGCTATGTAAGAACAGAGAACATAATCAATTTGTTCACCATTTGGTGGCCATTGTTTAGCAGGCAAACACAGTGAATATTTATTGAGGGAGTAAATTAATAATGAAACTTCCTATATTTTATGGACACTGGCATCACAAGAAAATGTGAAACACAGATCAATAGAAAGTCACCAAATATTTTTGTTGTAGAGGTCTTTGGTGTCTTTGGTTAGGTTTGTTCCTAGGTATCTTATTGTTTTTGAGGCTATTGTGAGTGGGAAGGTCTCTTTGAATTCTTTCTCCAGTTGCTTGTTCTTGGTGTAAAGAAAGGCCATTGATTTTTTAAGGTTAATTTTGTATCCTGCCACTTTGCTGAAGCTGTTAATCATTTCTAGGAGTTTTCTGGTGGAGTTTTTAGCATCCCTTAAGTAAACAATCATATCATCAGCAAATAGGGATAGCTTGACTTCCTCTTTTCCAATTAGTACTCCTTTAATTTCCTTTTCTTGCCTTATTGCTCTAGCAAGTGTTTCAAGCACTATATTGACAGGAGAGGGTCGATTAGGGGCAGCCTTGCTGATTTCCTACCTTTAAAGGGAATGTTTCTGTCATTTCCCCAGTATGATGATATTGGCTGTGGGGGTCCTGTATTATGGCTTTGTTTACATTAAGAGTAATGATCCCTCAATCCAATTCCTTCTGGACTGTATAGCCATGAAGGGATGCTGGATATTTTTATCAAAGGCTTTTTCAAGATCAATTGAGATGAATGGTGTGGTTGTGTCTGTGATTCCTTTATGTGGTTTGATGTGTTATTGATTTTCGTATGCATTGAACCATCGCTGCATTCCGGGTATGAATCCAACTGGCAATTGGATGATTTTCTTGATGTGGGTCATGTATGCGTTTGCAGTTATTTAAACCCTTGAAAGAACAGAATTTGAAGAAGACACTTTCAGAAGATGGAAAACCTCCCCTGCTCATGGATTGTGGAATTAACATGTGTAAAAATGTCCATTTTACCAAAAACTCTTGTAATAGATTTATGCAATCCACAATCAAAAATCCCCAAGATTTTCTTCACAGGCTGTGGAAACAAAGTTTCTTAAATTCATTTGGAAAACAAAAGAACCCCGAATAGCCAAATCACACCTGAGGAAAAGAGCTACACAGAGGGGAATCTCTAACAGACGATTTTAAATTATGCATACTAGAGCCCTTATCATAAAACAGGCATGGTACTAGGCACAAAAACAAACCATGTTTGACCAATGGAACAACAAGATAAAAAAAAAACAAAGAGCACATAAAAACACACATATAAGGGCAAAAAAAAAAAAAAGAAACCACAATGGGAAGAAAGACAGCACCGTCAGCAAGTTGGTGTTGGCAAAACTGGATCACACCACTTGTAGAAGAATGAAATTCAAAGAAAAACCTACCTCTCACCCTGTACAAAAGTCACTTCCCAGATGATCAGACTCTAAAGACCTCAATGTGAACCCCAAGACTGAAGGTGATAGAAGAAAAAGTTGGCAGCAGACTGACAAGACATAGGCGTAGAAAAGACTTTCCTAAATCAAACCAGACTGCACAGAATTAGGGTCAACAACTTGACAAATGACTTCATTAAACTCAAAAGCTTTGTTAACAAAAAGAAACAATCAAGGAAGTGAAAGAAATCCCACAGAGTGGGAGAAACCTTACACTACAATATCATCTGACAAAGCATTGATTTCCAGAATATGTAAACTATCTCACAAAAACAAAGAAAAAAAACAAATGACCCCCCCAAAGAACTGAACAAGAGACTTCACAAGGAGAGAATTAGAATGTCTGAGAAACACCTCAGAACTGCTCAACATCACTACTATCATTAAGGAAATGCAAATGAAACCACTTTAGATATCATTCTTACTCCAATAAGACTAGCTAGGATCAAGAAAACAAATGATACCAAGTGCTGGAGAGGTTGTGGGGAAAGGGGAACACTCATCCACTGCTGGTGGGAAATGCTAACTCGTACACCACTATGGAAAGCAGTGTGGAGAACCCTTGGAAGACTTGGAATGAACTTGCCACCCGACCCAGCCATACCATTCCTGGGCATGTACCCTCAAGACTCACGCCACCACAGAGATACATGCACGGCCGTGTTTATTGCAGCTCTCTTCACAATAGCAAGGAGCTGGAACCAACCTACAATCCCTCAACTGACGAGTGGATAGAGAAAATGTGGTACATCTACACAATGGAGTTCTATGCAGCAGTAAAGAAAGACGACATCACGAGCTTTGCAGGAAAATGGCTGGAGCTAGAGGACATCATGCTGAGTGAAGTAACACAGTCCCAGAAAAACAAACGATGAATGGTATCCCTCATCTGTGGATGCTAGTGCCAATTACCCAGTTGTAAGTATTTCTTGTGTAGGGCCCCCTGAGCCTTTGTACAAAGCAGTTGGGCATAATGCATTTTGGAAACAACAACAACAACAGAAAAGACTGCATCAAAGAACTGACTGAAACAGTGAACTTCTGCTCAAAACAATCAACTTCCCCATGGAAAATATTGAGAAAGACTAAGAGATGGAAAGCATGTTTGGCAGAATGTATGAGCTCTGGCGGGGTGGGGGAATGAGCGGGAACACGGGTCTAGATTTGTTAAAAATAAATAAATAAATTTATGTGAAAAAAAAATTCTCTGTGCTCAGCCGGTCCACTGGTAGCACACACCTTTAATCCTAGCACTCAGGAGGCAGAGGCAGGCAGATCTTTGTGGGTTCAAGGCCAGCCTGGTCTGCAGAGCAACTTCCAGGACAGCTGGGGCTACAGGGAGACCTTGTCTGGAAAAGAGCAAAATAGATAAAAAGAAAAAAATCTCTGTGCTCAATCAGCATATTCTAAGTTAATGCCTAGCTTTGCAAGGTTATAAAATAAACTGTTTTATTTCTGCTAAAAAAAAAAAAAAAAGAAAGTCACCAAATAATCAATTTAGGCATGTATAATCTACACATGCTTGCCACAGAAATTTGAAAATAGCTCTAATGTGACAGAACAGAAAGCCATGAACTTATTTAAAACACTAAAAAATCTTTTAGTGATTTATTTTTATTTTTTAGTAACTCAATTGCATGAACCTTGTAGGTGATGATATTGTGTCATAATGTCAAAAAGTTTGGGCATATCTACAAACCTGAAAACCATTAATATGCTCTAGTTATGTGTGCCTATGAAATATACTACTAGGGAAGTTTCTAATTTAGTGGAATATTTGAGTTAAGCATTTCTCCAATTTCCCCCACCCTATTTAGCAATGAAAGCAGGAGGAAAGCCGAAGCGTGCATGTTAACCCCTTGGAAATCATTCTTGTAAAGGCCATTTGCATATTACAATTTCCTCTAATGTCTAGGTCATCTATATTGAAAGGGTAACAAAAGTCAGAAACAAAATGAAAAATTAGCAATTTGACATCATCCAAAATCTAGTTTCCCAATCCTTTTACAAGGACAGTTTGTTTACATTATTTCACTCTTTTTGAAATTTCTTAAGTTGTATCTCCAAGCTGGAAAACGTTTGATGAGATTTTGTGCTTGTTTTATATTTCTATAATATTTTTTGAAGAAGATTCTTTGAGTGTGGCAATATTAGATAGAAGTATCTTGACATATGCCACTAAAAATGCTTGGGACAATGGAAAAGTGCTTTCTTTCTTTTTTTTTTGTTTGAAAAGTGTTTTCAATAATAAACAAGTGCTATCACTCCAGTTTCTCTTGGCAGTAAGCACAGATTTAAGGCACACTACACACAAGGAGAAAGAAATTATTTCTGAGACAGATCAAATCAGTAACAAATTTGGTTAAGACTTTTTACCAAAATTAGGAGGCTACATAACTGTTAGTAAAAAAAAAAAAAAGAATCATTGTTTGATGAACTTCATGTTATACTGTTCAAGAAAGAATAGAAAACAGATAATTTATGATCCTCTAGTCATAGTCTAGACAAGCATTTCTTAAATTTATTTTGGGAAAAACTAAGATGTCTTGATTTGTTATTATTGCTTTTAGAAAGTCAGCTCTAAGCAAAGTTAAATGCTTTCCTTTATTGCAAGGCTTCTCAAAGCTTCTGTGAGCTATTAATTACTAAAATGGAATTATCAGCAAGAATGTTTCACAAATATACTTGACCAGAAAGCCTTTCCAATAATAAAGCATTTAAAAATATTATTAATTTTACATTAAACAATAACATAAAACAGCATCTCAACAATTTTCAAGTGTACATCTCAGTGGTGTTAATTATAATCATAGTGTTATATAATAGATAACCACACATTTTTTTCAACTCATAAATCTGAAACTCTGTTCCCCTTGAATGGCAGCTCCCAGTCCCTCATCCTACCCTCAGCTCCTGGCAACCACTCTGCAACTTTATCAGACATTTTCAATCATCAAAGAACCAGAGTACTTAATTTTAAGCACTAGTATGATAGTAGTAGGAGATGGTTAATGAGAAATATTTAGTGATTTTCTTTGATGCTCATGGGTCTGATCTCTTAAAATCCTGCACTATTACTATGATTGGCCATTATTAATCAGAAAATAAAATCTGGGAAATAATGTCTAGATTTTTTTTTAAACAGTGGTTTAACCAACTGTATGAAGAAGTTAATGATAGCAAATTTATAGTTGACAGAAGAGTGATATATATATGTATATATACACACATATATGTATATATTTATACACACATATCTATCATCTATCTATCTATTACCAGAGAGGCCTGTTAGTAAACGATTCTCTCTGTCTCTCCTTGTCTTGACAACATACAAAAGCTCCCGTGACTCCTTCTACAAAGAATAAGGCTCTTCTAAGAATTCTCTGTCCTGGGGGCTGGAGAGATGGCCTAGCGGTTAAGAGCACCGACCGCTCTTACAGAGGACCCGGGTTCGATCCCCAGCACCCACATGGCAGCAGAGAACCGTCTGAAACTCCAATTCCAGGAGAACTCCAGTTCCAGGGGAATCCAACACCCTCTTCTGACCTCTGCGGCATTGCACGACACGGGTGCACAAACTTGCATGCAGACAGTACATTGATACACATACAGAAATAAATAAATGCCAGGCGTGGTGGCGCACACCTTTGAAAAAAAAAAAGAATTCTCTGTCCTTTGTGATTAACCATATTTCTTCTCGAGGTGCAGTGCTTTAGCCATCCCACAAGTTCCCAGAACATTGCACACTGTTTACATCCCTGAGCTCTTGTCCCTCCCACACTTTTATCTTGGAATGTGCTTCCTCCTCTTCCTCCACTAGGAAGAACCCATCTCCATCTGCAGCAACAAGATTAGCCTCTGTCCTTTCAGCAAGCTTTACATTGCTATCTACAGCCCCATTCTGGAACTGTGGGGTTTTTGAGGTTAAGAATACTTAATCTTTTTATTCACCTTGAGTTCAACATCGTGTTTCTTTATAATAAACACACAAATATTTTTCCTTGTTTTTTCTTTTAAGTTAATTTTAAAAATATTTTATACAATGTATTTTGATCATATTCATTCCCCCTTCCGTAACTTCTTAGATCCACCCCCAGTTTCTACTCTCCTAACTTTATGTCTTCGTTTTTTTTTTTTCCTTTTATAACTCATCAAGTCCTTGCTAGGTGTGGTGGCACACACTTTTAATCCCAGCACTTGGGAGGCAGAAGCAGACAGATCTCTGTGAGTTCAAGTCTAGGCTGGTTTTCATAGACAGTTCTAGGCCAGCTGGGGTTACAGGGAGAGCCAGTCTCAAGAAAACACAAAACACATCCACACACACACACACACACACACACACACACACACCTTCACCAAGTCCAATTTATGCTGGCTATATATTCTTGGCTGTCCATTCACTGGAGTGTGGTCTACCTTAACAGGGACCACACATTTAAAGAAAACAGACTCTCCTTCTCTCAGAAGTTAGTAATTGCCAATAGCTCCTCAGGGGTGAGACATTATGCCCTCCTCTGGTCTTCTTGATGGGATTTTGTCTGCCTTAATATTGCACAGAATGCTGTCACAACTGCTGTGAATTCATGTGTGCACCTATCATGTTGTGTCCAGAAAACACTGTTTCTTTGTAGTAATCTACCATCTCTGCTCTTATAATCTTTGAGCTTTGGGAGGAGAAGGTGTCCCAGTAAAGGCTGAGCTTTCTGTCTCTTAAACTCTGCACCTTGACCAGCTGTGCATCTTTGTATTAACTGCCATTTACTGCAGAAAGAGCTTTTAGGATGAGAGTTGAGAGGTACCCTATTCCAAGGGTGAAACAGTAAGCAATTTGGGAGTGGGTTTAATACTATGTCCATTTAGGAGAATAATAGTAGTAGGCTTTCTCCAATAGCCCGTGACCTGTCTAGTCACAAGTTCTTGGCTCCAGTAAAAGTGCCAGGTTTCATCTTGTGGAGTGGGCTTTAAATCACAAACATCACAAGAATAAAAACATGCAAATATTTGTCTACTTGACGAGAACTATATTCCCAAATATTTGTCTAGTTGATGAGAATTGCATTCCCCAATATTTGTCTAGTTGACAAGAACTGTATTCCCAAATAGACCTTTGGTGCACTGTATAGTATAAACAGATCAAATGCAAGTTGCTCAATGATGTTTTATATTTGGGTCTCCCAGCAGGAAAAGGAAGGACTAACCAGGCTGGAGTTATTGTTTTGCACTGCAGAAGCTAAAGGGCGGTAGATTACTCTCATGGTTATGCAGAAACTGACCACATGTGCCCCTGGCTTGGGAAGATTTCCTGGTCCATGGTAATGGCAGGTTCAAGGGCAAGGAGGTGAGTGTAAAGAGTCCACAGCACATGCTGAGTACATGAAAATAAGCTTTCCCATTAGAACTGACCATGTACCTACAGGGAAGAGGAAGGTGTATGTATCATGCTGCTTCATAAACCTTCATTCCCAAGGAGATATTTTATTTTTTACCTTGTTTTTTTGTAATGAAGAGAAAGAATCAAGAGCATTCTACAGACCAGACTTTCCGATGCCACTTGTCAAACTCCATTTTAATAACAAAGCTTACTGATTGTTATGTACCAGACGCTATTCTAAATTCTTTGTTGATATCACATCTAATTCTCACAGTTGGAGATAGAAACTGTTTTCTTCTAATTTTTATAGTCAGGAAAAATAAGGGACAGAATGGCTGTGGAACTTGCCCTAGGTCATACAGTAGAGAAGAGACATAAAGCCAGGGTGTTCTAGTTCTAGATAATAAGTTCAGTATAGTTCATGGACAGAGAGGTTCAAGATTAGCTTGTATATTTCTTTCTTTGGCAACCAGTAGAGAAAATCATGCGATGGAAGGAGAGATTAAAAGAACCAGGCATAATTGTGCCAACTTTTTAATGTTATGTTACTTGTGTGCCATTTGCTACTCTTTCTGTTGTAAATACAAGTAAATAAAAATGGAGTGCTTTGATATTCTGCTGACAAGTCTAATTGGGAAGAATTTTTGTTAAGCAAACCTCTATTGGGCTAGGAGTAGGCCTGACACAGGCAACAGCCAGCAGCACCTTGGCTTCTGCTGAAGGCCCCATAAGAAGGGGTACAACCCGCTGGGAGCTCAGTTCTTTAGGGAAACTGAGGAGGTAGTCAGCTGCCTCCACTCTTCTGCAGCAGGCTGGATAAGAGCAGGCTGATGCCATTGAGAGCTCGAGTCTTCAGGGACACTGAGGCAGCAGACAGATTGCTGGCTCAGGGGCCAAATCACCCCCCCCCACATACACACACAAACACACTCAAACTAAAGGAACAGGCCTACATAGCAAGGAAGAAACACCTGAATTTCACATCAGATTACAAGCAAAACAAATCAAAGCCACATGCCAAAAGCATAAAGAAAAATCAACAACATGGGAAAAGCAAATAAGAAATCTCCACCGAACTCTTATCAGTCTTATAGAGGACTCCAACAATGAGATCTCCCTGGAGGTAACCCAGGACACAGATCTTAAAAGAACAATCATAGATATACTCAAAGAAATCTGTGACCTAAAGGGAGAGAATGACCAACTCTGGAAGGAAATGAAAATGCTGAAAAAAATCTCAGGCTAAAATGAAAAAGGAAACCAAAAAACTAAAAGGGGAAAATGGTCAACTCCAAAAGGAAATGGAAATAGTAAAGGAATCTCAGGCTGAAATGAAAAAGGAAATTGATCACTCATCCTGTCAACAGGAAAGGACGAGAGAAAGCCTCAGTAACAGAATGTATGAAGCAGAAAATAGAATATCAGCCCTAGAAGATAACATGGAAGAACTGAAGAGCTCAAGCAAAGACTATGAAAAATTATAAAAAAAAAACACACAGGGATGGAATAATCAGGAAATGTGGGACACCACGAAGAGACCAAACCTCTGCATCATAGGTACAGAGAAAGGAGAAGAATCCCAGGACAATGGTATGGACCAGATCCTCAACAGAATTATAGAAGAAAATTTCCCCAAATGGAAAAAAGACACACCCATACAAATAGAAGAAGCACATAGAACATCAAATAGACAAGATCAGAAAAGAAACTCCCTACACCACATCATAATCAAAACTCTAGATGCTCAAAACAAAGACAGAATACTGAAAGCCACAAGAGAAAAACAAGTTACATATAAAGGAAAACCCATCAGAATTACAGCTGACTTCTCAATGCAAATGATGAAAGCCAGAAGAGCTTGGACCAAAGTATTTTCAGTAATAAATGACTACAGATGCTAACCCAGGTTACTCTACCCAGCAAAAATGTCAATTATAATCAAAGGAGAAATGAAAATATTCCATGACATAAACAAGATAAAAGAATACATGTCTAGAAATCCAACCCTCCAGAAAATACTCAAAGCAGTTCAGAGGACAGAGGAAAGGAGCAGCTATCCCCAAGCACCAAGAGAGAATAACTAATGAAGGTACAAACCCAGAAATACAAACAGACCAAAATTGCAAACGGAAAATAAACTGAAGGGAAGCAATATACATCTCTCAATATTAACCCTAAATATTAATGGTCTAAACTCCCCAATCAAGAGACACAGACTGGGAGAATGGATTAAGAAACTGAATCCATCTTTCTGCTGTCTACAAGAAACACACCTCATCTTTAAAGACAGACACCATCTTAAGGTGAAAGGATGGAAAAAATATTTCAAACAAATGGCACCAAAAAGCAAGCAGGAGTTGCTATTTTAATATCAGACAAAATAGATTTCAAAGTAAAACTAATCATAAGAGATGAAGAGGGTCACTACATCCTTATCAAAGGATCAGTCAACCATGAAGATCTCACAAGCATAAATATATATGCACCAAACACTGGAGCACCGAAATTCATAAACACAATCCTGAAGGACTTCAAGACACAGATCAATCCCAGCACACTAATAGGGGGAGAATTCAATACCCCACTGAGCCCATTGGACAGGTCGACTGGACAAAGAATAAGCAGAGAGACATCTGAACTGAATAATATGATACACCAAATGGACCTAATAGACATCTACTGAATATTCCACCCAAACACCAAAGAATACACTTTCTACTCAGCACCCCATGGAACATTCTCCAAAATCAACCATATTCTGGGACACAGAGCAAACCTCAGCAAATACAAAAAAATTGAAATAATTTAATGCATCTTATTAGATCATAGTGCAATAAAGCTTAATATCAACACCAGAAAGAGCCCTACTAGCTACAAGAACACATGGAGACTAAACAACACACTAGTGAATAATGAATGGGTCAAAGGAGAAATAAAGAAAGAAATAAAAGCATTCCTGGCACTAAGTAAAAGAGATGATACAACACAGCAAAACCTATGGGCCACCCTAAAAGCAGTCCTGAAAGGAAAATTCATAGCCCTAAGTGCCTACATTAAGAAAACAGAAAGAGCACAAATAAATGACTTAACATTGCAACTGAAAACACTTTAGAGGCAGCAACAAATGAATCCTAAACCTGGCAGACAGGAAGAAATAACAAAAGTCAGAGCAGAAACCAATGGAATAAAAATAAAGGGAACAACAACAACAAAAAAAAATCAATGAATCCAAAAGCTGGTTCTTTTTTAAATTTTATTTATTTATTTTTTATGTGTATGAATGAATGTACTGTCTGCATGTAGGTTTGTGCACCAGTGTCGTGCAATGTCGCGGAGATCAGAAGAGAGTGTCGGATTCCCCTGGAACTGGGGTTCTCCTGGAACTGGAGTTACAGACGGTTTTCAGCCGCAATGTGGGTGCTGAGGATTGAACCCCGGTCCTCTGCAAGAGCAATCGGCGCTCTTAACCACTAGGCTATCTCTCCAGCCCCCAAAAGCTGTTTCTTTGAAAGGATAAACAAGGTAGACAGACCTCTAGCCCATTTGACTAAAAGAAGGAAAGAGCAACTCCAAATCAACCAAATTAGAGATGAAAAGGGAAACATCATAACAGATAGTGAAAAGATTCAGATGATCTTATGGGAATACTTAAAAAACCTATACTCTACTAAATTTGAAAACCTAAGAGAAATGGATGAATACCTGACATGATGGAATCCACTAAGACTTAACCGGGAAGAGATTGACAGTTTAAATAGACTGATAAAGAGGAAATTGAAACTGTAATAAAAAACCTCCGAACTAAAAAAAGCCCAGGTCCACATGGATTCACAGCAGAATTCTATAAGACATTTAAAGAAGACCTCCAGCCACTACTACTCAAATTATTCAGGAGGATAGAAACAGAATTCCTTCTATGAAGCCAATGTCATTCTAAAACCAAAACCAGGCAAAGATACAACCAAAAAAAGAAAACTATAGATCCATTTCACTAATGAACATAGATGGAAAACTTCTTAACAAAATACTTGTAAACCACATACAGGCACATATCAAAAAGATCATCCATCATGTCCAAGCTGGATTCATACCAGAGATGCAGGGATGGTTCAACATTTAAATTAATAAATGTCATAAAGCACATAAATGGACTGAAAGACAAAAATTACATGGTCATCTCAATCAATGCTGAAAAGGCTTTCAACAAAATTCAGCATGCCTTCATGTTTAAAGTCCTGGAGGGAATTGGACTGGAGGGTGAGTTTAATAGAGTCCTATCCAGGGCCATGCACTCTATAGTCTCCTATCCTCTACAACTCGGCCAGTTGTGAGTCTTTCTTTCTTTCTTTCTTTCTTTTCTTTCTTTCTTTCTTTCTTTCTTTCTTCTTTCTTTCTTGGATCGTGTCAAGAGACTTAGGGGATAATAAGCACGTGTAATGATACTACTTTGAATATTGTAAATGTATAGAAAAATACTGGGTTAACCAGAGAAATATCAGTATGGAATTGGTTTTATATGAGATGATATTTTACCTAAATAGAAATGAAATTATTAGTTGAAAAGGCAGGTTATGTAATGAATGTAAAGGGATAACAAGCTGGGCATGGTGACACATGCCTTTAATCCCAGAACTTGGGAGGCAGAGGCAGGCTGATCCATGTGAGTTTGAGGCCACCTTGATCTATAGAGTGAGCTCCAGGCCAGCTGGGACTAAAGGGAGACCCTGTCTTTAAAAAAAGGATAACATATGGATTAATTAAATGTGAATATTTGCAAATACTTATGCATATATAATGTACCTTTAAAATGTAGAATACTACACCCAGCATGGTGGCCCATATTTTTAATCCCAGCACCTAGAAGGCAGAGGCAGATGAATCTCTGTGAGATTAGGCCAAGCCAGTCTGGTGTACATAGTGAATTCCAGGCAGGCTGGGGCTATCAGAGACCCTGTCAAAAAAAATGTAGAACATTTTTTAGGAAAGTCAATATCAGTGATCTCTGGGTGGCAGAAAAATGATGTTTTAATTTTAGTTTTTTCATCTTGTTTGTGTCTATATTACCACATAATAATTGTTCAAATTAATTGGTCTCATTGGGACATTTTCACACATGATTATAATACTTTGATCATATCACTTCTCAATATCCTCTTTTATCTCCATACCTATATTTGTAATATTCTACAAATCAAATGTAGTAAATATTATTAAAAATAGAATAAAATAGCCTTAAGTTCATCACATTCATTCAATGGAAAGTGAGGTTAGATTCTTTTAAAATGCCATTTTCCTTCTCAACTTTGCTTCTTAAAAAAATAAAATTCATTAGGTGGAAGACTGGTACATACATATATAAAATATATATATACATATCATAGTGACATGCTATTTTTACTACCCTTGAGCAATGGAAATTTTACATTAAGTTAAGATATTTGATCAAAATATTCATAAGCCAATGTCTCAACCACAGCGTTTTTTACATATGTATTAATAAAATCCATTTTCAAGGTAAAAATCTGACGGGAAAGTTTTACATGTGAAATTGCATTTTGTATCTTTCTGGTTCCATTAGTAAAAATAAAATGCAGTCAGGAAAGACAAGACAAAGAGTGGTTACACAACTTGCTCAAGGCTATGTAACAGAGACCCTTTTGCTTGAAGCTCACCAAGTTTTCTATAAACTATTTTTATTTTATTTATTTATTTATTTATTTATTTATTTATTTATTTATTTATTTTGGTCTTTTCAAAATAGGGTCTTCCTGTAGCCCCAGCTGTCCTGGAACACACTCTGTAGACCAGGCTGGCCTTGAACTCACAAAGATCCGCCTGCCTCTTCCTCCCAAGTGCCAGGATTAAAGGCGTGCACCACCAAGCCCGGCATAAACTATTTTTAATGAAAATAAGTTTTATTACATCAAGTAATAAATACAAACAGTTTCAGTCATTTTCTTCCAGATATTATGATCAGCTTACAGCAAATGTGGAACCAACATCTACATACAGTCTCAGGATGGAAAATTTGGAGTGCTTGTTAGGTTGGGTAGTCTGCTCTTTCTTCTGTATTTATAGCTTCCATAAATAAACTGTTTTTAAATCCTATTGTTTACATCATCTCCACAGATGCCATAATCAGCCCCAGCCACTATGCTTTTTCCCCTAACAATTTTCCTCCTGTCTGTCCTTGATCTTATGCATCTGTTCTCAATAGGACTGAGAAAGAAAAAAAAAAAAAACACATACATCATTCATANTCAGATCTCTTGGAACTGGATTTACAGACAGTTGTCAGTCACTAAGTGGGCACTGGCAATTGAACCCAGGTCCTCTACAAAAGCAGTAAGAACTCTTATCCTCAAAGCCATCTATGAAGCCTTACAAGCTATTTTAATAATTCAACACAAAGACTTTGAAGTCGTTGCCCTGATTTTGAATACCAAGTTTGCTATCCAGAAGCTACCAAAACATTTCCTCATGTGTAACATGACAGTAGTAAAATCCATCTTACATTTGTGATGAGACTTAAAGGAAAGAAGGTTTATAAGAAATGTGGGTGTCACACTGCTAATATTAAGACACAGTTACAAAGGAAGGTATCACGCTTTGTTTCAACCAGAAAAACAAAATATCCTCACATTCCCATACCGAAACTGGGTATATTATCTCCAACAGCTATATCATTACCAAAGGGCTGCTTTAAACTCATTTGCAAATATAGTTCTTGATTTCTAAAGTTTAAGTCACCATTAGCATAATGGTTGGAATATACATGGGAAACTCACTAAAGCAAAATAGTACTTCTTATGGAAAGAAATATTTGTCTTATTCATGTATTAGCAATATGATAAATGTGAAAATCATGGGAATTTAATATTTATTAGGAGCAAATATCTTCTTAAAGCCTCAAATACCTTTTCAGAAAAGCTAGGATTTCTTAAACTCATGGGAAACTGAGATAAGTTCAATAAGGAAATGGGCTCAGTGAGCTGTACTAGGAGCCAGGGTCTTCTTCACAGTGTGGAGGTTGTATAGGAAAGGTCCTGCCTGAGTTATATAAATTTGAGTTAGAAGAGGGAAATGGTGGAAAAGGCATCACAGAAAGAGTGTTGCAAAGACAAACCATCAATGCAAAGGGACAAGTGTTTACATTTGTGGAACTTTCAGTATGCTTGGAAGTATGGACTGGGTGCCAGTCTATCTAGGTTCTGGTTTCTATTCCCAACTGTGTAACCTGGTTGAGTTTCTTATCATCTTGATTCCTCATTCCTAAACTACTGTGGTGAACGATGGTGTTGCTATCAAAGTCAGTGAGTTCCAATATGTAGAATCATTAATATTGCAGACTGAGTTCTCAAACATTGGTTAAATATGCAGCTATTGTTCTTAGCCTAGACATGGGGATAGTTACAGTAGTCTTGTTCTTTCTAGGCCAAATTTAGTTTGAGTTTAGATTTTGCAAATACTTTAAAATCACATTATATATAGTACATGAATAGGACCACATAGGATATGAACTTACAAAGAATGAGTACTTACTAAAAATAAGAGGATACACATGAATTAACCTCTACTGTAAATTGTTCATTTCCTCCAATTCAGAATTATCCCACAAGAAAGAAATGGAATTATCAATGAAACCCAATTCTGGTAAGTCCACTTGATTGATCTTTTTATTTTCCTTTTTCTTTCTTGCTTTTAAACATATGGGACACTTAGTTTAAAAAGGTCAGGTGTGGGGGCTGGAGAGATGGCCTAGCCATTAAGAGTGCCGTCTGCTCTTGCAGAGGACCCAGGTTCAATCCCCAGCACCCAGATGGCTGCTGAGAACTGTCTGTAACTCCAATTCCAGGAGAACTCCAGTTCCAGGGGAATCCGACACCCTCTTCTGACCTCCACAGCATTGCACGGTGCACAAACCTACATGCAGACAGTACATTCATAGACATAAATAAATAAATAAAAATGAAATAAAAAAGGTCAGGTGTGGTGGTGCATGCCTTTAATCCCAGCATTCAGGAGGCAGAGGCAGGTGGATTCTCTGTGAGTTCAAGGCCAGTCTGGTCACATAGCGAGCTCCAGGCCAGCTGGGACTAAAGGGAGACCCTGTCTCAAAAAGACAAAAAAAGAGAGAAAAAAAAAACCCTCCAGAAGCATTCATATTTTCTCATATCTCCCAGGTGATTCATTCTGCAACTTACATGGCTAAGTATTCTTTCCTTTAGAATGAAGCAACAGAGAAAGCACTTTCTTTTTTTTTTTTTTTTTTTTTTTGGTCTTTTCGAGACAGGGTCTCCCTGTAGCCCCAGCTGTCCTGGAACTCACTCTGTAGACCAGGCTGGCCTTGAACTCACAAAGATCCACATGCCTCTGCCTCCCAAGTGCTAGGATTAAAGGTGTGCACCACCATGCCCAGTGAGAAAGCACTTTCTAAGCACACACGTGAGCACAGTACCTTCACCATAACATTTCACATTGCACCATCAACTTCCCTGTACTTCTCTGTAATTATGTTCATAAGCAATGTTAGATTAAGTGTAGATATTAATACATAATTCATTTCATAATCAGGACAGTAATTTTATTTCATTTGTGCATTAGAAGTTAATAAAGATCACTTTTGTCTAACCAATATAAAAAGTGATGCTTCAAATTTCTTTTTCTTTCTTTCTTTCTTTCTTTCTTTCTTTCTTTCTTTCTTTCTTTCTTTCTTTCTTTCTTTCTTTCTTTTTTTGAGATAAGGTCTCCCTGTAGCCCCAGCTGGCTGGGAACTCATTACGTGGATCAGATTGGGCTGGCCTTGATCTCACGGAAATCCAGCTGGATCTGCCTCCTGAGAGCTGGGATTAAAAACTTGCACCGCCATGCCCAGTTTTTATTCAAATTTCTTTAATAACTATTTTTCATGGACTTCTAAAATCAGAAACAGACTTTAATGTTTGTTTTGGGAAACTGAGTTCCACTGCTAAATGTAATTTAGAGGGGAGACCATTTTGAATTTTCAAGAGCTGCAGGAGCTAAATTTGAGTGGAGTAAGCAGGAAAACTGATAAAATTTGCAGATTTTAATTAGCTACTTTAGTCAGGAGATTAGATTTACAACAAGCTAGCTCAACCTGGTAATTAAGTATATCTGGTAAATAATATTAAGAATAGTGTAACAGGCCATTTGTTTTAAAAGGAAGCTTTTCTTAAAAGGAAAACCATAAATAAAGTACAATTTGACACCACTCCCAATTAATACCTACCAGGAAGAGTTATAAAATGAGTCCCTGGCCAGTACTTCAAAGCCATATCATAAGATATGATGATTTTTATGGATCTTTTACACAAACTGTGGCAGAGAGCTAAAATGATTCTGTACTCTTCCTACATACATAAAAGAGGCCTCCAGTGAGCTGGAAATAGAACAAAAGTCTGTGTTTATCCCATTTGCGACAATGCTTTTCTGATTCTAGACAGCATTTGCAATAGTTTGCAGCCGTCATTTCAGAAGTGAGTCAGTGGTCTCTGAAGCTCTTGGCACTCAACTCTGTTTACTTCACTGACAGGAGCTGGATCCAACCGTCCATATGTCTACAGGGCAAAGGTTTGATGTGAACCTGTTCAGCTTGAGCCGCCTGTGAAATGAATGACACTTGGCTGAGAGGAAGAAAGATCTATTCCCAGGAAGCACCTCAACGGTTAAAGGTAGGAAATGTTTTCGCAACTCCCTCCTACTTGGGAAATTTGTCTTTCTCCATGGAAACCACTCCATGCGGAAACCTATCTGTACAACTCTTAGCCTGAGAGGAGATCTTCACAACCTTGTTACCACTCACAAAGGGTGCAAATGATGCATCCAGTTATTTTCTCCCTCTGTTTCTGAAAATGTTAGGATGATCTGGCAGTATAAATCAGCCTGCTTTCCCAGCTGAGCCTACTGACTATTGGCGCTAGCTTCCATTCTTACTTGATTGATATAAGGATGGGAAGTTAAGAACTGTGGTTCTTAGGGCCCTAGTGGCTAAGACTCTTGCTGTCAATGAAACACTAATGAAAGCAGGAAGGGAAGATGGGTAGCTATGATCCCAATGAACTGGGCTCTAGATTTATAACGTCTGTGTAACAGGTTCAAAACTGAAAGCCAATTAAGGTAAGGAGACGGGGAAGTAGCCGTTTCCTCACCCCTGGGTTACAGCCATGGTGGTCTGATTTTAAAATCAACAGTGTGGATGATTTCTTCTCCTTTAACACTTTCAATGATTTCAAAAGCATTAAATCTTGGCATTAAATCTTTCTGTTTAAAATACATAGTGTAAAGCCAGGTATGGTGGTACACACTTTTTTAGACCTAGAACCTGGGAGACAGAGGCAGGCAGATCTCTGTGAGATTGAGGCCAGCCTGGTCTACATAGTGAGTTCCAGGACTGCTAGAACTATGGGAGACCCTGTCTCAAAAATACCCCCCCAAAACCTAGAGTACAGAAGATACTAACAAATACATACTTATCTGGGTGAGAATTGAATTAAAAAATAATGCAAGGGAGATGGTTCAGTGGTTAAAGCACTTGCCGAAAGGCTGAGGACTGGAGTTTGGAGTCCTGGAATCCACATAAATGCTTGTGATTCTGGCAGAGAAAAGGTATCAGCAAAGCAAGGTGCTTGGAAAGAATAGCCACACTGGTGAGCTCTGGCCTTGATAAAGGTGGAAGAAAATTGAGAATGCACTAGTACACATGTACATATGCACCCACTCCCACACGTGACCACACACACACAGAAACATGCATCTGTGTACTACATACACAAACATGAAAATGGAAGAAAAAAAACCCAACACAAAACCTAACCCCCAATGGGAAGACAAAAACTCAGGACATGAAGGAAATCTCTGGGTCGGCACATGCGGCGAAAATATGGGATACGCCGGGTGTGGTGGCGCACGCCTTTAATCCTAGCACTTGGGAGGCAGAGGCAGGCGGATCTTTGTGAGTTCAAGGCTAGCCTGGTCTACAGAGTGAGTTCCAGGACAGCTGGGACTACAGAGAGACCCTGTCTCGAAAAGACCAAAAAAAAAAAAGAAAAAAGAAAATATGGGATACATCTTGGCAACGGAGCCGGATGAAGAGAAGGAGACGGGAAAGCAACCAAATGACTTGATGCTTAAATAAATAATTTGATGTAAATCCCCTGACAATGCCAATCCGTGTTCTCAATCGATTTCCAAACATAGCTCTGTCCATATGTACTTAATTTCTTGATTGAATGAGGAGAAAACAACCCAAGCATGATTATTAAATTGGATATGCATCTGTATGCAGTTTGCCAAATATCAGAGTAAGGCCTATTTGTCATGCAACATAGTCTAATGCATGGGTAATAAGATGAATAATCCCCAGAATCAATTTCCACATTGTTTTCCTAAACGGAGATAAGCTCCTAGAACCTGAATTTTACAGAACCTCACAGTATAACATTTATACATCATATCTAATTTTCTCTTCAGTACACTTGTGAGATGAGTGGGGATTTTTACTGCTGATGCTTCACAGTTGAGGGAGCTAACACTGATGGGAACCCCGTTACTGAGCTGCAAACGTATGAGTTAAACTGACTTTTTAATTGTCTGTAACACTCAGTCCTTTTCATTACCCAATACTGCTTCTTGACTGTAATGCCGCCATGTGGAACAGATGGGACAGTGACTGCTCCCTATAATAAAGGTGAATTTTGTTAACAACAGAAAAGCTATAAAACTATAAAGTCAAGGTCAGTGTCCTTGCCCTGCTCTGTAGGCACTGCTATTCGATGTCACAGGTACAAGTAAAAGAATAAAAACTTTGGAGGGAGCCTGTGGGGAAGAGGACAGCACTGTGACACTAAAAAGGAAACTGACATCTGGAGAATCTTGAGTTATTTCTGCAAATACAGAACTACAGTTCCTGAGAAAGGAAGAAAGGAAGGAAGGAAGGGAGGGAGGGAGGGAGGGAAAAAACCCAAACCAAAGCTTTTACTGAAAATGCTGAATACTGAGTATCTGGGCAAACACCATATGGTTGGAATATGTGGACTTCTACAATGTGGCTTCATTGGCCACTCATCAAAAGATGTCAGCTCCAGTAAAATCCCTTTTAATTCATGGGGAGGATTATGATGAGTGCAAACACCCATTCTATTTATCCAAAAAGCCTTGACTGAACAAAATAAATAAATATGTAAGTAAAAGCCAGTTTTTCTCAGCTGGGGAGATCTGGTAGACACACTGGCATAACTGTAGCTGAATAAGAGTGACAAGGAAATGGAGCTAGAGACACTAGACTACGAAAATACAACTGCTCACACTGTAGCAATGAAAGAGCAGGTTATTCTTAAATTGCCTTGAAGCACTGTGTGGTGGTTTGAATGAGTGTCCCCCATAGGCTTTCAGTATTCAGACATTTTGTCTCCAGTTTGTGGCACTGTTCTTGGAGGTCTTGGAAGGTGTGGCCATGCTGGAGGAAGTATGTCACTGGGGGCAGGCTTGGTGGGTTTAACTGGCCTTGCGGTCTCCAGTTGCTCTCTCTGCTTCCTGTGCTCATTGCGAGATGTGACTCTCGGCTTGCTGCTCCAGCTCCAGCTGCCATGCCTCCCTCCACAATGGACTCTAATTCCCTGGAACCGTCAATCGTAAGCTCAAATAAACTTTTCCTTTTATAAGTTCCTTTGGTCATGGTGTTTTACCACAGCAACAGAAAAGTGACTAATACACACTGTAACACAGTTTAGTTATTTCTCTTGCTTCCTATGTTAACATTGAAATATTGCCTAAAAGAACATTTGCATGATGAACTTTCACTGCTCATCTCTTCATTCCTGAAGTATCCCTGGTGTTTAGCAGGTCTCTCAGACCCCTGTGTTTAAAAGAAACATCTTCACATGGATCAAAAATATTGATTTTTGTAGTTAAAGAAATGTAAATTTTCAGATTTATAAATTATTGATAAAAGTGTTACTGATACAAAACTTTGCCAATCTGGTCGAGCAGTCAGAATGAATTCTTTTTAACTAAAGGTTAACATTACCCTGAAAATTCATAAACAAAAGGGACTATACCTCATTCAAAGGCTGGATTCCATTATGAATCTAGAAGCAAGCAAAAACAAAGCAAACAAAATGGATAGATCCATCTAGCCACCTAGTTCCCCTATTTCTTCATTAAGACCTGTTGTTAAGAGACTCTTCACTCTTAGCCAGTTTCCCAGGCTATAAGTTTGAGCTTTCCTGACATAGTAGAAAGAAAACAGTTGGAGTGCTCTATTCCTGCCTTCCACATCTTCCACAGCTGAACTTTATGTCATTAATGGTAGCAAATTTTGCCATGGATTTTGATCTCAGACCAATATTCTTGTATATATGTATGTATATATACATTTATATACTGAAAGTCAAAATTTTTTTTTGTGTGTGAATCATATTTTAGATTCTGTATTTGGATTAGACGTGCACTGTCTAAAATTTAAGGCTAGAAACTTTCAATCAATTGCACAACAATTGATTAGTACGTTATAAACTCAAGACGAGCATTTCATGACTCAATTAACTTGCCTTATCACCAGTAACTCATTAAAAGCAAAAATTTAATTCATGTGCATTTTAAAATCATAAGATCAATTTCTGGTGAACAGGACTACCTGATATTGGTGATGAAGTGAATTGCTGTAGTATATACCAGTTGGCTTATCAAGATTTAATGATTTAATTAATCTGTAAAGGAAACCTCTGAGGCAAACAGATACAGGTAAGATGCCAATGGATCACAAGTAATAAGACAGGATGACCACACAGGTAAAGAAGGGGCTCTCCAAGGAGCCTATACTTTACCAATTTGCAATGCAGAAATTAAAGAATCAAACGTGCAATTAGCTTCCTCATGTCTTTTAATCAAAGTAGGGGAGAAGCATTTATGGAAAGAAGTATGGAAGGAAACAAAGAGATTTGGGCCAGGGACTATTCGGTATTATTGGGATCACTCAGTGAGATCATGCATACATCATCTCACTGAGTAATCCCAATAATACCAAATAGTTACACCCACATTTTACAGGTGAGGCAAATGTACCTCACCGAGGCCTTAATGGAAGTTAAATTACTTGTCTATAGAATACCACTAAACACCAAATCAAGAACTAGAATTCAGACATGGGCATCTTTGGAGCCACGGCTCTTCCTTACACTGCAGATACTACCACTGGCCACTTCAGACAGCTAGTTTACTCAAGTAGGGACTCACAGAATTCATTCTGGGTGAGGAGTGATGTGGTAATCCTTGTATCTCACAAGTGAGGATCAATACAGCATCTATTTTGAGTACTTTATTTATCACTTGACCTGGTGGGAGGTTTAGAGAGACTGATGACACCTTACCCATGGGCTGACTGATGTCCCACTCCTTTTCTGCTTCAACAGTTGTTTGTAGTAATTCCGGCCTTAGCCTCTGCCTACTTCCACTGCTCACATACCCCTCATTCTATCTCTTTGATGAGCTTCCACATTCCACAGTATGACATCAGTCTTCAACTGCTTAGCATTCTCCTCAGCCCCACAGAACTTCAGATTTCTTCCTGACTATGGATCCCTGTACCTCTATTTTATTAGAGCACTTACTAGGAAGGCTAACAATTATCAATTCTTTTTACCTCTTTTGAGATGCAAATGTGGGAGCCATTCCTTTGAAATGTAATCAAGTAAAGATAGTGCCCCCAGCTCCTGAAGTCTTGCTACAGTAAGTGCTGGCAGATCAAATACCAGGGCCCAAGAACTGGAACTTTCCTTGCAATACCCTTCAGGGCTTTTCACAACTATCTTCAGTGCTTAACACCTGCTTTTTTTTTTTTTTTTTTAAGTAAGTTGAGTCCAATCTCTGTTTTGTTGCAGTAATCTTGAATAAAATCCTCCTTGCTGTTTAACTAGTCAAGTGGAGTTTTTCTTTTACAAAATAAATCTCTACTCAAGAATGTGATAAACTATAAAAGCACTATTAAGTAAGTTAGAACTAGAAAAATTATGGAAGATAAACAACAGATGTAGGATAATAATATCTACTGTATAAAGAATTTCCCAAAGAAGAAAAAGTATAAAGAGGAAATTTCACAAAATACAAATAAAAGGATAAAAATGTGTGTGTGTGTGTGTGTGTGTGTGTGTGTGTGTAAAATGTGGTCCTGCCTTACTTTGGGTAAATAAGCAGACCCAGTTCATAGAAAAGTCACAGTGAGCAATGCATACCTGTGTGTAAGCAGTGGCTATGTCTGCATGGTAGTTTGGGGTAACTTTTACTTTATTTGCACTTAACTATATATTAAAAGTTTTAAATGATGAACTTGATAATTTTATGAAAACAACAAAATATTTTAAAAATAGGTTGCATACACTAAAACTAATTTTGTCAGGTATAGAAAAAGAAAAAAAGATATTTTACCAGGGCTAATGCCATGTATGAGTGGCCAGAGTATTATTAGCTTCTATTTTCCTTATACTTTTTTTCTGAATTTTTTGGAAAGCATGGTTTACAATGCCAAAGAAGAATCTTTTAATGCTAAGAATGACGCCATCGATGTCCAGCTCCATAAGCAAGCCATTCTGGCATGCACTGACACCCATCTCTTTCTTACAGGTTCAGGACATTCTCTTTCCTGAGAGTGAGTCCTCTGGAAAACTCACCAGACCACAGATGCTTCTTAGGAGAGAAAAGCAAAGAAAATGAACCATCCTATAGTGTCTATCATGAGAGGATTTTCTTCTAGCCTGTTGGTGATTTCAACTCAAATGGGCAGTAAAAATATAAAAACAAAACCAAAAATTTCTCTGAACTGAGCAAAGCAGGTGAAATACTCAGAAGCTTCCTTATGGGTCACCAAACCAAAGAATTTAGGCCAACATCTCTGATTGTCAAACAAGTGGGACTATCATTACCATTTCAACACTTTAAGGAAGAAGATAGAAGCACGTGCGCGCACATGCGCGCAGGGGCGGGGACGGGGGAGGCGTAGGGAGGAGCTCAAACGTATTCTTCTGTTCGGTTTAAAATCATACTTGAATTAGTAAAATGGATACAAGACTTGTCTTGGGGATGTAAATGGTCTAAGGCAAACTTTCTTACTAAGGTCTAGAACCATATAATGTGAGTCACTGCCAGTTTATACATAAGAAAGTATAGTAGGGTTTCAATTCTATATTCAGTCCTCAAAGTGTTATTAAATGCAGCAAGGGCCTGACACACTTTGTGGAATTCCATTTTGAAGTCCTTGCATGATTTCATTCTTAATTTCCCACCTGTGTGTCCTAACGAGATTTGCTAAAGTACTCAGATTATCACACCTGTTCTCACCATTTACCGTGTCCTCAGGGAAGAAACTAGAAACAGCATGACATTTTCCATCAAGGCCTAGCAGCATTGTGTGGTGAGACAGCTATTTTTGTCTCTGGGGGTGTATGGGGATCATTACAGAGGGTGAAGACTCTAGCTATATCCTAATGCATTGCTTTGTTAAAAACTCTTGTATGATGCATCTCTACAAAAACAAATAAGCACAGACTCCTCACTGCAGTCTCCATGGAATTCTGTCTTTGAATTGGAAGTCAGCTTCTTGGCAGTTGCTTCTCAGGGGCCTATGCCAAAGACTTGCTCTATAATATCAACCTGAAGAAAATGAATCCATCTGAAATATAGGTAAAAACATCATCTTAATTTTAATTTAAAAGGCACCTTTGTGAGACTAACTCTGTTAGTATCTAAGCAGTGTCACTGGTGCATGCCTGTTTGCAGACAGTGAGGAGACGCATTATGGCAGCATTCTCTTAAATGGGTCTCACGATTTTGTCATTAAATTATTCCAGATTTAAATGATCAAGCAAAAATATTGCCAGAGTCTAAGCATAAAATCATTTCTTTCTATTCTTTAAAGACAATCAAGCATTTCCATCAAAGCAATTCAAGTTAACAGTCTGGGCTCTGTGTCCTGTTATCTCTAACATGGAGAGACTGTTCATAATAGAAATATCTATAAAAACAATCATACCAACTGATTTTTACATTGAAATAGAGCATTGAACAGTTTCCATACAGTAAAGTAATGGTTTTCAAAAAGAGGCTTCAAAATACTCATAAAAGAGTAAAGGGAATTAGCTGAATACTGTGGATTGACAGGCTATCAACGAAATAACACACAGTTTTTCATGAAAATGGCTAAATCACTATTTACTTGATGAACTGCAATATAATGGCTCTGAAGGAGCCATTTTGCAGCACAGGCTAAATAATGTGTGTTTACCAAAACTGGGTAATTATAGAGTCATCATATAAAGCTCTGTCTGTGCCTGCCAAGGAACGAGCCGAACCTGCTAGAGTGAGGACTTGGGATTTGGCTCTGGTTACTTCTAACTCTGGCACTGCAGACAAGAATGAATAAATAAATGCTGAAGAAAAACAAAAGAAAGAAATGCATTTTCCTATATTATTTTCCTAATCAACACCCCTTAAGTAAAGGTGAAAATGTCTATCTGTTAAATCAACAACTGTAATGTTGATGTTATTGGGAATGGACTTTATCCACAGAACTTAAGGAGAAAGAAACATTACCTTGAAATAAACCAGTTTAGTTGAAAATTAGATTCTTTTTCATTAAAATATATTTGGAAATATAATGGTAAAACTTATTTCAACTTATGTTGCAAAAAGATGGATTTCTTACATGGGGAGGAAAAAGGAAGCTGACAAGATTTGGTCACTTTTGACCCACAAAAATAGCAATGAAACAAATTAACAGAGTTTACATATCCTGGTCATTTGCTTTCAGATAAACAAATGTTTCTATATATTTAAATTATGCATATGAAGATACACAACATATAAAATGGTGTTTCGAAGTGTTTTGATAAATAAACATTCAAAGAAAATAGAATATACCTGTGTGTCTAAGAGGAACATTGGAAATGTTTTTCTTTGGGGAAGAGAAGTAAAAAATGGCGAGAGGGTATCTGTCTATGGAGCTCAGAATAAGAAGCAGCCACTGCTACTGAACCCTATAGAGTGCTTAAAGCAAATCAAAACCAAAATCAAACAAAAATAGAAAAAAAAAAAAAAAAAAAAAAAAAAGGAAAGCTAAGGAAAGACCAGTTCTTCTGAAGACCGATGATGCTATCCTGTCCTAGTTTGCTTTCTGTTGTTCTGGTAAAACCACTTGCAGAAGAAAGGGTTAATTTTAGTCTGTGCCCAGCCTGCTTTCTTATACAACCCAGGACTACCTGCCCAGGGGTGGCACCATCCCCAAAAGGTTGAGCCCTCCCATATCACTCAGCAATCAAGAAGATGGCTTGCAGACATGTCCAATCTAATAGAGGAGATTCCCCAACTAAGGTTTCCTCTTACCAGGTGTAACAAGTGGACAACCAAAGTTATCCAGCACAGGTGGCATCAATTTATAAAGAACCAAAGTGGCCTTTTGGCTTCTTGCAGTAAGAGACTTGTAACTTACTAACATCTAGTTCAACAGTTTGAATTCACAAATGTTTTGATTGACCAGCAAGTAAAATTTAAAAATGTCAATATTTAGAACACAAACCAAAATAAACAGTGAGGAAGAATAGTTACAACTTTATTTATTGGATTTTTGTGCATTTCATATATCTTGATATTTAGGTTCCCCTCCCCTATCTGTACCCTGTTGTAGCACCACCCAACGGATTTCATGCATTCTACCATATATATTAAAGCCTATTAAGTCGTTTGTGTCCACAAATGTCCCTCAGTATGAGTTCATCCACTGGAGCCTGGTCAGCCTCTCTCCACTTCCTTAAAGAAGACCAACTCTCTGCCACCTAGCAGTAATCAGTTGCCAATAGTTCCTCAGCTAAGGTTGGGGCTTCTTATCTATTTCCCTACTTCTATGCTGGGTTCTTGTCTGGTGTGAGTTTTCAGGAGTGTTGTGATGCTGTGATCATTGCTGTCAGTTCATATCAGTAACTTTCCAGCTTTCTGGAGAACTTGTGGCTTCCAGGATGTCATCCACTACTGGCCTTCACAGTCTTTTTACCCCCTCTTTCATAGTGGTCCCTGAGCCCTGGGTGGCTGAGAGTTAATATAGTGAATCCTTTTTAGGGACAAGCATTTTGCTATCTTTTATTCTCTACATTTTGGCCAGTTGTGTCTTTCTGTGTTAATCACCCTCTGTTGCCTGAGGAAGCTTTGTGGTGAGAATTGAATGATGCAATGCATTAATATTCTCTCCGCCCCCTGTTCTGCTATGTTTCCTGAGCCTTAGATGTACAAGTTGCAGTATAGATAGTTGTGTCACTTTGGGCTCAGCATCTCACAGATACTTCTTATCTGTGTTTGACCAGTTGTGGAACTCTATAAGAGTCTTCATCTGTTGCAAACTAGGCTTCTTTGATGAGTGGTAAGAGGTATACTTGTCTGTAAATATAAGGATACATATTTAGCATACAGTAAGAAATTATGTTTTTGTAGGAATATGACAGAAATGGGTTTTTCTCTAGGACCTCTGAATGCTCCAGCCACGTGTATTTGGCTGTGTTTACAGCACCACAGGATTTCCCTTCCATTGATCTGGCTTTAAGTCATTTTAGACAGCTGTTGATTACCCCCCAAGATAGAAATACACAACTGCAGCTGGATGTGGTGGCACACGCCTTTAATCCTAGCACTTGGGAGGCAGAGGCAGGAGGATCTTTGTGAGTTCAAGGCCAGCCTGGTCTACAGAGTGAGTTCCAGGCCAGCTGGGGCTACAGGGAGACACTGTCTCGAAAAGACCAATATATATATATATATTGATGCAATTGTATATATATATATATACATATATATTAATGCAATTGTATATATATATACATATATATTGATGCAATTGTATATATATATATATATATATATATATATATATATATATATACAATTGCATCAATAGCAAATTTGCTACACTGGTCATTGTTGTGGTAATTAGTTTTTATAGTTGTGTTGGACCATTGACTGGCTTTCTCCCTTGGCAGTTTGCATAGTATCCTCTGATACTATGAGAGCCAGTCTTCAGGGAGGAGACTTCCAGGTCCGTTCCACCTATGGTTGCTCCAAGTCCTCAAAGTAGTATGGTCTGTCTTCAGTAATAGGGTCTTACCTTCAAGTTCTGGGTGGCAATCAAGGACTGTGGCAATAGCCTGTTATTTTGAGAGTCTCTTGGACTACCCTGACCAATAACTTGAAGGAAGACTTCTTCTGTCTGGCACTGAGTTTCTTGTTACACAACCTTTAGCTATATGCATATGCTCTTATGAACTAATACATTTCCCTCTAACTTTTACACAGTTTCTACCCCTATCTAACCCTCTCTCTCCCTCCCCAGTTAAAGTGCCTTAATTTCCCCATTTCCCCCTTGATAATACTGGTTATTTAACTGAGAATTAGTGTAACTTGTCAGAGGTTTCAGAGAAAACACTCAGTTTATTCTTGGTGCCTACCCCATAAATGCAGCCAAATCCCTGTCCTCTACCTAGAGTCTGAGACCAAACTGCATACAATCATTTATACAATAGGCTAGGACATAGAGGCATACAAATAAATGTCTATTAGAAAGCTGCAGTCAAGACCCCAATGCAACACAAGCTACAAATTTTAATACTACACAATTGTTGCAGTGTTTTCTGATTCTGAAAATTCTCTTAAAGACTTCATTTGAGTAGTGTGAATTAATCAGAATAAGCATGTTGCTTTGTGACTGATTGTTTAAAGGCCACTAGGTGATAAAGTCTGCTGCTGTTTTCTTTTTTAAGATTCTAAAGGTGCAATGAGCTAGACATGATGAAGAGAGTTTACAGATGCAAAGAGAACACCCAAAGCAATGTAGTCTGGAGAACACATACAGCAATGCAGGGCCTGTAGAACACACACAGCAATGCAGGGTCTGGAGAACACACACAGCAATGCAGGGCCTGTAGAACACACTCAGCAATGCAGGGCCTGTAGAACACACACAGCAATTCAGGGTCTGGAGAACACACACAGCAATGCAGGGTCTGGAGAACACACACAGCAATGCAGGGCCTGTAGAACACACACAGCAATGCAGGGTCTGGAGAACACACACAGCAATGCAGGGTCTGGAGAGCACACACAGCAATGCAGGGCCTGTAGAACACACACAGCAATGCAGGGTCTGGAGAACACACACAGCAATGCAGGGTCTGGAGAACACACACAGCAATGCAGGGTCTGGAGAACACACATGGCAATGCAGTCTGGAGGACACACACAGGCATCTTCAGAGACTCTCTCTTGGTTTTCTTTTTTTTTTTTTAATTTTTTTTTTATTAATTTTATTTATTTCTGAATGTGTGAATGTCCTGTCTGCATGCAAGTTTGTGCACCCGTGTCGTGCAATGCCGCGGAGGTCAGAAGAGGGTGTCAGATTCCCCTGGAACTGGAGTTCTCCTGGAATCGGAGTTTCAGACGGTTCTCGGCCGCCATGTGGGTGCTGGGGATCGAACCCGGGTCCTCTGCAAGAGCCGTCGGCGCTCTTAACCGCTAGGCCATCTCTCCAGCCCCTCTCTCTTGGTTTTCTATCTGGCCCCTCCCTTCTGTGATAAAATCACCTCCTATAAGGGATGGTTCCAAATGATCAAGGGGCAAAAAACAACACAGAGAATTTACCTCAAGTCAATTCTACTCAAGTCAATTTCTGCTGAAAATAACATCTTAAATCCAAAGATTTTTTTTTCTCATTGATTTTTGGGATTTTTCCCAGGTCTCTTGAGGAAAAATTCATAGAAACCGACCCACAAGGCAGTTTATCAAATAAATACTCTGCTTTGTGCAATAATTCTGTGTCCTTCAGAAGGCACTGACTAATAAGCCTTCCTGGCCATTAGAACAATTTCTTCTAATACCTCTTTTGCAGACAAGGGACTATTCTGCTCTATGCATTAGGGTCAAGAGGCTCAGATTGATTCAATAGGAAGGAAAATTGGGGGAAAAGTAGGATTTAGAAGTGGAATTTTGCACCATGTAAGGTTCTTCTCAAAAGACATGTGATAGAATAACTTCTGATGTCCTGTGTCTTCAACTTTGCCTGGACACAAATTTGATTGCTGAGAAACCCGATTGCTTTGTTATTCTTCGTTCACATAAGTTGGGTAACCAGGCAAGAAAGAATTATTCATATAGGCATATACCATTTTTAGGGCTATAAGAATATTGACAGATGAGATGATAAAAGTTTATTGAACACTGACTTAATTTAATCTTCACAACAGCCTTAAAAGTGGATATTCTTAACATCCCCATTTAACAAGGAAGAAGCCAGAAATGAAGTAGTTTGCCCAAGCAAACACTTAGTCAGAAGGAAAGATGTGGTTGGACCCAGGAATCCTGATTCCAGAAGGCATGTCCTTATCTATTATGTTTATGCTGTATTCCTAAACATTGAAGCTTGGGAACTTGATTTTTTTCTAGTTTCACAGACAAGAAAATAATTTATTTAAAATTTTATATTTTTGAGGGTCTTATATATGAGTACTTTACATCATTTCTACCCTGTTCTCCTCTCAACTCCTCCCTGTTCCCTCACTCCATAATTATCATATATGTGTGTGCATGAACAGAAGTAACCCACTGAGCCCACTTAGTGTTGCTCATGTATACATGTGCTTAAAGATGACCATTTGGAACACGGATTATCTCTTTCTAAGCAGCCATTGATTTCCTATGGCTCTTCACCTAGGGTGGGGCCTTGTGAACTATCCCCAACCCACATTGGTCTGTCTATGGTGTTGTCGTTATGCAGGTCTTGTTTATACACTATACTGTTGAGATTTCATGGGTGCAGCATCCCTGATGTGTCTAGAAGACACCATCTCACATCTGGCATCCTGGTCCTCTGGCTCTTTAATCTGCTCTTCTACCATATTCCCTGAGGCATAGAGGATTTACTATAGATGTACCAGTAGGGGCTAGGCTGCCTACAGTAATTAATTCTATGTATGTTAGGCTAATTGTTGATCTCTTAGTAGTCTATCTGCTGCAGAAAAGAAACCTCTTTGGTGAGGGGTGAGAGCTACACTTATCTGTGGGCATAAGGGTAAGTACTTAGAATATGGCTAGAAATGACATTGATTTAGGAGAATGGCATTAATAAGTTCTCTTCTAGGGTCTATGACCTCTACAGCCATGGTAGTTGGCTATTTTTACAGTTCCAGGCATGAATTTCTACATGTCGAGCAGGCCTTAACATCCAATTAGACAGCTATTGGTTATCTCTAAGATAAGACTGCCATTATTGCACCCTTGAGGATCTCTTATTCATTGTATTTTACTAATATAAAGCACTAGGTGCAGCTAAGAACAAATACACATGAAAAAGTACCACATACATACATCTTTGTATGTTTGACTAGCAAAGTATTAAAAACAATAAGAGCCGCCATAAGCAAGCCAAAATAAACTGCAAAACTTAGAGTCAATGATACAATATATTCAAATTAACACATATCAGATAGTTTACCATAGTCATGACAAATATTCCTTTAAAAAGTTACCAAGACACCTGTCAACTATGTTCGAAACAGAATATCTTGAGTTAGATTCTGCCAGTACATATTTATGGAGTGATAAGTGTGGCTACTGCAAGTTGGAAATCATGGTTCAGAGTTCTTAGACAAAAGCAATCTATGTAGGTAGCAAGTGGTCTAGAACCAACATAGTAGAAGCAATAGTACCTCCATATTCCATATGTAGACTTCTCTAAAAATACAGAGAAGTGATTTCTGACACCTGGGTCAGATAAGTAAATATTCAGTTCAAAGGATTTTGAGCAATCCACAGCATAGCATTTGTTTGACATAGATATTATTCTAACAGCACACACAGACACACAAACACAGACACATACAGAGACACAACACACACACACACACACACACACACACACCTTAATGTTCTTTGATTTCTACAGGGAGGTACATCTAGCTAGAGTTGTCATGCTTGAATTTCTTTAATGAATGGGGGAGTTGCTCTGCAGACATGTTGTAGCTGCTCGGCTGGTTACAAATGGCCCTTGGGTGGTATATATCTTGATCTACTCTTGTACTATTCCATGCCTGGGAAGGCAAACACACTGAAGGAATCTAGTTTTAGAGTATTTGACTGCATGTGAGATGACATTTTTCCTACCCTATATAAAATGTCCAAATAATCTATATTATATCATGATGATCAATTGACTTTCAGGAGACAGATACTATCCTAGCCTGCATCTTCATTCAATAACTCTTTGCTGATGCTACAGTAAGTAAGTCATCCTTTTATCACTATAGTTTCTGTTTTGTCTTCTACGTGTTCCTCTATTACTCTTAGCTTCCAAAATAATATCCTAATTTTACTTTTTATGACCCTTGATGAACTTCTTTGGGCTTACTTTCATGAGTGACATGCAGGAAGGGTAGGCCACCAGAATTCAGAAAATACTGTTAGCAGTCTTCCTATGAAATGGAAAGACAGATTGCAGATTCCTTGGTTCGACCACTTCTCAGGCATCAAGTATCAGAGATGGTCTGGAATGAGGAATATTACAGCTATGTGTCCATGTTGTTCACACATATCACGTGGTGCTAGATTGTATTGTTTTTGTCTTAAATGGTTTTGATTTTTTTCTTTTAGTTGGTAGGAAGGTATTTTTAATTCTTGGTAGTTCTGAAACATGTGCCTAATTTTTGGCATTGAACATGGCGGTGGCAATGGGGAGGGCTTTCATGTCAAGAATTTTGAAGTATTTGATGACCAGTAATGAAAATGACCAGAGATTTCAGAAGAACACAGAGCCTATAGGCCAAACATCCATGCACTAGAATACTGTTCCTGGCCACTTACATCTGACATTTCTTCCCCTTAGCCTGTGCCTTTCAGTATGCATGTTCCTGGTATGTTAGTTGGTTTGAGGATGGGAATATTATTTAATGCTCTCATGCAACTTTGGAGACAAGGTAAGCCTAGGGCTCCATCTTGTCTATTTTCATCCCCTTCATTAGGTGCAAAGAACCTAATTGCCCAAGTTTCCACCAAGCACATCGATCTTTGTCTTCTAAAGTCACTCTAATGGTGCTTTCTGAAAATGGAGTCTTGAAAGGATGATAAGCCTTCAGGCAAAAATTATTGGTACTCATCTAAGAAAACTCAGCTCAATAAGAGGACCCAAGCCTCAGTCACTCAGAGAGCACTGATGACTATCACTGCAAAAAGTATCTCTCAATACTGTAGTGATTCAAGATCAGGCTTAAAGATTTAAAGCAGTTATGGTGGAGGTGGAGTACAGGGTGGCTGGACAGATACCCAGTACTCCACACTCTCTGCAGACTAGCAGAGGATGTGGTGCTCTCCAGAAACTCTAGTGAAATACTTAAAAAAACAATCACCACCTCAAATCTCAGCAGTTTGCCAAGTTAAGGCTTTAAAAAGGCACAATATGTTGCCAGAAAGCAAGCTTTAATAAACACAGAATTAAATGATCTAACTAAACATTGCCTGGTCAGATGGCATCCAGCCTGTACAACCATCTGGCTGCAGAAATATTCAGAGAATCATCAACCTAAAAACCTAGATTCTATCCAGTAGGCCACAAATCGTGGTTCTGGGAAATAAATTGTCTCATGATAAAACTTTAGAGAAATAGTCTTCTGTAGATATTTTCTTCTAGAAAACTGCTGCCATCAGTTTTCCATTTCTTTCAACTAAATATATAGTGTACCATTCCATTTTTCATTTCAAAAGCAAGCACCTACATCTCAAAGCTCCATGTCAATATAAACCAGGCATGATGACACATGGCTAGGGTTCCCACTTCCAGTTCAGGAGGCTGAGTCCAGGAGTTTGAAGCCAGCCTCAAGTAAACATAGTGAGACCTCATCTCACAAAGGCAAAACAAAAACTCATCTGGATTTACAGAGGCTGAAATGGAGAATCCCAGTGAAGCTAGAATTTTCTTAAAAGAATTGAAATAAATATCCAAAATATATAAGTAACTTACAATTATAGTTTTCTACAAAAAATTAACAAATAAAAAAATGGCAATCACCAGTGACTTTATACCTGTTAGGCTGGTTATTATTAATATTTGGCAAACAACAATGAGGTTTGTTGAAGACATGAAGAAACCAGAACCCTTGTTTATTCTTGATGGAAACATAAAATGGTATATCTGTTATGAAAAACAGCATGACTGCTCTTTGTTTAATTAAGAAGAACTTCCATATGATTTAGTAATACTGTTACTGGGTATATGTCCAAAAGAATTGAAATGAGGGTTTTGAAAAGTCAGCTGCACCCTACATTTATTGTAGCATTATTCTTAGTATCTAAACTATGGGAACAATATTCATCAATGGAAAAACATACAGAAGAATATGATTCAGATTTAAAGCAGAAGAAAGTCTTGCCATGTGTAGTGAGATGACAAAATTTGATGTAATTAAGTTAAGTGAATCAAGCCAGTCACAGAGGGCAAGTACTATGCAATTCTACTTTGTGAGGTAAATAAAATAGTGAAAGTCATAGAAGCAGGGAATAGAATCATGGTTGCTAAGAACTGAGAGGAGAGTTAAACATGAAAGTTTTTATGTAAATTTGTTGAGATGTTCAAGAGATCTGCTGTACTACATAGTGCCTAGAGTTAATATTATTGCTATTGCTATTGTGTACTTAAAAATCCACTAAGACGGTTGATTTCCAGGGCTGGAGAGATGGCTCAGTGGTTGAGAGCACTGGCTGCTATTGCAGAGGCCCCATGTTCAATTCCCAGTAAACATATGGTAGCTAAAAACTGGTTGTAACTCCAGTTCTGGGGGATCTGACACCCTCTTTGGCCTCTGTGATCATTGAACCCATGTCCACTTACATACATGAAGGTAAACATTCATACACATAAAATAAAAAAATTTAAATTAAAGGTTGGTTTCATACTAAATGTATATTTATTATTTATGTGCATTTTCACATTTATTATCTATATATATTTAGAGAATGACAACAGGAAAACTTTTGGAGGTGAAAGATATGTTTAGTGTTTTACCTGTGATATTTCCATGCTATACACACACACACACACACACACACACATAAATTCATCAAACACATTTAATATATGCAGTCTCATATATATCAGTTATAACTCACCAAAGCTGTTTTAAAAACTAAAAAAAAAAAAAAAACCAAAGACAATAACAAGTCACACCTCTGACTTAGGTCACACACTAGATATTAATGTATGTACATATCTTGCAGGTGGATGGATACTCAGACTTCTTAAGAATAATGGTTACTCTATGTAACCAACCAATTCCTTAGAAATAAAGTCCATAGTTCATGTGCCTTAAATACACCAGAAAACTCTTGTGGTGTTGTACTCATTTTTAAAAATTAAAAAAAAATCATAGAGCTTTTGTACATTTCACACAACAGTTCTTTTGGGGAAGAGGTCTTTTTGAGATAGGGTCTTCCTATAATCCCAGTTGGCCTAGAACTTGCTAAGTAGACCAGGCTGGCCTTGAACTCACAGAGATCTGACTGCCTCTGCCTTCCAAGTGCTGGGATTAAAGGTGTGTGCCACCAAGCCTGGCATATACAACAGTTCTTAATCAAATTTAGATCCCATCTCCCATCCATGCCTCTACAAACCCCCACCCAGTCAATGTTTAATCTCTGATTATAACCTTTTCTCTTTGCTTTTTCTGTTCACTTGTTGGAACAAATTATTTTAAGCTAATTGTTTTCTTCAATCTGATCAGTAATCTAAAGAGAGGAAGTATAAACTATTCACTGATTATCATTTGTTTACGTGTGTATGTACATATATGGCGTCCTCTAGGCTTTATTCATGAACTCATTACTACAGTTATCTGCACTGGGTCCAGGAAGAGTGACCCTGTCAACAATTGGTCATGGAAGGTGGAAGGGTTCATCAGGCCCTTACTGCTAAACTATTCAATACTGATAGATCCTGAGAGAGGGAGAAGTATTGTCTTCAGTTGTGTATACACTGCTGAGCCCACCAGACTCCACCGATAGCTCTAGACCCATGATTACTCAGATAGTCTTGGTTAAACAAAGTAGGTTACAATATAAAATGAGCAGACATGAATTCATGAGAGATTTGTAGGGAAGGGTGGGAAAGACAATCTATTGTTCTACAGAGATGGGAGAGGGTGGGGAGGTGAAAGTAGGTAATATGCAGTATACACATGTATTAAACTGTCTAAGAACACATTTAATTTAAAAACTCATATAGACAATCTAATACTAGAGTTAAGACCATTTCTATGGACAAGTTTCTGATTTGTAATGTCTTCTCCTTGTATTCTGAAACTGAATTATTAGTACTAATTCATGTTGTGGTGGAGGAACTTGTAGTTCTTTGCTGAGAATTTTCTATGGAGCAATCACATTGTTCATAAATGGAGTGGTACTGCTACTTTCTTCCTAATTTTGTTTTACTGTTTTTTTTTCTTGCTTTACTCTTTGGCTAGGTGCTCATATCGTTTCTCCTTCCAGGCACTGATAATTTCTATTTCTCTCTTTTTTTCTTAAACAGCAATACCAGAAATTTAATAATTTCATTGCTTTCTCAATTTTCAGCTTTATTAGTTTCTCTCCATTCTTTGCATGTCATTTCATTGATCTCCACTTTCAGTTTATTACTTTTTATTTTCTACTTACTGCGAATTAATTGGTCTTCTATCTTCCTAAGGAAAAAACTTAACTCCTATTTTTTGTCTTTTTTTAAAAATTAAATTTGTTCTTTGACAATTTCATGCATGGTTAAAATGCATCTGGCTCCTCCCCCATCTCCATTTCTTATCTTCTTCCCACCCGTCAGGGTCTCTTCTTCCCTATGACCCAGGTGAATGGCAGGAAATGCAGACACTCCTGACTGTTCAAAGTACTCATAAGAAATGACAGCGATGTGCACAGCCCTAAAGAAGACATTTATATCACTCCCTGTAAAAGTCATGGAACACTGCAAAAGAGAGGTCTGGAAGAATGTAAGAAGGGACTGGAGAGACAATTCAGGAGTTAAAAGCACCTACTGTTCTTGCAGAGGTGCAGAGACTGATTCCTGGAATCCATATCAGATGGCTCACAATTGCCTGTGATCCCAGCTTCAGTTCTAGTGGCTCCAGTGCCTTTCGTGGCCTCTGCTGGGATGGCATTTGCATGCACAAACCCACACTCATGTGTATACTTAATTAAAATAAAAATATTTTAAAAAAGAATGTAAGAGCCAGAAGATGTGGAGAAGGCTGCAAAATGGCATCTTTTGATTAGCTATGAGTTCTTGGTTTCACCACAATCCACTGCAAAGAGAGAGACTTCCCTGATTAAGGTTGAGAGGGGCATTTGTCTATGGATATAAACACTTAAAAGTAACTTTAACACTCTGTCAATTTATCTAAGCAACAACATTAAGTTCCCATAACCCCAGGGCCCATGACATCCCAAACACAGATTTTTGGCCAAGTTTGCTCCCACAGAGCAGGCCCCAAATCCAATCAAAGAACCACTGATTAGCGCATAACAGTCATGCAGTCGTTCCACTATTGCCCAGACTGATACATCTTGCCTGGTCACTTGGCATTATAGTTCATGGGGTTCACGGCTGGGTAAGACCACTGATTACTTTTCTCCTCCAGCAGCTTGCATGAAAGTTTATCAACAGGGAAAAATTATAGCTCAGTTCCAGCTTGATTTCTTTATATCTTGCAAGCAAGGTTTGCAGTGTCTTAAGCATTGGGGTCTTATCATTTAGCTCTGGTGGGTAGCCAAGAGGAATGGCAATATCCTGTATTGTTTGGGGGACTTCTGTGATCTCCCTGATCAATAACTCCCAAAGGGACAGCCCACACTTGACACTGAGCTCCGTCCTGTAATGCAGTGGTTCTAGGACAAGCTTTATCTAGCCATGCTCAGTATCTCTTTTCTCTGTTTTACATTTTTTTGTAGGGTCACTAAACAGTACATTTTCATGTGGCATCCTCACATGTCTGTCCTGATTGTCCCTCCCCTCTGTCATCTCTTTCCCCATCCTCCTACCTCTTCCCTGCTTAAACTTCTCATCCCCAACTGACCTGCCTGTACTACCTACATTCTACTCCCCCCCCCACCACAGGCATCCCTACAGCCCTCCCAAAAGTTTTCTTTCTAGTTTCCTGGCTTCCAGGGGTACTGTAAGTTAAATTCACAGAACTAAGGTATAGACCCTAGGATTCATATATGAGACAGAGCAAGCAATGTTTGTCTTCCTGAGCCTGGTAAATCACTAATTTCTAAGTATTTCCTCCTCTTTAATATACACATATTCAACGCTACTTCTTTAACTGCATCCCCAAATTTTGGCATATTGTGTTCTCATTATCATTTCATTTAAAATATTTTTTAATTTCTTTTAGGTACAAATTACTTTAGTGGTGAAACCATTTGAATTAATTTTGCAAGCTTCTGGTATATATAATGTATAATGACCAGAGAATCTATTTGTTCACAGGAATAATTTAATGAGAATAATGTTTGATGAAAAATGTATGCAAGTATAACCAAAGGCAGGACAATTTTTAAAACTGGTTCTTTAAGAAAAATACTTCAGGGGCTAGAGAATTGGCTCAGTAGTTAAGAGTGCTTGCTGCTCTTCTACAGGACTTGGGTTTGGTTCCCAGAACCATTGTCAGATGGCTCACAACTGCCTGTAGCTACAACTCCAGGGGATCTGACACCTGCACATATGTAGTATTTCATAGTTAAGGTTACAGAGAAGGCATCACAGGTGGAATTCATTCAGTACAGTCAAGCTGAACGAACAGGAGATGCTAAAACATGCACAGTGCAACAAATATCATTGTGTTACTGTAGTTTAATAAGAAATACATATTTGCTCTCTGCCCCCAGTTCCTAGTACAGAACTCCTAAAATGCTTGTAATTTCTTGAGTAACAGGAGTGATAGGTGCACTGCTTGTCTAATATTTGGTCTTTGACCCTGGTTTCAGACACATCCTGGGGAATTTCCTGGGTAATAGGAATGCCTTTTGTTCTAACGAGGTGACTTTAGGTTGCCTCCTGCATATGTACCGATCACTTGAAGGACCAATGAATGATTAAATATTTGGAATCTTCAGGCTATCCATCTTCTGGAAAGGTGATAAGGCCTGTATATTGAGATAATAATCAATTTATGGTAAAGTATCAAAAACGAATTTGGAATTGAGTTTTTAACACTAGAAAGCTAGGAGGCTGGTTTCCCCAGATAGATTGTATAAGCACCTGGTTCCTTTTGGATTGCATATGTCTTCAAAACATAATTTTATAATGAGTCATTGTAAATAAAGAACTTTCCTGAGTGAGCAAATGATGTGATCATAGGACTCTAATATGTAGACGTGAGCAAGCTGGCAAGACACTGCTTGTAACTGGCGTTTGAAAGGGGGACAAGTCTGATAGGACTGAATCCTTAACAAGTGCTGTCTGTGCTGAGTCTGGTCACTGTCAGAATTCAATTGGATTAGAGAACACTCAGCTCCTAGGTGGTGTATAGCAGGGGACTGACACATGAGCAGGGGCTGCATGTACCTCATGTCAGAAGTGTTTTGCTTTGTGTTGAGAATGTAGTAGGAGAAAACAATTCATTATTTTTCCTACATACTGTCATCAATGCAGTGAACTCTGAACCAATTATTATTTTTTACAGTAGAACATGGTGGAATCTCCATAATACTTGAAATATGATTGTGGCCAACTATAAAAACTATCTTTCCCTTAGTACCCTGGAAAATTATGAACGTTTTTAAAGAATTTGTGTGTCATTTGAGTACAAATTGACTGAATTCCTCTCTCATGACAAATATCTGAGAATAGTATGAACACCAGAAATATTTTAATATAAAGGTGTCATTCTTATCAATTAGAACATAAAATATCTTGAGGATAAATATACAGCAAGTTTCCAGTAGATTCTACATGAAAATTGTGTGTGTCACCTCTAAGAATCCCCTACCATTTAAAAAGCTTTTTAAAGATCTTTCAAACAAATAATTTTAGTAGGAACCACTTGATAAAAATATAAAAATGCAACATCATCTAATTAGTTCACAAGAAGAACTTAATGACATCAGGAGAGATAGAAATCTACTAGCAGAATTTCAATAAAACCCTTTGCATAATTAATGCATGGGCTCAAAACATGGAGCACTGTGATTTAGTAAGTGTAGTCGATGACATCCTTGCTTATATGGATGCATATATCTTGGGGACTATATATTTCAGCCATTAGATCCATTAAATGAATACATTTTAGGAATGTATGAGATTTTCAAGTTGCTATATTATATATAGTAAGAAATTATGGGGCTGGAGAGATGGCCTAGTGGTTGGGAGCGCCGACTGCTCTTGCAGAGGACCTGGGTTTGGTCCCCAGCACCCACATGGCAGCTGAGAGCTATCTTTAACTCCAGTTCCAGGGGAATCCGACGCCCTCTTCTGACCTCCGCGGCATTGCATGACACGGGTGCACAGACCTGCATGCAGATAGTACATTCATACACATTAAAAAAAAAAAAAAGAAAAAAAAGGAAAAAATATAAAGAAGCATATTCAATCATGTTGCTGTCAATGGTGACAGAATGATGCATGAGACATCCATCAAAACTACTAGAGACTAAGAGTAGACCTTGGGTTGAGTCATAGTTCCATCAGGGATAAGTTATCTAATATCCATGATTATGAATGTCTTTCTTTTTTAAGTTAATTTTTATTGAGTGCATTTCATACAACATTTCTTAATCAAATTTAGACTCATTCCCCCATCCATGCCCACCCCTTATGTCCCCCCACCCCCCACCAGAGCTCATGGATTCTGTCATACATGTTAAGTCCTATCTACCATCTTTTTCTCAGTCTTTTATAACCTTTTCAATGCACAAGTTTACTGTTTTGTTCAGTTCTTTTAGTAGGTTTTTCTCTCTCTTTTTTGTTCCCTAAAAAATAATTTTATATTATTCCAAAATATACATATATATGCTCCGCACATAAATCAAAATTACAAGTTGTGAAATTAAGCTATAGGTTAATTCCAAAACACCTTTAGAGAGTCACATTTTAATAGTAAAGTTTAATTTCTTTCTATAAAATGAAAATATTAAAAATACATGCTTCATAGGGTGGCTGTAAGGATTGAGGTTAAAGTGATGCAAAGTGCCTACACGGTGTTGTTCATACAACATGATCAACTTATACAAGTTTAAATATTCATGTAACCTCATTAAAATACAAATTATGAGCAACTGAGCAGCTGTCTGGAAGACTCTGCTTCCTTGTGGTCATCTACCCATTCTGGCTTTTATAATCTTTCTGTCCTCTTCTGCAACAATCTCTGAGCATGGGGAAGCAGAGGTTTGGAATAGGTGTCCTATTCAGGCAGTCTTTCAACCATGAAAGCTATGTATCCCTTCCCTAGAGAAGTTCATGTATGCAAAAAGTTTGTATACAATTTCCATGCAGTGTCTCCTCTGGTCCTTTTATCCTGTATTAATCTGCTGATGGCATAGAAAGATTGCTCACAGGCAAATATTCCATAATTCTAAGTGACCAAGAAGTAGTCACACATACATGCTCTGCTTTTCTTGTTATGTTCTAGCCTCGCTTATCCTAATTTCTTGCTTGGTAGTTGGGTTGAAGGTAGATACAATCAGCAGAGTTAGTACTCTGTAGCCATTAAGTGTGTTGATTTCTCTCATACATACAGCAGCATTCATAGCTAGTAGTTTATACTTTAAATGGAATAGTAAATTAAAGGGGAAAATTAATACACATTATAAAACCATAACACTAATTCACTGTCAGTTATAAATGTCTTATATTGTTATGCTTAAATTTTCCCATCCATTGATTTAAAAGGGCTATTGACCATCTATTAAGTTCCAAGTACTATGCTAGGAGTCCAAGATGATCAAGAACCAAGAATTTTGTAGCCCTGTGAGGGAACTATAAGTCAACCACTGACACAAACAAAAGGATAAAATGGGCTACATTGAAAACAAGAAGAGGGAGTGGACTTCAGGGAAGCTTTTAGGCAAGGCTAAGTCTAAAGGTTAAGTAGAGACAATAGATATTCCGGGCCAGGTGAAAAGCAGGAACAGTGATTTAAAGAAGAGAAAATAGATGCTGGAGCCTATGAGGCCTTCTGTTCATTTGAAGCAGAATGCAGAAGTGAGACATCATAGAGATGGGCAGCACCCACATCAGTGAGGGTCTGTGGAACATTGTTTTTTAAATTTTATCCTAAAATACCTTGGCAAAGAATTATAGTGATTTAAATGGAAGCAAAGAGATCAGATGGACAAACTAGAGAAGCCACCATTAAAGCAGAGTCTGTGGAGCCCTGGGGGGTTCCCAAGACCTTCAGAGTATCTGTGAGTCCAAAGCTATTTTCATGATATTAGTAAGACATCAAATTCTCTTTTTAAAAGATGTATTTTTTTGTTTCTAATTCTGTTTATGTGTGTGTGGTGGGGGGTGGGGGTAGGGGGTGGGGATGGGGAGTGCATGTGCACACGAGTGCAGGTGACCATAGAGGCCAGAAGAGGGCAGTGGAACTAGAGTTCAGGCAGTTGTGAAACACCTACTATGAGTGCTGGGAAGAGAATTCGGGTCTTCTACAGGAGCCCTATGCACACTTAACCACTGGCCATCTATCCAGCCCCTAAACTTTTATTCTTACATAATGAATGATGCCATTGACCTGATGGCTCTTAGAAGATGCTCTTGTGTTATTTTTGTATTTAAAATGTTCTCAGTTTAAATTTCTAACAAGAGAAATGCCAATATCTATATCTAATGTATATAAGCAAAGCTCTCTGAGGTCCTCAGTAAGTTTTAAAGAACCAAAGGGCTGGGTATGGTGTCCCAGCACTTGGAAGACAGAGGCAGGTGAATCTGCGATATACACAGTGAGCTCCACGCCATCTGGGGCTACAGAGAAATTACGTCTCAAAAACCCAGTCAACAAATAAATAAACAAATAAACAAACAAACAAATAAATCAAAGAAAGAAAGGTTACCTGAGCCCAAAGAGTTTGAGAACTGCAGAATTAAACGCTTCATTTTAACTGTACTGAATGGAACAGGACAAGAAAGGCCGATCCTGGAACTGTCACATGATTCATCTGTATCACAGGTTAGTGATGAGGGTGTCTTGAATAAAGCAAAAAAATAGGAATAAAGAGAAACATGGATCTTAGATGTAATAAAGAGGCAGAATTAATAGAATTTGGCTATTAGATATAAGAATTTAAATGAAAGATCAAGAAGGATGCACTGATTCTGGCTTGGAAAGTTGTGTCTCTGCAGATCGAATCCCTGTAGGAGGAGCTGTCAGGAAGAATGAGTTTAGGTGGATGAATTCTGCAATTTTGCTGTGTTCAGTGATGACTTGGCTATTGGAGTGGTGGTAATTAAAGATTTTAAAAGGGAGAGAGCATTTCTAATGGGTTGTGAAGAGTAAAAAACTAAAAGTAAGGCTTGGAAAGGTGGCAAAAAGAAGAGGCTACAGAGGAGTAGGCAAAGCAGAAGAGTCTGCTGAGAAGGATGTAGCCTATAAATATGGTACCACAAAGCCAAGGTCAATATTTTAGGAAAGTTTGAGTCAACAGTATGAAGCACTGCTGAGAAGACATCTAGTTATTTGGTCCAGCCATGACTATTGACTTCCTTTCTCAACATCAGCCCTGGAGAAACTACAAAACCTACAGTCTGCCCAGGCAGCACCAGTAACAAAAACTAAGGAAATGCTAGGGAGGTCAGGGGCTGTCGTACGCTGGCAGGGTCAAGTACATGTGCTACAAGGAGCAGCCCAAGACAGCGGTGAGAGAGAAGAATGAAGTCCAGCTTTTAAATTCTGTTCTAGTCTCTACTGCATTGCCTGGGAAGATCACAAAAACTAGCAGCCACGGTCCTGTGGAAGAGCCCAAAGCCCAGTGGGGTAGGGAGCCAGTAAGGCCGGTGGGCTCCCGGAGTGGCCATGCCTCCCGATGTTCCTTCTTTCAGGCCTCCAGTTCTGGCCAAACACAAGCCAAGGAGATTGATATCAGAGTAAACTTAAGACAAAGAGAAATCCCTATAATCTTCCAGAAAGAAAAGGTTTACCACCTACGAAGGGTCAAAATTCTGAATGAAACCTTATAGAAACATTGAATATCAAGAAATAATAAAATACTGTTTTAAATTACCAAAGGGAAAAATTTGAATCTATATTCTGTGTCTAACAAATGATTGTTTACAGATTATGGAGAAATACACATACTCTTAGACTAAGAAGGTTGTAGAATGTTAGTCACACAAAGGCCTACTTTGGAAAAGTACTTGTAGGCGAAATACTTTTTTTTAAAAATAAGAAGTTCAGGAAAATGCTGCAAAAGATACTGCAAAAGTAAGAATGACCAAGTAAGTAACAAGTGTGAGTATCTTCTAAAATAGAGGAGAAGCCAGAGCAAAGGAATAAAAGTATGGCCCCCAGCTGTCCAGCTCCAACCAGAAGATATAAACATGGTTTTATATGCAGGGGGGGGGTTAAAAAGATGAGGATGTTTCATTGGGGAAACACACGGACAATGCCAAATTAACATTTTGATAACCAGGGATAAGATAAGAATGACACAAATATGGCAGAGCTACAAAGAGGAAGCCTGAGCGATGTCTCCTAGAGGCTGCAAAATTTGATCTAAGAAAGGGAGCGGTGGCTAAAACAGCAATGGATTTGGGAGCGAGTCCAAGACAACGAAATGCATGGCAAGCACAGAAAACTCAAATTTTTTGTCTAGTGGAACACAGAGAAGAAACAATAGACATGAAGTGCTAGGCTGGTGGGAGGCCTTTTCTCATAAGAAGGGACTGAGTATTTTAATTTAAATATCTGTCCTCACAAAATAGATTTTGGATTATTTTGAAATGCATATAGAACAGATGAGCAAATAACAGGGAAATGAAGATAAGCCATTGGTTATACAGATGACTTATCTTATTCACTCACGGAGATGACGCAAAGGACACAATTCGAAGAGCTCTTTGTTGAAAAGTAATTCCACACGAGTGTGAACTTCAACAAGAATAGCCAGATAAATTCAATCTTAGGCTCTGCAATCTGCCTAAGGCCCTCGTCGTGAGGTCGCTTTCCTGGTCTGGTGTCCTCTTTATCCTCCACAGAGAACAGATGCCTGCCTAACGAAGTATCCATCACTCCAGCACAAAGTAGGCAAGCTAAAGAGTATTTTCTTCTGTTCACAAGTTTTAAAAGATTGTCTTACACTTGGATTTCTGCCCGCCCTCCTCCTATTTGGCCTGTTGCCTTTTTTTGGTTTTTCTTCATGCTTTCTAAATGGCTTTTACCTCATATTCAGTTGATGGCGGGCCCTGACAGGAGCATCGGCCACAGAAGTCTGAGGAGCTATTGAGTCCTTTCTCCTTGATTTGTCCTTCCATATCTCGAGTGGAAGAGACTTGAATTTCAAGAGCAGTTCAAATATGAGCAGGCAGTGACATTGCTTTTCATAAATCACATGTTCACTTCAATCACCCTTCTTCCTTTCTTGGGTTGGACTTAAAGACTACTTGTGTTATTTTTGCCTAATTTTCTGTGTTCGTATTTCACATTTATATACACATATAATTTCATTTAAGCTGAAAAAGAATTGTACTGCATTATTACCTTTAATAGATAAAGAAAAATAAAAAGTAGAATAGCTTATCTAATTTGTACTGTTGTCTTCTTAGTGCCCAAGCTAAGATTATAACCTTTTAAATCTAGCCTTTTGAGTGGTATTTTATTATACATTTCTAAATAAGGAAAAGTGGACTTATGAAATAGCCATAAAATAGTTTCTGGAATTTCAAAGCTATGATATAAATCTCAAGCAATTGCTTCTAATAGTTCCATAAGGAAAAGATATAACCAAAAGTAAAGCCTTGACTTGGGCTTGGGGTGGACATTTTACTACAAGAAGCTCTGTGCATGTTTGATTAAGTACAACTTCTAGATTCAACATTGAGGAAAAAATATATCCAGAACAACAACTGTTAATGTGTTAACTATTCATAGTTATTTTTTATTGGCAGGAGAATGTGCTAAGTTGTCACGCCTTTAAAAATATTAGCTTACGGGGCTGGAGAGGACTGGCTATTCTTTTAGAGGACCCAGGTTCAGTTCTCAGCTATCATATGGCAGCTAACAGCCATCTGTAACTTGAGTTTCAGGAGATCTGACACCCTCTTCTGGCCTCCACAGGAATTGTATGACATGGGTGCACTTATATGTATGCAGACATAACAGTCATAAATAATAAAAATAATAAATAAATATTAACTGATGAACCATCTCTTCAGACCCCCAAATAAAATATTTTTACAAAGCTTACTTTTTAATATCATAAGTCATCAAGTCATCAAGATTTAGTTGTTCTCAACTCTGAAATAAAGGGATAATAAATAACCCCTCTCCTCAATGCACTTGTGGGTATGGTAAAACAATTTAATTAATGAGTATTCTAGGATCATCTTTCCATATATGAATTATTTGTATGGTCTCTTCCTAACTGGAAGAAGATTTAGTAGCTTGGGATCATACTACTAGGCTGTATGTGTTCTTTTAAATGTAATTTTGAACAGACATCTACAAAATAGCTATATTTATGATGTTATTTGGCAAAGACTGCATGATAAGACTATGATTCTAAGTTTCTAAATTACATTTAAGAACCGAATGAGCAAGGTGAAGTGTTACATTACCAACCCAATGCATTGTGATGCAGAGGTATTACTCAAGTTATTGGGATGACATTTTCCACCAATTTTCATTAGGCTATTCCATCTTGGCATATGCTCTATAATCTCAGGTTCCATAGTTTGAGGAAGCAGATGGAGCTGCCAGCGCTATTTCTAATTCCTGATTCTCATCACTAGCAAAACCTGACATGCACGTGTTCCCAGTTGTGGCTGCTTGAATTGAACCATTTGAGCTATTTTATTCATGATCCTGTGTATAAAAATGTTAAGTACTTGAAGAACTAGATGATTTGAATTTGAAATAGAGTTTAGGAATTTTTATTCCATATCAATCACTGATATACTTATAGCCCCAAATACGGAAAGAACAAATGCTTTCAACATACTGCAGAGAAAATCCTTAATGGGAACTTATTCAGCTAGGGAACAAGCTCAGCTACAGCAGGACAAGCCTGGTAGCTTTTAAGGCATATGGCTTGCAGCTTTCAGACTATGTAGCTATTTAACCTACTCGTTGACCAAATACTTTTAGATGAATATTCTGCTATGACTACTTTAAGAAATGACCTGGCATTAGTACTATCTATTTTTCATAATAACTTAAAGGAACAATTTATATACTTTGGGGGATGTGGTAAAAGTGAGGATCTATGATTATTTTATCTCTTAATTTCTTTAGGAGAATTGCTAATTTAAACAGTTTAGTGCAGAGTGGATGACAAGAAGTCTCAGATCAGATTTGGAAAGAATAATGCTTTTACTAATCCATAAGTCAGTTTTATAAGTTTACAATGGTTTAATTTGAAGATCACACTGGTCTTTTTGAAGCTATTAAAGAATATTGTATGATTGCTTCCCTCCCTTCTGCCAAATCTTTTTCCATGTTTTCATGGCTGTCACTGAGTCCAGACAGCAAGCCTAACTCCTCTGGATGTGACCATCTCCTGTATTAGGTAGACTGAGTATCTTTGAGATATATCCTTCAACGTCTAGAACTTGGTGCAATATTTAACAGGCCCTGAAGAAGTGTTTATTATTCATTAATTCTACTGTATTCATTAAACTTTTTAAAGTGTTTATTCTGTGCTGTGGGGTTGACAGTGAGACTATGAATAAAATATAGCTCCTCTTCTTTCAAGGAACTGCATATAGAAAAGAGGTGGACCATATCCTGCCCACAATTATGAAGCAATGCAGAAATTTAATGCTAAGACATACATCAACAAGAATTTTTTAACCTTCATTGGAAATGAAAGCAGAAGGTTGATTCAAGGAATAAAGCATACCTTGGGGAAAGAATTATTCACAAAATGCATGGAAGGTAGAAAACTGTCAGAGCAAAGCTATCTCACTGACACCTATTTTAAAATTCTCTAATCTGCTTTTAATCTGGGCCAACATATAACACTGATTTTATTTTTCTTTAAGAGCTTCACTATGTATTGGAACTACATTTGAGAACACAGTGTAGAACACTGGATCGAGATTTTTTTTGCCTATAGGTAAACTTAAGAAATACCGTACCATGCAACCAAAATCAGGTGCTTAAACAAAATGATCAAATGACAGTATAGAAAATGTCATGCAATGATGCCCCTGAATCTTGGGGGAATGGTAATGTTTTACCCTACATCACTGGGGTAAAGCTACAATTTTGCCATTTTGAACAGAAGTAATAGGTGTTATTGATGGAACGGTGATTCAAAAGGCACTGAAATCTCCACATGTAGTTTAAAATATCCAAGGCAATATGAATGGCAGCTGGGAACTATTTTGTGAGTAAAAGTTAAAAAAATGATAAGATGAATGAAAGCTTTCCCTGTGTAAAGAAAGCTTCAGAAAATCCTTTTAGAAAATAACTCATCCAATTCATCTTCTCTTAGAGTTAGGAGAATTCCCTCAGACATTTCCAGTCTGGGAAATAAAAATACAACTACAGCATTATCCTAGCAATATAATTAGGACTAAGAGGAAAACTGCATCTTTAAGAAAAGTAGTTAGACTAATTTATTTCTTTTTCTTTCATTTCTTGCCCCCCCCCACTTCCCTTAGGTTTCACTGTGATCAATTACCACAGCTGTTTGTCTATCATCATCATAATAGTGATAATAACATTTAACGTTGTTGAACAAGTAGCGAAGGCATCAAGCAGCACTAGAAAGACACTGTCTCCTTCAGTCTTTCTAACAGGGAGGGGAGGAAAATAGCTATTTGTTAAGATAAGAAGGCAAGCTTATAGGTTGGATGTGAACTCTCTCCCATGGGTGCCTGTGTTTCAACCCTTGGTCTCCAGTTGGAGGTTCTGCTCTGAGAGATTGTGAAACCTTTTGAACATTGGGCCCCTTGTCGCAGAGATAGAGTTTTAGGGCTTGTGGATTATGAATTTCAGCCCATACTGTATCTGGCCAAGCCTTCTTTCTCTGTATCCCTATCTGCCACTGTACAATCCCACCACCGTGGGACTGTGTGCCATTGTGTCTGCTCTGCTATGATGGGCTGTCTCCCTTCAAACTGTGAGCCAAAATAAGTCCTCCTCCTCTAAGTTGCTTTTCGTCAGGTATGTGGTCATGGCAAAGAAAACAATAACTAGGGCTGGAGAGATGGCCTAGTGGTTAAGAGCGCCGACCGCTCTTACAGAGGACCCGGGTTCGATCCCCAGCACCCACATGGCGGCCGAGAACCGTCTGAAACTCCAGTTCCAGGAGAACTCCGGTTCCAGGGGAATCCGAGACCTTCTTCTGACCTCCGCGGCATTGCACGACACGGGTGCACAGACTTGCATGCAGACAGTACATTCATACACATACAGAAATAAATTAAAAAAAAATTAAAAAAAAAAGAAAACAATAACTAACATACTTTGACAAGTTAACAAAGGTTATGATGCTACTATATACTGGATAAAATATTCAGGTCCATGTCTGTGTGCCGTATAAACATGGTTTGTTAATATTAATAAGTGAATCTTACCCTCCCCCTCAAGATTTCAGGGCCAAGCATGTTTACTCTTTGGCCCCAAATTTGCATTCTGTCTCCTCTTCGTGGCCCAGATTCTAAAATTGCTTTCCCCTTAGGAGCATCACTGTGCTCTGCAACTAGGTTTGAGCCTTCGGATCTACTGGTAGTGTCACTTTTCTGTCTCCCTCCCTTATTGCATGTTTGTATCATTCTTTTCTGAAATACAATTCCGTGCAACCCATAGTGTTTCTGAACCTCAGCAAAATGCATATTTGGGCCTGATAATCTTTGTGGTGGTGACAGTCCTGTGTATTTCAGGCAATTCAACAGCTTCCTTGTCACCTCCTCCAACCAGCTGTGACAACTCAAAATGGTGTGGTTTGCTAACTGTTCCAGATAAAGCAATATTTGGATTTATTGTGTAGGGACTACAGTGTACTTATTCAGTTAGTCCATACTTACCTAGCTTTCTGCAGTCCTATTTAACCTTCTCTGTAATAGAAATCCGTGAGCATTTTGAAGTGAATTGAAAAACTGTCTAGTTGTGCAGAACACCGTATAAGAGCTCCTCTGTGCCGCAGTGTAAGGCTATTCTCTCTGTACCTTCAGACAGTAGCACTTCTGTGCATTACAACAGAGAGCCCTCTGACTTCCCAGAAAAAGCTCCTCGAGCCAAGTAGGGCTCTGCCACCTCTGGCACAGCAAGTGCCTATAAAGAAACAGCTCAATCAGAAAACCAATTTCTCTATAATAATAGCAGTATATCACACACTTGGTAAAGCAGCCATAGTTTCAAGAAATTTAATATGAAAAACATCAATCTTATCTAAAACAATGGTTACTTTTTGTTATTGCTTGCTTGTTTTTCCTCTTTTAAAACTAGTCTTTGGGGCTGGAGAGATGGCTCAGCAGTTAAGAGCACCAGCTGCTCTTCCAAAAGACCCGGGTTCGATTCGGAGCACCCACATGTCAAGTAACAATCATTCTTAACTCCAGTTCCAGGGGGTCCAATGCCCTCTTCTGACATCTGCAAGCCTTGCATGACATGAGTGCTCTTACATACATAAAATAAAAATAAATATTTTTTAAATCCTGGTCTCGGCTTAAGGAGAGCCTATACTTCATTTGCAAACCAAAGCTAAAGGCTTATCCTAGTCATTCTTTCCATGGGCTAGTTCTCAGTGAACCCTTTTGATGGCTGCTTGGACTTTTTAATTCTGTTTCTTTGTCAGATAAGTCTTTTCCTTTGTGACCGGCTGGATGGCCCTGCCTCTGTGATTCCATGGCAGCTCATCTGAGGATTTCACTACAAATGCTATCACACCCCCAACCGCCTTGCCCAGGGGGTTTACCTGAACTGCTCCATTTAACTTGTGTCCCTGCCACAAATTCATCCTCTTATTTTATAGTGTGTTCGCCTTTCCTGTCATAATACGTATCACCCCTGGACAGACTGTGATTATTTCTATCACTTACTTTCTCTTTCCCCTCTCCAGAATGCAAGTTTCAGGAGGCAGGAGATCTCAGGATACTTTCCCCATCAATGTGCTGCTAGTGTCTGAGACATTGTAAGGGCCTCAATAACTTGTCATTGATTGAGTCAATTGATTTTATTGGAACTTTTGGTTTTCATTGATGTATTAATATCTATCTTAATAGCTTCTGAGTTCCTTAAAGGTGGGTACTTTATCTTATTCATCGGTGAATTTATAATATATTTTACATCATATCATTATCTCCATCCAACGACCTCTGACCTCCCCAAGCTTTGCATGACACGGGCACACTTGCATACACGCAGGCAATATACTCGTACACAAAAAATAAAAATAATAAAATATTTAAAAATCTAACAAATGGGCACTAACTTTGATCCACTTTAATGCAATATATACTTAATCTTCATCATTTATGAGGTTGGAATTCTATTCTTAAAGAAATTTATTTATTTTTATTTTATGTGTATGAGTGTTTTACTTGCATGTATATAAAGTGCACCCATGCATTCAAAGGCTGCAGAGGCAGAAGAGGGATTCTGTGGAACCGGAGCTACAGATGGTTGCTAGCTATCTTATGGGTTCTGGGAACTGAATCCAGGTCTTCTGCAAGAGCAGTCTGGGCTCTTAACCACTGAGCCATCTCTGCAGCCTCAATCCGTGAACCATCTATCTTCTCACTGTCATAGAGGTTGGATATCTGAGCTCAGGGACACGACATGGTCAGGTTTTGGTGAGAGTCATCTATCTTCTAGGTTACAGACTGCCATTATTTTATATTCTTTCATGGCAGAAAGACAACTACAGGGCTCTCTGAGACCTCCTTTAAAGAGCACAGATCCTGGGCTGGAGAGATAGCCTAGCGGTTAAGAGCTCCAACTGCTCTTGCAGAGGACCTGGGTTCGATCCCCAGCACCCACATGGCGGCTAAGAACCATCTGTAACTCCAATTCCAGGAGAACTCCAGTTCCAGGGTAATCCAACACCCTCTTCTGACCTCCGCAGCATTGCACAACATGGGTGCACAAACCTGCATGCAGACAGTACATTCATATACATAGAAAATAAATAAAATTTAAAAAAAGATCACAGATCCTATTTTGAGGGCCCCACCATTATGACTTAACCATTTCTCAAAGGTCCATCCCCTAAAACCATCACATTGGGGGCAAAGACTTCAACATCCTAATTTGGAAGCAGAGAAGCATAAACCTTCAGACTTTAACAGCCATTCCAAATCCATTTTTTTCCCTCTAGCTTTAGCAAATTACCTTATTCTTTCCCCTTTTATTTTTTTCTGGAGAGCTTTTCATTTGCAGGGCTTTAAGTAATTTCCAGTGCTGACAGCTGCAATCACCTCCCTTACTCTCTTGGTTGAGGCTCTCCAGCCCTCACAGAGGACTTCATTTCCTCTGCTCAAGACGCTACAGGTAAAATAATCCTCGGTCCTTTCCGAGGCCTTCTTCTCCCATCGCATGTGATGCTCCTCAATCACGGCTGCATTTTGAAGACATTTTGTTCTCTCTAGTGAGCTCATTTGCCTCTTTTGTTTCTGACCTTTAATTCCCAATCATCATTCCCTAAAAGTCAGCCATGTTGTGCTGAGACTTTTCCTGCCATAAAATTTCTTCTCTTGTCAGAACTTATTTACCTCTTTTCTCTTGTCTACCTCACTTCAATCTGTCTACATCTTGCCTTTTCCCCTTAAATCTATAGTGGACCTTAAGGACTATATTTATGTTTACTTTTTTTCTGAGTACATCTTCTTTTCTTATTGATGGATCTTTTCTTAATTCCACCCTATCCCACGCCTTAGGACCTACCTTCATTAAGAGTGCATTACCCTTCTTGCATGGATGTTTGTACTAGCTTGGTTATGTCCTTCTTCTGGACATTCTTTTTATATTTCCATCAATAAACAGCGATGACTATAACCTCACCTTAAACATGCCCTTGAGCATTGGCCCATTCCTCTGATTCCTTCCACTTAAGTTTTGGCAAAGTTAGCCCATATTAATCATTTTCCCTGCTTTGCCATTTGCTTTACCTTTAATCATATCGATTTGGTTTAAATCTACTATTCTACTAAGCCCACCCTTCGGAAGGCCACCTTAACCATCTTGAACTTAATTGAAATCAACTTTCTTCCATTTTCGACTTTCTCTATGTTGATATTGAATTTAAAACTTATATCCACCTCTCTTTCTAAGCTCCTCTTTTAACAAGTCTTTTTCTTATCCACTTTTCTCCTATCCTGTCTTTATTAAATGCAGGCAATAAATAGCTGTTTTGGTTTACATGTGTAATGCTCAATAGGCTTCTGTCTTCAGTGTCTGCATCTCCTAGTACTTTTGGGGGGCTGTGGAGCATTTCCGAGGTGGTACATGGTGGGAAGAAGTAGGTCACTGGTAGCAGGCCTTTGAGGGTTATGGCTGGGCTCTGGGTTTAACCAGTCTCTGTTGTGATGTGAAGAGCTGCCACCATAAACTCTGCCAGGCCTTCCCTGCCATGAGTGATTGAGACTCTCTGAACTATGAGTCAATATAAACCTTTCCCCTTAGAAGTTGTTCCTCTCAAGAATTTTGTCACAATGCTGTAAAGATAATGAATACAACACTAGAGCTGTTCAATCTTCCAGTTCCCCACTTTTCCCTCTAAGGGGAGGGAAAGCTGCCAAATACGCTTCACCAAGCCCTCTGCCAGTGGCTTGGGTCTCATTCCCCATGGGGTCCTCTGGTCCCCTCCCTTCCATACACCAAAAGCTCTAAGAAGGCTTGAATGCCACTCTTGGAATAATCTATTCTGCATTGGTTCTGAGCAACTGAGCTTTGCCTGGCCCAGGATGGTAGAAGTCCTCCATACATCTGGGTTTGGCCTCCTAGAATTAATGAGGTTGGAGCCAAAGCTGTGGAACAGTGACCTCTTCCTCCACCTTGCTTTGACTCTTCCATTTACTGTTTCACACTTGGAGTCTGAAGATAGGAATAAACTTATTGGGGATAGAGCTGAGCACTTCTGAGTACTCCCATTCAGTCTGTCAGCTTTACATGCCACCGAATCACAGAGAACAAAGCTATGTCTTTGCATGGCTCTCTGCCCTCTCTTCAGCTTAATGTTCTGGACTTCCAGGCTTCATCTCATCCTTCTGTCCTTTGCACAAGTACATGGCCATCTTGAACTATTATCTCTACTCAGAGCAATGTCAAGTCAATGTCAGTTTCATTCTTCTTTTATTTTCTCTAGTTCTGAATTCTTGAGCTATTTGTTTCAAACCTCGAAATCAATGGCTAAACCAGGTTTATAATCTTTCTCCTTAAATATCCTCATAATACCTACATGTGTTTTAATGATATCATAATCCTCTAGCCATCCAAGCTGAAATATAGATACATTTTTTATTTCCTTCTCCTGATATTACATGGCAAGCAGATTCTAGATACTTTTCTTGGAAAATTTCAAGTTCACAACTGCTTTCTCTAAATTTGGCAATGGTATTCCAGATTCTTTCTACCTTGGCATTGGTATCAGCATCTCTCTTTCCCCCAAATTAGATTATTCTTCCAAAGCAGTGCTTTGAACCTATCACTTTGCTGCTCGGAGCACTAAGGTACCTTTGTCTCTACTAAATTAACTTCACATTTTCTTCCTTTGGCAGTTATGCACTATCTTAGACTCCTATCATATGTCTTTCTTTTGAGTTTAATATCCAAGCTGCATTGTAGACTGTAACATTAGATCTGTCCATTTTTAGTACATCAGGCAATTTCCTCACATCTTATTATAAACAAGATTCAAGCTATAAACTCTACCACTTCAAGCTGTATGACCTTGGGTAAGATATATGACCTCTCTCAGCTACACTTTTCTTATTAGTAAACTAGAAATCATGATAGTTCTTTCTCATAGGTTTGCACTCAGCATTTAGACAATGTACATGAAATGCAGGATTATGACACACTAGAAGTATCTACTGCCTTTTAGCTGGAACATTACTTATGATCACTTCTTTTTGAACATGATTTATGCTTCCCAATTTTTACTGTTTCCATACTCTCCTCCTTCCTGAAACATGTCCACTCCATCTCCACTCCTTGAAATCACTCTTTTCCTCTAAGGCTGATGTGAAATCCCTTCTTTCTATGGAAGTCTGGATTCATTAACTTCGAAGTGACTTTTCATTTCGCCCAAATCTTAAAAAAACCCTTTTGACACTTTTGGGAAGCAGACCACATTGTATCATAGTTCTCTGTAAGTTTTCTATTTCTTCCACTTGATTTAGAGTTCCTGACCCATTGTGGAATTACCTGCTATGTCTGGTACAGTCTCTTGCCTTCAGGAATATGTGTTGAAGTGATGAATAAAGTTTTGGCTTCACATTCTATATGCAGAACAATAGAAAAATTATTAAAATAGACTTTCTTCTTTTTTTTTTTTTTTGGTCTTTTTCGAGACAGGGTCTCCCTGTAGTCCCAGCTGTCCTGGAACTCACTCTGTAGACCAGGCTGGCCTTGAACTCACAAAGATCCGCCTGCCTCTGCCTCCCAAGTGCTAGGATTAAAGGCGTGCGCCACGATGCCCGGCAGCATTATTAAAATAAGACATAGTATTGAAAGTTAACATTGACTTTTTTTTTAGTACGTCAATGTACTTAACATGGACCAGGCACTGCGAGTCATTTTACCTCATGTTAGTCATGCCATAAAGATGGACCTTCCTCATCTAGCTTCTTGGTTAATATAACTTTGGAAAATAGTTTGAAAGAAAAATTATCTCACAATGACTGTTTTCTTGGATGGTTTGTATACCTTTGACAAAATTTGACAACAGCAATGGTGGTGACTTAATGCCTCTAAAAAGCACTTCCCTGTGTCTATGCTGAATTTTGTCTGGTTTAAGTTTCCATGGGATTGTGCATGCTGTCACCATTGCTGTGAGTTCATATGTGTATCTGACCTGCAGCCTGAAAAATTCTGTTTCCTTGTGGTCATCTACTACCTCTGGTGCTTACAACCTTTCTTCCCTTTCTTCCACAATAATCCTGAGCCTGGGAAAGTAAAAGATTGAAATAAGTGTCCTTTTCAGGGATAAGCACTCCGCAGCTTCTTGTTCTCTGCTCATTGGCCAGTTGTAGGTTTCTGTGTTAATCATCACCTCTGCATAAGGATCTTAAAGTTGAGAGATGCATTCATCTTATGCCTAGAGAGTGCATTGAAAATGTGTCAGTGCTAAGCATCTTACAGACATTAATTCTCTGCATTTGATCAGTTGTGGAGCTCTGTAATAGGCTCCGTCTGTTGCAAAAAAAGAAGCTTCTTTGCTGAGATGTACACCTGTCTATAAACATGATGCATATTTATAATACAGGAAAATTACTTTTTATATGTGAGTATATATCCTGATGTCCCTGCAGGGGACTTGAAAATGGAAAAGAATCATGGGAGTAAAGGGGAAGAAGGAGCTCCAGAGATGGGGATAAGAGACAGGTGTTATCAAGGGGGAAAGGGGGGTACTATAACTAGGGAGGGAATAGTGAGGGTTATATACAGTGAGCGAGAAGAGAGATAAATAATGCTTAGATGGTGTGAAAAACAAGAGGGAACTGTATTAATTCAAAGTCCTACTGAAATATATATACATATGCATATATATGCATGTGTACAGCTGAAAGCTATTTAACAAAAAATACAGTGGTGTGCAAGAGAAACATTTCTTCAATTTGTTGGTCATGATAGTCCAAGAGACTCCCAAATTAACACACACTATTGCTACAGCCCTTAACTGCCTTCCAGAACTTGAAGGTAGGACCCTATTGCTGAAGACAGGACATACTTTGGACCCAGGACTTGGAACAATCAAGATGGAACTGACTTGGAATCCTCCTCACTGAGGATACTATGCAAGCTGTCAAGGGAGAAAACCAATCAATGGTCCTACTCAGCTGTAAAGCGTAATAACTAATGAGTGGCCCAGAAAATTACTGCTATGGATATAGTAGTGACACTTTTATCTTGGAGGTAATCCATAGCTGTCTAATTGGAATTAAGGCCTGCTCAATGGGAGGGAATTTATGTGTGGTACTGTAAACATAGCCAAATACATGTGGCTGAAGAGATCATAGATCCTAGAGAAAAAACTTACTTTTTGCCACTTCCTTAGATCAACATAATTTTCTACTGCATTCAAATGTTTTTGCCAAACTTCACTGCTAGTAACTCAGAAGAGTGCAGGGAAGGTTTCTCCCTGTGATAGTGAGTGTGACAGTGAGTAGATGATATGGTAGCAGGTATTATATTCATTTCGTAAGGATGCTGTAACAAGGTATCCCAAATTCAGGGTCTTAGAACAACACAAATTTCTTGTCTTATAGTTGTAATGCTTCGATGCCCACAATCACGGTGCAATAGGGGCAGGTGCCATTTGAACCATGTATAGAAGAATCATCCTTTGAGTCTTTTAGCAGCTCATATTTCCCAGTAATCCTTGGACTTCCTTGACTGAAGACTCCATATCTCTACTCCTTGTCTTTGTTGTCACATGGTCACCTCCCTGTTTGTTTCTCTCTAATTTTCAAGAGGATACTAGTCATGTTTTGTCAAGAATCTAACCAACTGCAGTAAAAACAAGCTTCATCTGTATCTATTTCCAAATGAGTCTAAGTTGAGAGTTATTGGAGTCAGGACTTTGATATATCCTTTATGGGAGACCACAATGTAACCACCATAGCAGGGGGCATCTACTGACCTGGGCCTGTGTGTTCACTGAAGGGTGCAATGTCACTGTTTGGTCTTGGTGCCAGTGGTAGAATATCATCACTCCCCCTTCTCTGAACTGGTAAGGTAATCTTTAGCCTCCACAATTAAAGCCCTCCTAAAAATACTATAAGTGATTCTAATATATTGTGTTTGAATAATGTTTTCTACTTATATTGACTATACTGCCTTTATTTCAACCAGTAATAATATACAACTTCTAGGAACACAAAAATATTTGTTACAGCAGATGGAAAAGAAAACTAAAAATTGGAACATATTTTACAGCCAGTGGAATATGAAAGTGTATACCTAGGCAGTCAAGAACTAGAAATAACATCTTGGAAAGGATGTATTGAGGTTGGGTGGGGAATGACTTTGTTTAATTAATTATTCCCAACTGTCTTTCATATATTTATATAATAACCTTAATTTCCAATTTTCAAAGGTATATGAAAGAAATGATAATCTAAAGTCTGCCTCCAATCTGAAACTACAACTTACTGTTTTTCTTTAAAAGAATGTGAAAACTGGTATTCAAGGGAAGAGGAATAATGTCATATTTTGAACCAAGCAGCATTCAACCTGTGGTTAAGGGTGCCTGCCACTCAACCAAGCTCTTGGGCAGAAGCTGTGCCTTGACCATTTCTGTTGCTAGCACCTAGTACAGGCATTATAAGAAGAGCATGTTCTCAACAGGTACATGTTGAACAGTTAAATTATCAGCAATTGTTTGAGAAAACATGTGTCCTTTATTTAAGCTTAAGAATTCATTTCTCCACTTTTCTGTTTACGTTTCCAAATTCTTGGCTCTGTTCAAGTGGACAGTAGTTGATGATTTTTAAGTTATGCTCCTAAATCAAGTTGTGTGCTTATTGTTTTTCAGCATGACTTCAATTACATGCTAATTGGAATTAACATTTACTGGTAGTGTAACTATATGGGGCAATTTATTTTCTTCTCAGAATGACTTGTGAATGGATAAATGCAGACTACTATTAAACCGAAACATTCTGAACAATGCCGTTATTAAATATTGGAATTACACTCACTTATGTGCTGCCTAAGATTTTGGGATGACATTGTAATCTGCATTTGTCAAAGTTCTTTGAAATCAGTAAGATAATTCAACCCTCAAAACTGAAATGTTAAGACTGCTAGTTGGCAGCGTGAAATTGAATGCAAAGAGCCTGTTTTGGATCACTGCTTAGCTGCTAAGGTCAATAAGACCTTGTTTGTGCATCTACAGTTCATGCATAAATCTAACAGCATAAACAGATTCTCTAACCAATTTACATTCTCAACACCAACTCTGCATTTACAAATTGTTTCTGTCTTCTGAAACAGGGCAAGAAAAAGAACAATCTAATTGATTGCGCATAGTGTCTCCCTAACAATTTTCTTAAAAATATCAGGACAGCTGTGTTTCATTTCAGAGTTCCCTGTCCTCAGATCTGGGCATGATCATGTGCTGTTCAGAATACAGAGGCTCCTAAGAATCTCTAGGAAGAGCCTAACAATATTCTCCCTCTGTAGCATGCTTTTAAGAATCCACACAGAAATTGCTCTTGTAGATATCCTGAACAACTCATCAGATGCAATTTCCTCTTCTTATTCCTGAAACACTGTATGTTTGTTAAAAAGCAAAAGGGAAATTCTAATTATGAACATTTTTCTTATATGGATAAAACATGAAAGTCAGTGTGACTGATAGTTACTCCTTTTCAGCATAACTTTGGTTCTATAGCTACTATTCACACTAAATGCCAATGAAACAGTTTCAAAGGAAAAAGAACCCTTTTGTGTGATAGAGTTTTCTTTCACTGAAGTGATATTAAATACAGTGCCACATTTTGAAGAAATGAAGAGTTTAAAATTAAATGTTCTGTCTCCACTGTTATATAATACCTATTGGAAAACTTGTCTTTTCTAGTGAACAAGAGAGTCTTATATTTTAAATCATATTTTCTGCTGAAAATAAATTAATCTGGCCAGGGGGTCAAGTGGAAAGCAAAAATAGAGTTCCTTCAAAGATCAACTAAAAATCTCTGGTAATCCAACATGTAGGAAGCTTTGTCTGGTATTTGACTTTTATAAGATTAGATGGGGACCATAAATAATGATTTTGAATGCTAAAAAACAATGTGAGATGACATTTTCATACATAACTACTAGAGCTTATAATTCACACTCACCTCATGGCTAGAAAAAAAAGAGCTGGAATCTCAAGATCCCCTGCAAAGGTGCGTTTCCAATGACCAGAAGACCTCCTCTAGGCCCCACTTCTTAAGGTTCTACCACCTCCAGAGAGCACCAGACCACATGAGCCTGTAGGAGCAGTCATTTAAGGTCTAAACTACTGAAGAATTGTTTTAAGGATATCTATCTTATATCTTATATATTATAATAATATATATATATATATATAATATATATAATTGCATTTTTATTGGGCTTTCATGATTTCCATCCAATGTAGTTTGATGAAATGTGTTTGGGTATGCTTCCTTTTCTCCACTTCTCTCCACTGCCCCAGCTCAATTTAATGAACTCATATATTTGGCCTATAGCCTCTGATTTGTGTCCTCCAATGTTCTTCAGGGTAGATCTATTCACTGGGCCCACCAAGAGTCTTAACCCTGCAAGACACTGTCTCTCCCCCTCTCAGCAGCCATCATTTGCATAAGTTCCTTAGGTTGTGTTGGGATTTCTTACCCATCCCCCCATGTCTATGCTGGGATTTTGTGTGATTTGAGCTTGTATAGGACTCATGTATGGTGTCACCACTGCTGTGAGTTCATATAAGTAAATGACCAGCTTTCTGGCAGACTCTGTTTCCTTATGGTCATCCACCCAATCTGGCTCCTGCAGTCTTTCTGCCTCCTCTTCTACAATGATCCCTGAGCCTCCAGATGGGGAGGTTTGATATAGGTGTCCTATTCAGGGGTAAGTACTCGGTGGCCTCTTTTCCTCTGCACATTGGTAAATTGTGTGTCTCTTAGTTAATCACAATCTGTTGCGTAGGGAAACTTCTCTCCTGAGAGTTAAGAGGTGAAGGAAAATGAGGGCTCAAAAAAGCAAAGCCCAAGTGAGAGGACTCATTTGTGGAATAGATAAAGATTGGAGAGTCTGCTTATTGCTTTGCCTAGCGATGGGGAAACCAACAAAGGCAGAGGCAGAGTGGGTGCACCGTGTGTGGGCGCCCCCAGGAGGAAAATTCTCCGCAACCAGGGCTGATTCTACATGAAGTGTGTTTTCATTTGTCACCTCTCTGTGACAATCTTCACAAGGCTAATTCTGCATGGAGGGGGACTGGCAAGGAGCATGGGCTTTGCGGTCTGCAGGCTGTGGCAGGTTCACTATCTGGCTTTACTTCACCCTCCTCTTTTCCAAACAGAGACACCCATGCTTCCTCAAGGGGTTGTGAAGAGTAAATGAACAATATAATAGACACATAGGGTTTAATATAACACTAAAATCCATAGAAAATTCTTTAAAGCACAGTTCTTATTAATATTAAAGGAAGAGCCCACTGAATCTTAGATCAGCAGCTTTTGTTGGCATATGAAGGGGAAGAGGGAGAGAGTAAAATGAGGAAAAGTCCTCGTTCTGCCCTCTGTGATTTTATGCCAATGTCCTCCCAACTCTGTTTTTTTTAAACTTGGCTACAGAGAGCACAAAACCAGAAAGATTTGCACAAAGAACTGCAGTCGCACCTTCTGAAACAGATTTAGAAAACGCTTTATTTCTTCTTGCCTTGTATGTGTTTTCTGGAGTTAGCAAACCCAGTTCTACAGATTGCTACCATTTTAAATAAATGTTTTTTTAAATTTTAACAGTTGAATTACACAGTCTAACTTCATAAAAGAATGTGTTTCTTATGACCATTTTCAATCCTTGCCTTGTTTGAGATTCTTTTCATATCTGCTGGATGTCCTACTGATATGCTTATGATCTTAAAAATGGAATTAGAACAAACCAATAGCCATTAAAGGATTTTAAAGAGCAATTTTATTTTCTGAGAATGACTTTTCATAGCCTTTTCCATTGTTCTGAAAGTATCTCTCAGCTTTAACAAGATCTATAATGGGTGCTTTTAAAAGGAAAGTAAGTAGGATCCTCTGCAAAAAAATGTTCTGTGTATGTTCCAAAGAGTTAAGAATTCTGAATTTTAAAACTATACAAAAGTTGAACAAACTATCTGTCCTACCATCTTTTATCAATAGTTACATCAATAAACCCTTCTAATCCTTCTATTATTAAGAATATATTCAGCCAGAATAACCTGCCATTTTAAGTCAGTGGTACTGTAGTTGTCATTCTTACTAACTTTACACATAAAGATATTCAATCAGTGCAATTATCAATAAGAAAAGCTACTAGAGGTAACTGGAGAGATGGCTAAGGGTTAAGAGTGCGTACTGCTCTTGCAGACGACCCAAGTTCTGTTCCCAACACCCAGGTCTGGTGTCCCACAATCACCTTTAATTCTGGCTCCATGGGCTTGGATGCCCTCTTCTGGGCTCTGTGGGCCTTTACTCACATGTACACCCTGCCTCCCCCGACCAAACACATATGTGCTAGATATCTTCACCTGTCAACCTGACACACCTGGGAAGAAAGACTCAACTGGGGAATTGTTTCTGTCGCACTGGCCTACAGGCATGTCTGTGAGGTATTTTCTTGATTATTGAGTGATGTGGAAGTGTTCAGTCCACTGTGGGTGGTGCCATCCCTGGAAAGTTGGACTAGGGTTGTATAAGAAAGCAAGCTGAGCATGAACCAGAAAAGCAGGCCAGTGAGCAGCCTTCCTCTGTGGTCTGTGCTTCAGCTTCTGCCTCCATGTTTCTGTTTTAAGTTCCTGCCCTGACTTCTCTCCATGGTGTAAGATGAACCAAACCCCTTCCTCCTCTCAAGTTGCTTGGTTATCATAGCAATAGAAGTACCTAGGACAGCATACATAGAAACACATATATTTATACATAAATAAAAGTAAAATAACTCTTTTTTAAAAAACTACTAGAATGCCAAGCTTGGTGGTGCATGCCTTTAATCCCAGCACTTGGGAGGGAGAGGCAGGCGGATCTCTGTGAGTTCAAGGCCAGCTGGTCTACATAGTGAGTTCCAGGATAGCCAGAGCTACAGGGAGACCCTGTCTTAAAAATACCCCCAAACAAACAAGCAAACAAACAACCTACTAAAAACTAGCACTGAACTTATAAGCCATAAATCAAGAAGTTAATATATCAGAACCAACTAATCATGATGGGGATGGGAACAGAGTTTTAACATGTTATACACAAGTAATTACCTTGCAATTAAAATGCTTCCTTCCACCCAAACTAATCACATTAGAAAAAGCTTTATGGGATCAAGATAAACATGCCTTCTCTAATTCCTTGGTGTTTAAATCATAGTTGTTCTTTTGTTAAAAATAATTTCTGATTAGGTTCTACAATACTCTGGTTTCCTTGAGTAATTCAGGAAATGAATTACATTTTGAAAATCACTTCTAATCACATTGAGCCACTCAAGATACCTCAGCATTAGACATTTTACATTGTCAATCTATCCTCCAAATATTTTCATTTACATAGTAACTGATAATAACTACTTCCCTATAGAGTTATTAAGATTGGCTGATTATCTTTGTATGACCATATTAGTCAACAGTGCATATTTTTTCCTCACCACTGCAAAATAATGCACTTACTTTTGTTCTTGGCCAAAACCTTGTTTGAACTGCTAATGAGATATATCATAACTCACAAATGGCTTGCTGGGGTAGCTAACTGGTCAAACATTTTGATTTGTGGGTTATTATTCCTTTTCATTATTAACAGATTTATATTTATGTTGACATCTCATTTGTTTTCACATTCATTATTTTATCTTGTTCAATGATCATCACAGTAATTCTATGGGATAGGTAAGATGAGTTCTTCAATGAATTAGATAGACACACAGGGAAGTTCATTTGTCAGAGTTATATAGCTGGCTAGTTGATGAATATGGAACAGAAACTCTGAGTTTTGTTCTAGTGTGTCTTTCTAATATTTCAACAGTTATAATATCTGAAAATCAAACAATGAATTCCCTGAAGAAAATGAATATAAAGTTCTATTTGACATATCATATCATGTGGTTAGCAATTACTGACTCAATCTCTTTTGATGCTCCTCTGAGATGTCGAGAGAGAGAGAGAGAGAGAGAGAGAGAGAGAGAGAGAGAGAGAGAGATTAAAAAGAAGACAAGCCTAGCAAATTACTATAGAAGTTGAAGAAGTTTTCTGGTTAAAAGTGAATGGAGAATCTGAGCTGGAGCCTGCCATATACTTTTATACTGAAATAACATTAAGAACCTTGGGAGATGGTTTCCCGACTCATTCAACCCCTCATCCCTCACTGTCTCTGATCCTCTGAGGTAAATAATGTAATCAGCATTGAAAAGAGAGCAACTATAACTCTAAGGTAGTCCAGGGATTCCCAAGGTCAAGCCAACAAGTAGGAATTCAACTCCTACCTTGGCCTCCAGAGTCAAAGATATTTCTACCTCATAACCGAAGAGGTATTAGTATCAACATAAAACTCCAAAAAGAGAGCCAGGCGTGATGACACACACCTTTAATCCTAGCACTCGGAAGGCAGAGTTAGGCGGATCTCTGTGAGTTCAAGGCCAGCCTGGTCTACAGAGTGAGCTCTAGGCCAGCTGATGTTAAAAGGAGACCCTGTCTCAAAATAAAAAAAAAAAACTCCAAAAAGATGAACTGAAGGTTTCTTATGTTCTTTAATATTATTGGTTTTAGGCCACCCATTGGGCCACAAGATCAATGAATACTGTCTTCATTTCCCAGTCAGTCACCAAGAGCATTTGACATGAGCTACTTTTGTGCCATCTGAATTTTCTTCTTGTATACTTACCTATGTCACTGTCTGTTCTAGTTTCTCTTCCATTGCTGTGACAAAACACTCTGACCACACCAACTTGGGGAGGAAAGGGTTTATTCAGCTTACATCGCCTGGGACACAGTTCATCACTTAGGGAGCCCAAGGCAGGAACTCAGGGCAGGAACCCGGAGGCAGGAGCTGAAGCACAGGCCATGGAGGAATGCTGCTTACTGGCTTGCTCTCCTGGCCCATGCCCAGCCTGCCCTCTTATACGGTACACAACAACCTGCCCAGGTGGCACCACCCGTAGTGGGCTGGTCCCTTCCACACTGCTCAACCATCAAGACAATCCTCCACAGATGTGGCCACAGGCCAATCCAATGGAGCCAATTCCCCAGTTGAGGTTCCCTCAACCCAGCTGTGTCAAGTTGACACTAAAGCTATCCAGCACACTGTCTAATAAAAAATTTTTAAATGAAATCATGGGCTCTGGAAGCAGATGACATGGGTTTGAATTCTGATTATACAACCAGAGGCATGTTGTCCATCTTCTTTGCCACTTATTAATACATGAACAAAATAGGGTGATTCTTGATGTATATGATATCCTGATACATGCTGGATAAGCAATCTGAATTAGTTGTCTCTTTGATCTTTCCTTAGAGACAACTGCTAATGTGGGCTCCAAAACTATTTTCTGAACATTTCAACCCCAACCTGCATTTCTTGGCTAAGATGCTTGCTCTTTCTTCCCTAAAAAGACATTTTATGGCTCAGGTCTGTGGTTTTGGGGTGCCTAGTCTTCCCAGACAAATAGGACTATACCTGCCACACAACCACAGTTCCACTCATCAGGAAGTCCTTAATCAGCAAGGATCTGGTAGAGAGCATTTGGGTTATTAATGGAAGGTTTTTCATTAGAATGAGTGACTACAACTTGACAGCACACTTGTGAAAAGCTATGAATTGCTGTCTAGAGGATGATACAGAAAAGAATCTCATAGCCAGATATATTCAGAAATGACTTATTCTGCATTTGAATTCCAGCAATTACTTCTTCACAGGGACATTTTATAACCTTTTTAACCTTCCATTCTTATTTTATAGAGCAAGAATAATGAATCCTGCATTCAATGCCACTGCAAGAATTAAACTGGACTATCAGAACTAAATGCCCCTAAGAGTCTAATACACAATAAGCAATTCACTAATATGTGCTAAATATGGACTCTTAAATGTTCTGCTTTGGCCCCAAGTTCTAAATCAAACTTTATAGGTTGACACAAAACCAGTGGATGGGAGGCAGTACAGTGGATGGCTAAACAGAGACTCTGATGTTGAGTGGTCTGAATCTGAATCCTGAATCCACCATTGTGAGGAGATACTGGCACATTTATCATCGTTCCCTTTGCCTAGGTTTATAAAATAAGGGTCGCCATTGCACATACTTCACCAGATCACTAGAAGGATGAAAAGGGAAAATTTATGTAAAACACTTCGAAAAATGCCAAGTGTATGTATAATAATCCCTGAGTAAATATTAGCTACCATTATCTCAGGAATACCTAGATTTTATTTATACTTTGCCAGTCTTCTGACAAATTGGGTATTAAATGTATTACTAGGTCATTGCTGGAAAATATTTTATTTCCACTTAGTTCTGCATTATTAATGAATAAGAGTACATAAAGGAGAAGCAATAGTTTTGGATGCCATAAAACATTAATGAGAAAATATCTCAAATGTCATTTTTACCACATCATATAATTCTGTACTACCTTAATTGTTTTGCGAGGCTCACTAAATAAGAACACTAAAATAACAGACTGACAAATTCCATCATAATTGTTGCTTAAAATAGAACATAATATCTCAGAAATAACATCAATGCTATCTTCGAAAACTACCTATTTGGGTTTATTCAGAAGCAAATCTCTTCACTTCTCCACGTCTGCACACATGTACACACACACACACACACACACACACACACACGCCTCCCTAAAAACTGAAGTAGCTAAAGTATATATAACAACTTGTTAAATGGATTTTATGGATCTGATCTATTAACTCTCAAATACCAGCAACTGAGCAGAGTGGGGGAACGATTTTTACCTCCTCATCTAGTTAATTCTATAGGAGTATAGGTAATGCTACAGAAGCTTAATTTTTGATTTAGTTACTTGGGTAATAAGCTATGAAATCAAGGCATGTGTAGTCCCCATAAGGCAGCACAGGACAAAAGTACAAAATGGTTCTGGAAATATGTAGCTAGGCTCATGGGCAGCTGGTTGCCACCAAAAAGGTATTATGACTCACTTGAATTTTTCAAGTCAGTCACATTGCTCATCTTTTCTGCCTTCTACAGGCTCCTTCCTGACAGGCAGCAAACAGAGGGAGGCAGAACTACTGTGTAGAATCTGTGTGGTTTGTTTTATGCTTTAATACCTCAATTCTGGTTCCTTTTATGGGTGGAGAGAGACCAGAAAGAATTATTGTAATGAGCTATGTAGTCAAAAGTCAGTGACCCTGGTCCTGAAGCCAGACTTTACCTCTCAAAATACTTACTCTAAAATATGGTGTACATTTCGCATCTGTTTTTTTTTTTAATGTGGGCACTTAGGGCTATAAATTTCCCTCTTAGGACTGCTTTTAAAGTATCCCACAGGTTTTGATTTCTTTTTTTTTATTTCTGTATGTGTATGAGTGTACTGTCTGCATGCAGGTTTGTGCACCCGTGTTGTGCAATGCCGCGGAGGTCAGAAGAGGGTGTCGGATTCTCCTGGAACTGGAGTTCTCCTGGAATTAGAGTTTCAGTAGGTTTTCAGCCACCATGTGGGTGCTGGGGATAGAACCCGGGTCCTCTGTAAGAGCGGTCAGCGCTCTTAACTGCTAGGCCATCTCTCCAGCCCCTCCCACAGGTTTTGTTGTATTGTATTGTCTTTTTCATTTAGATCCATGAATACTTTTATTTCATTCTTTATTTCTTCCCTGACCCATTCATTATTCAGGATTGTGTTGTTTAGTCCCCATGAGTTCTTGTAGCTAGTTGGGCTTATTCTGGTATTAATATTGAGTGTTATTGCACTGTGGTTTGATAGAATGCATGAAGTCGTGCACGCCTTTAATCCTAGCACTTGGGAGGCAGAGGCAGGCGGATCTTTGTGAGTTCAAAGCCAGACTGGTCTACAGAGTGAGTTCCGGGACAGCTGGGGCCACAGGGAGACCCTGTCTCAAAAATACAAAAAAAAAAAAAAATAAATAAATAAATAAATAAATAAATAAATAAAAGAATGCATGAAATAATTTCCATCCTTTTGTATTTGTTGAGGTTTCTTTTGTGTCCCAGTATGTGGTCAGTTTTGGAGAATGTTCCATGGGGGTGCTGAGTAGAAAGTATATTCTCTGGTGTTTAGGTGGAATATTCTGTAGATATCTGTGAGGTCCATTTGTTGTAGTGTATTGTTCAGTTTCAATGTCTATTTTTTGTCCAGTTGACTACCCAAGGGGCTCAGTGGGGTATCGAAGTTCCCCACAATTAGTGTGCTGGCATTAATCTGTGTCTTGAGATCCTCCAGAATTGTGTTTATAAAGTTCGGTGCTCCCAAGTTTGGTGCATAAACATTTAGGATTGTGAAGTCTTCCTGGTTAATTGTTCCTTTGATAAGGATGTAATGGCCCTCTTTTTCTCTTCTGATTAACTTTATTCTGAGGTCTATTTTTTCTGATATTAGAATAGTGACTCCTGCTTGCTTTTTGCTTGGAATATTTTTTCCCATCCTTTCACTTTAAGTTGGTGTCTGTCCTTGAGGGTGAGAGGGTTTCTTGTAGATAGAATATAGATGGATTCTGTTTTCTAATCCATTCTCCCAGTCTATGTCTTTTGATTGGGGAGTATAGACCATTAATATTTAAGGTTATTATTGAGAGATGAGTGTTGCTTCCTTTCAACTTATTTTTTGTTTGTAAAAAAAATGGACCTTTAATCAAACCATTATTGACCATTAATGAATTATGTAAGCATTGGAAAAAATTCCTTTGTTTGGTTAAAAATCTAACCCCAAAGATATTTAATTAAATATTATATTTTGAACAAAAATTGATTTCCGATTTTATACAACTTAATATTCTCAGCAGCCATTAATTGCTTGTAGTTCTTCATCTAGAGGTATGATCTTATGTAATTTCCTCCATCCATGTTGGCATGTCAGCTGGTGCTGTCATTATGTAGGTCCTGTTTAGGCAACAATATTGCTGATATATCATGGGTAAGCTTCCCTGTCCCATCTGGAAGACACTGTCTAGCAGCAGGCATCGTGGTCCTCTGTTTCTTACAATGTTCTATGATGTTCCCTGAGCCTTAGACGTTAGGGATTGCTTTTTATATGTATTGGTTGGGCACTTTGCAGTCACATATTCTCTGAATTTTTGACCAGCTGTAGCTGTCTTTAATCATCTTCATCTGTTGAAAAAACCGAAGCTTCTTTGATGAAGGATGAGAATTATACTTATTTGCGGCTTTAAGGATGTTTTTAGAATATAGTTATAATTGTATTAGTTTATGGAAATGGGAGTAGTAGGTTTTCCTCTAGGGTCCATGAATTCTGCAGCCATAGCTATTAGGCTAGGTTTGCAGGACAAGGCATGAGTTCCCTCATATTGAATGGGCCATAAGTCTAATTAGATAGTTATTGGCTACCCCCAAGATAAGAGTGCCACCATGGCACCATTAAGGATATAGTGCTGGGCTGCTCATTGTGTGATTCACAGGTTTCACAGCTGGATAAGAACTATTGCTTTTTTTCCTTTGGGAGTATAGCACTTTAAAATACCATGAGAGCTGATCTTCATGGAGGAAGCTTCCAGGCCAGCTCCAGCCCAGTTTCTCCAACTCCTGTGTCTGAAAGTGTCTGGTGTCTTTGGAAACAGAGTCTTATCTCTAGGTTCTAGGAGGCCACCAAGGGCAATGACAACAGCATGCATTGTTTTGGGAGTCTGTCTAGTCAGATCTTAAAAGTTTGCTCTAATCTTTCTCCCTTTCTTTCAACTATGTATTCACCTCCTCTCATATTAAAATGGCATAAAATCTAAAAATTATTAAGCCCCTATGTAATGCACTAAAAATAATCTAATGGGGGACTAGAAAGATGGCTCAGTGGTTAGGAGCACTGGTTACTCTTCCAGAGGACCTGAGTTCAATTCCCAGTACCCACATGGCAGATAACCATCTGAAACTCTAGTTCCGGGGGAATTCTACATCCTCTTCTAACCTCTACAGACATAGGTGCACCTACATACATGCAGGTAATACACTCATACACATAAAATAAAAATCAAAAATAAAATATTAGAAGATGGCCGAATGGCCAGAGATGAACAGGGCACAATCCTTATCCTGAAGGAGCACAGGGTCCTGCAGGAGACACAAATAAACACCACACTGTGATGTGTTCTATGCTGAAGGCATCCTGGCTGCCTCAGTAGACCCAGGTCAAATGTTCATTCCTTACCTGTGTGGTAAAGGCTTATCTAGTGTGGTATATCTAACTGAGCCTCAAAGGATGAATAGCAGTTTGCCAGACAGAGTTAGAACTAGAACAGCATTAGTAAAAGCCAATGGCCAAAACCTTGGCTAGTACTACAGACGTAACTTCCCAATTTAAACTTTCTTGTAAATTTACTTAAGTCACAGGATTCCACCCCACCTCCCTGGTATTTGGATTTCTGGATGGTGGGACTAACAAAGGACTTTTTGTGCTTTATTTGTGCAAATCTCCCAGTGTTGGAAATCAGCAGTACTTCCAGTGGGAGTAAATAATCACCCAAAATAGTCACTGGCTCGAATCTTTCTTGATAACCTTTTGAGTTTATTCTGTTAATTCCGATACTACCCAGTGGCCTCGTGCTGGATAGCTCCTTTTCCTTCTCAGTGTTTCAAACCTTTTAAATGTTTGTAGACTGTTATCATGAATCTCCAGAGTTCTAAGAAAAGCTTTCCATTCTTGCCACTTTAATCTTCAGTTGTAAGTTAATTCTATGGATCCTTTAATATTTTTTCTTGTTTTATGTTATTGTGTTTATTTTTATTGTTTTGGTTTTTTTCTTTTAATAAGTTCATATTTGAATCACCAAATACCAATAGCAATGAATGCATTTTCTTCCTGTTTTCAGAATAAATAAATCTACTTTGTCTTGGCTGACATGTTCTAATACTCTTTTTTTCCCAAATTGAATTTCTGAAAAATTATCTGGCACTGGGTACCTTTTCCTTCTTTAAACCAAATTTGACTTCTGAATTTCTGCCTTTGTTTTTCAAATTCCAAGTCATGCAAAAGGTTACGCTCATGTTTTTTCTCCACTCTCCGTTGGTCTTTGTCCTTTCTATTTGGTAAATACAAATTACTTTCTGGTCTTATGAGCCCTGCTGAAATTGATTTGGCTGTTTTCATTTAACAAAAACATTGGAAGCATTTTTTTTTTAATTTTACCCGTTGTTTATGGACTAACATTAGATGGTTAGCTACAACGTTCAAAACATTCACAAAATAATATTCTCTCAGTCTTTCTTTTCCTCAAAGAATCTCACATATCTTTACAAATTAATTTTAAACAAATATTAGGAATGGATCTTGAATAGTCGTGTCCTACTGTGTAAACTTTGTGGCTGAGAACCTTGGTTTTCTACACACATTTGTCACTGTGCTGTTTCCCATCTCTCTATGGAAGTTATTTAATTATCCCTTGCCACTGGGATAGTTAATCATGTGTGTGTGTTTTGTTTGTACATTCATGTGAGTGTGAGGTTGTATGCACATTCTATTGTGTATACAGAGGCCAGAGGTCAGTGTCAGGTGTCTTCCTCTATTGCATTTTACCTTGTTTTGTTTTAGAATTTTTCCTTTCTTGGACCCAGGAGGGTACCAATTCAGCAAGCTGGCTTGCACAGCTCTAGAGATCTTCCTTTCTCAGCTTCCCTAGGGATGGGATTACAGGTGTGTGTCAGCATGTTGACCACATGGGGGTTGGGTTGTCAGGATTATACAGTAAGCACTGAGGTATCTTCCCAATGCTGGAGATAGTTGTTCTTGATAATGAATTTCATTTGAACTAAGAAATAACCCAAGAGATTAGTGAAACACTCCATTGTGTGTATAAGCGAGGCTGTTTTCAGAGTTGATTAGATTATGAGGGCTTTGACCTAATCAGTGGTTTAATGCATTGACTAATAGAATCAAAATTTGAATAGACTTTCAGGAGGTTGTAGAACTTTGGAAGACGTTCTTAGTTGAAAGAAATGAGTTTCTTGAGGACAAGGCTTTGAAGGATACATCTTGGTCCTAGCTCCTTCCTGTTAGTACTATTTATATATTATTACTCTGTGCGTATTTGTGTGTGTGTGTGTGTGTGTGTGTGTGTGTGTGTGTCTGTCTGTCTGTCTGTCTGCCTGTCTGTCTGAATGTGTCTGTATCCATGGGTGCACACATTTCATAGCAATCAAGTGGAGGTCAGAAGACAACTTTCAGAGTCACTTCTCTCCTTACACCTTTACATGGGTTTCAGGAATTAAACTCCAGTCAACAGGCTTACTTAGCAGGTGCCCTTTGCTGCTGATCTGTCCTGACAGCCCCTGGCAGTGCCCTTTGCTTCCTGGCTGTTAAGTGGTTAGCAGCTTCCCCCCACCATGCCCTTCCATGTCCATGTTTTCTCTGCTTTCTTCTCATGGCCACAGAAGCAATGAGCCAGTCAACAGACAGACACCTATGAAACCATGGGCCACAATAATTCCTTCCTCCTTCAAATTGCTTCTCTCAGGTATTTGTCACAACTAAGAAAAGCAGAATAGCCACTGATGAAGAAATAACCCAACAGCCACTCTCAAGACAACCCTCAGCATAGAACTGGTCTTCTGGCTTTCTCTCTACCTGACAAACCAGAAAATTATGCATTTTATTACTTCTATAGAAGTCCAGTGGAAGTGTCAAATTAAATTTATAGCTTTAAATTATTTCCAGCAATGTAATGAGGCTAAACCAGGCATGGTGGCACATGCCTGTGGAGACACAGATGTGGCTTAAGGTGCAGGCTCTATCCGAGGTCACTTCAGGTGAAGAAATGAGAAGCAGAATACTTGGCAAACCAGGCATAGCAGGAGGCATACCTCCTGCACTGTTCTCAAAATATTTACCTGCAAGATATTCTCTGAGATAAGGAAGTGGCCCTTAGACATGTTCTGTTCCCAAGAAGAGGTGATTAATGACAGACATCATTAAAAAAGAAGTTCCTTAGAAACTGTATCTCATGACTTTGTGTATTGCTTGATTCTTTAGAGACTGTAATCTTTGTCCTAGTTGTCTATAAAAGCAAGATATTAGTAAAGCACGGCATGCAGTTGCACAGACCCTTGCCTATTCTGCTCTGCATCCCCTGGGTCCTGGTTATTTCACGACTGTTACCCAGGGACCCCGACGCACTAGACGTTGACACACGCCTTTAATCCCAGCACTCAGGAGGCAGAGGCAGGCGGATCTTTGTGAGTTCAAGGCCAGCCTGGTCTACAGAGCGAGTTCCAGGACAAAAAAAAAAAATCCTCTAGAGGATGCATGATGAAAAGAATCCTAACCAGTTCTTATGAGAGGCTTGGAAGGGGGAGGTCAAAAAGTATAAGGCAAAAACATAGGTAACAGTTTTGAAACATTTATGGTTTGTACAAAAACTATCCAGACCAGCTGAAGTGGGATCTTATTAAGGGATATAGGAGCTTGTTAATTTGGATGAGTAGAAAGATATGGTAGGGGCTGGAGAGATTGCCTAGCGGTTAAAAGTGCCGACTGCTCTTGGTGAGGACTCAGGTTCAATTCCTAGCACCCACATGGTGGCTGAGTACTGTCTTTAACTCCAGTTCCAGGGGAATCCAACACGCTCTTCTGACCTCCGCCACATTGCATGACAGGGGTGCACAAACCTATATGCAGACAGTACATTCATACACATAAAAAATAATAAATTAAAAATAAATAAATATTTTAAAAAAGAAAGATATGGTCTTGAGAGTCAAGTTTATAGATATTTTTATTTATTATATGTACAATTTGGTAAAAATCAGATGCTAGGTAAAAGAAAACTTGAACTACTAGGTGGAATTACCAGTAAACTATGTAACCTTAGAGTGCCCCATGTAGAATATTTAACTACTTTTTATCCTAGTAAATTTGAACCAAATAGTTAATCACTATGGATTACTTTAAAAATACACCTCTAAATGGTTGAAAGAATTTATCTACCAGATGTGTTATGTAGTGTCCCATTATGTGTTGAGTGAAGTCTATAAATGACTTTAGCTGGAATATATTTTATGACAAACTGTTTTCTAACAATAACAGATCCAGATACTGATGTCCATTATTTCAGAAGATAATGCATGTTGTCTTCTTTGAACTGAAGTGACTGGATCTTGAGTGACTGCTAAGAAACATACTTGCAAAAATTCTTAGTAGATTAAGTTTCAATTCTGTTACAGAGTCTTTTTAGTTAGCCCTCTTACATGGTCTTCTGTAGCTATTCCCAAGTATCATAATTACCTAAAGAACAAAAGAGCATAATGTATTTTCAGTTACTTCACTCTGCTCTCATGTGGTTATATGATAAATATGAAAAAAATCATTGGAGAAATAATAAATTATAAATCAATATCTTACATTACTCAGTGAAATTAAAATGTCAGTAAGTACCAATATTCATTGTTCCTAATTTCTTATTGTGACGATCCACAGCTGTTCCAGGGCCTTGTTCACTTGGGAACTGAATACGTCAAGGGAAGTAAGAGGACATCAAGGATAGCAGCCAGCTTCAGAAAACCCCACAGGAAACATCTTCCTCCAATACATTGCCACCTCTCAGCACCACACCGAAAATTCTGGAAGCTAATGTTTCTACTCTGAGCATGGCTATATAAACCTGTCATTAGGGAAAAATGAGCATTTTTATGCACCCATGATGTATCAGATCCTTCATGTACTCTGCAGAATCAAAACAAGTAAGACCTAATTTTGACCTCAAGAACTGTGGCCTCAAGAGAGCAAAGCAGATAAACAACATAGTAAAACAAGAACATGTTGATTCTTTGGGAATGTTTAGGGGCAAGAAGGTACATGGAATGCTTCCTAAAGGAGAGGACAACAGAAATTTGCAGGGAGGACCAGAAACAGATGTGAAGGGGTGGCATGTGGCAGCCGATCAGGTAGCTGGAGTTGTTAGACCACAATAGTGAAAAAAATGCAAGACCTTTGTCTACAGCTGGGGGATGGTGAAGTTGCTTGAATTCTCTGTGTCTCAATTTTCCTTTCTGCAAAATGGGATAATCAACACAAGATGTGAGAATTAAGTGAGGAATACATGTAGAAAAGCTTAGTAAACTGTAAAGCATTAAGCATTTTAGTTTCTTTTTTACTGAGACAGTTTTCTATCTGTTCTCTATTTTGTCCTGGTTTTATGATAAAGTGACAAAAAGGCTCTACAAATAACATGAAGAAAAGATTCAAATAGAACAGCAGTAATTGCTGACTCTGCCTGGGATTACTTCTGCACATGAAATATCGATCGCATAGGAAATGGCATGCAGAAGCTGGGGCTAACCTTTGAAGGTTTGGCACTACTCACATATTTCATATGGACGATAACATAGGGTTACTTCTCAAAGAACGGGGCACATGACAGCATGTGGAAAGAAAACTGTGAACTTTGTACCAGATGATGAAGACACCGTTACTTCAGCAGTTCATCCCGGAGCAAGTGCTGGTAAAAGTTAAAAGAATTTTGTATAGTTGCAATCTTTGTGTTAAAAGAAAGTTACAAGGGTTGGAGAGATGGCTCAGCAGTCAAGAGCACTGGCTGCTCTTGCAGAAGACCTGGATTTGATTCCCAGCACCCACATAGTGGCCAATAATGGCCCATAACTCCAGGTCCATGCCCTCTTCTGACTTCACAACACATAAAATAAAAATAATAAATAAAAAAGAAAATTCGAATCCTACAACCTCCTAGGACCCCCCTGCTCATATGAACCTACAACAATGGTGTCAACATGCACAAGACCCATGCAAGTTCAATGAGAAAAAAAACCCAGCATGAAATGGGGAAATGGGCAGCAGACCCCAATCTTAGCTGAAGGAATATTGGCAGCTGATTGCTGTTGTGTGAGGAAGAGCTGATCTTCTTAAGGTGAGGGACTCTGGATAGGCTGATTAGACTTCAGTGGTGAGCTTGCACTGAGGCATGGCCAGAGAGACTAATTTGGCACAATGGGCCTCAACATAAATGATAGAATGTGTGGATTCCAGTGGGAGGTGCCCATGGGGAAGCATGTATAAAGGTGAATAAGGCTGCTTGAGATGTTATGTATGAAATACACAAAAAATCAATAAAAAATGTATGCAAAAAGAAAGTTATAAATAAGTTGTAGATTTTTACCCAAAACAAATGAATGCACACACAAATGTAGATATATATTTACTTGTTTGATTACCTTGCTTTTTATATTAAAAAAGCATAAAACTATCTTGAGAAACAATGAAGAAGTTCAGGGTTTAGTTTCGGCTTCATAAAGCTCAGAGAACCTTTGCTTGTGCTGTTTATTTAACAGAGAATATTCACTCTCAGATTGCAACTCATCCATCAAGGTTCTAATCTACTGTAGCTTCCTTTTAAAAAATAGACCCTCCGGGGCTGTAGACATGGCTCAGGTGCAGCACTCGGGAGGCAGAGGCAGGCGGATTTCTGTGAGTTCAAGGCCAGCTTGGTCTACAGAGAGAGTTTCAGGACAGCTGGGGTTAAAGGTCTCAAAAAGACCAAAAAAAAAAAAAATAGAGTACTTCTTGCTCTTGCAGAGGACCAGTGTTTAGTCCCCAGCACCCACATCTGATAGCTCACAACTCACAACTGCCTGTAATTCCAGCTCCAGAGGAATCCAGCACCATACAGACACACACATACACATAAGTTAAAAATAATAAAACTCCTTTTTTAAAAAACAGTCATGCTTTGGTTGGTTCCCACGCACCCTGCTCCAGTTCTGGCTTGGCCATTCTCTCTTACCTTTTCTATAGCTGATAGCAAACACTGGCTGAAGACTTTAGCCTTTGAACGTAGGATCATGCCTTCTTCTGACAAAAGGTAACTGATCAGGTACAAGAGACAATTAGTTCCTCTAAGTCTGACAAATTCTGTAACACATAAACTCAAAAATCTCTGGAATGACCACATTTTTTACATAGACCCCAGGATGGGAAAAGCCCTCTACAAAGGGAAAGGATGAAAAAGAGTCACAGTGAGCTTCCCATATATCCTGCCTATGGTCCTACCTGCTTCCTTACACTGGGGCCTGTGAAATACCCCAGGATATCCCCTGGGGCTGAGGTCTATATTTTTCTGCCATTTACAGCTTTAAGAGTATTTATTACTGCACATTCATACAAAGTAAAGCTTTATGTCTAAGAGTGTTGTAAATCTAAAGCTAGTGGAACAGCATAAACATTAGAAAGTAAAGACTGTCAGTATGACTTCATCTTAAGTATAAAATCATCTAACATCCTAGAAAAATCCAAGCTAAGAAAGTTGATTTGCATAAAATGTTGGGGAAAGAGCGGAAATTTAGACAGAAAAGTGCAGAAGACGGTCAGTATCTCAGCAGCAGGCAATTTATTTCTTCTCTCTGTTGCACAATTGCTCCCAACTCTCCTCACCACTGCTTCTCCTGTCAGTCAGCAGGCCCTTCTGATAACCAGGTACATAGAAACTGGGGACAATGTCTTTGTGGTAGGAGTGCAGAAAACAGTCTGAGAGTAGGTGGAAACTGGCTGTAAGTTTCAGAAAAAGTTTTCTCCTTATAGTGATACAAATGACACTAAATGGCAGACTGGCTGGCCACAAGGTTAAGTCAATGAGTGCACTTGAATTACGGAAAACATGTGACCAGGTAGAAACATCTGGCTGCCACAGTGACAACCAACCAGCTGTGAGCTGACAAGCCACAGATTGGCCTTTTCAACTGCTTGGAGACACAAGTATCTAGAGACAGGTTCAAATAAATTAAAAATTCTCCTTGTTTTTAATCCTTATTTTAAATAGAAGCTGGAGAGATGGTTCAGTGGTTAAGAGCACTGGCTACTCTTACAGAAGACAAAGGTTTAGTTCCCAGCACATACATGGTGACTAACAACCACCTGTAACTTTAGTTCCAGGGGACTAGGGGCCCTTTTATGGTTTCTGTGGGCATTGCACACACAGGTGTATTTATATACATGCAGGTAGAAGACCCATACACAGGAAATCAAAATAAACCATATTAAAATAAGCCTTGTTATTTTAGGAAGCTATAGAATGCCTAATAAATCACAGACGTGTGTGTGTGTGTGTGTGTGTGTGTGTGTGTGAATCAGATCTTCAGAATCCCATTCTTCTGGTTCATTCATGGCAGTGAAGCATGTAGATATTGAATAACCACAGAATTAAAATGAGCTCATTGGGCATGAGCAAGTTACAGGATATGGCAGTGTTACTCCTTAGGAAATATTAGCTAGTAATTATAACTAATTAATATCAATAGCTTATAATGCTATTCAGAATAATTAAAAAGGAAACATAAAATCAATAATAATGTCAAAGTATATATTTAGATCTTCACATACAATATCTTCACAAAAATTAATTCTGATGAAAACAAATGTTAACTAGAAATGTAAAACTAGCTTAAAATAAAGACAATGCTTATGGAGTATTTCTTTTCCTTTTTCAGAAGTGACTGTTAACTCTTTTTGAGTATTATAAAACCTGTTTCAAGGAAAACTTAAGAGTATAAAAAGATCATATGAGCAAGGTCCCAGGAGCCCATAAGACTATTTCCCTGTGCTCACATACCAGCTCTCCTGGTTTTTACAGCAGGAGCAACAGCATGCACAAGCCTCATGTAAACTCAAGCAGGATGAATCTCATAAAAACTGTGGAAAGGGGCAGCAGGCCCCAATATTAGCCGAAGAACAATTGGCAGCTGGTTACTATTGGGTGAGGAAGAGTTGATCTTCTTTAAGGGAGTGACTTTAGACAGGCTGACTAGATCCCCATGGATGAACTTGCACTAAGAGACGTCAGGAAATACTAACTTAACTCAACAGGCCTAAAGATAAGTGGCAGAATACATGAGTTCCAGTGGGGCAGCTACGGGGAAGTGCCAAGGGGGAAGAGGAGTATGAAGAAGACTAAGATGTTGTGTATGAAACACACAAAGACTCAAGAAAATATATTTAATAGAGTATAAAAAGAAAATTTAAATTACTGAAATTCTATCACAATGTTTATAAATTGTTAATATTTGTGCAATTATGTTTTTGGACTTCTTGTTGATGGGATAGTTTGAGGACCAGAAGCATGGGCATTATTTCCTGGCGAATGTTGAATCTTGGGTTTTACCTCAGACTTGCTGAGTCAGAATATACATAAGGTTCATCAAATGATTTGGTGTGCACTGAAGTTGAGACATAGCATGCTGGTTCTTGTAGGTAGCCCTTTATCTTGTCTGGCAAAAATGTTTGTGGTGCTTTGAGTGAGAAATGTCCCTCATGGGCTAAAGTTTTCGGACATTTTTTTCCACAGTTGGTGGTGCTGTTTGGGGATATCATAGACTCTTCAAAGAGCATAGCCTTGTTGGAGGAAGAACGTCACCAGGGGTGGGCTTTGAAAGCTCATAGCCTTGTGGGAGGAAGTACATCACTAGGGGTGGGCTTTGAAAGCTCATAACCTTGCTGGAGGAAGTACGTCACCAGGGGTGGGCTTTGAAACCTCATAACCTTGTTGGAGGAAGAACGTCACCAGGGGTGGGCTTTGAAAGCTCATAGCCTTGTTGGAGGAAGTACGTCACCAGGGGTGGGCTTTGAAAGCTCATAGCCTTGTTGGAGGAAGTACATCACTGGGGTGGGCTTTGAAAGCTCATAGCCTTGACCCACTTGTGCCTTGCTCTCGCTGCTTCATTTTTGCTGTCAAAGATGTGAGCTCTTACTTCCTGCTCGCCGCATGCTGCCACGCCTCCCTGCCATGATGGACTCATCCCTCTGGAGCTATAAGCCAACATTAAGTCTTTCTGCCACAAGTTGTCTCTGGTGGCAGTGTTTTGTCACAGCTACAGAATAGTAACTAATGTAAAATTGAACCAGAATTTTTAGAAGTTTTATAATAATTCATGCATTACATAATGCATTCTTTTTTTTTAATTTAGTTTTTATTGATGCTTTGTGCATTTCATACATTTTTTCCAATTCAATTCAGGCTTATTTCCCTTTCCCTCCCCCCCCCCCCCATCCCCGATCATGCATTCTTCCATAACTTTCCCGCCTCTTTCTCTGTTTTTTTTTTTTTTTTCATTTTTAGCTATAAGTGATAATCCATGAGTACAAGCATCCTTCATGCAAAACCTATCTGCAGGCTGTTGTGCCCAAACCCCTACAGCCCCACCATCCAGTGGGGGGTGACAGGTTGTTTGTTCAATCAAGTTGATCAAATGAGTGTCCAGACTACATTGCTGTAGTTTCACCATTCACCCCAATCGCAGCCCTTACATTCTACCACGCCCCCTCTTCCGCAGGTTGTTCCCTAGGCTTAGAAAAGGGGCACAGGTGGATGAGAGGTAAAACAGTCCACTCTCTCTGGAGCTGTTGACTTGGAGTCTGGTCAATTCTGGCTGTTTCCTTTCATGGGCTGACAGTTTGTCCAGGAATAACCTTTCGATCCTACTAATGAAGAACAAGCAATTAGATTCTTTAGAAAGTGTGCAATTCGATGTATTCATATATGGATGCAGTTGCACACACACTGCTACTCTATACTTTATTCCAGTACTTTCCTTAGAACATTGTCAGCACACTCCTTCTAAACCAAACCCATCAACAGTCATCTCCCACTACTATCCCTAAAGTCCTGTCAACTATTAATATATTTTCTGTCTCCGAAGATTTTCCCATTTTGGAAACCATACTAGAATCAAACAATGTGCAGTTTTTTGTGACTGGCTTATTTATTTATTTATTTATTTATTTATTTATTTATTTATTTTGGTCTTTTCGAGACAGGGTCTCCCTATAGCCCCAGCTGTCCTGGAACTCACTCTGTAGACCAGGCTGGCCTTGAACTCACAAAGATCCGCCTGCCTCTGCCTCCCAAGTGCTAGGATTAAAAGCATGTGCTACCATGCCTGGCAATGACTGGCTTCTTTTACCAGCAAAATATTTTTATATTCATCCATATTACAGTCTATTTTGAACTTCTTTCCATTACCAATACTCTATCATGGGTGAGTGATCTACTATTTATCCACTCATCAATTGATGTACACCATTTTTCATTTTTGGGTTATTATAAACTTTCATGCATAAATTTTCTTTATAGATGTTTTCACTTAGCACACCTAGAAATTTGTAACTCTATGTTTAATTGCTTAGGGAACCATCAGACTATTTTATATAGAACTTCACCATCTTACATCACCACCAATAGTGAATGAGAGTTGTGATGTCTGTATATCCATTACATCACTTGTTATCATCTGCCTTTTCTATTGCATCCGTCCAAGTGAATATGAGCTTACTTGTGGATTTGCTTTCTATTTCATTAATGATGCTGTATATGTTTGTTTTTGTTCATTGGCCATTTATATATCTGGGAAAATGTCTACTATCTTCTGCTTATTTTGAAATTGTGATGCTTGTGTTTTCATAGTTAAATTGAAGGAATGTTTTAAAAATATTTTATTATTTTTATTTTGTGTATGTGTGTTTTGCCTGCAGGTATATAAGTACACCACATGCATGCAATGCCCATGGAGGCTAGAAGACGGTATCAGATCACCTGGAACTGCAGTTACAGATGGTTCGTTAGTCTCCATGTAGGAACCAAACCCAGGTCCTCTGCAAGAACAGCTGGTGCTCTTAACCTGCTAAGCCTTCTCTCCAGTCTGTGAAGATAATGTTTTATATACTCTGCAAAGTAGACTCTTTTGGTATTTTCTCCCATTCTGTTTAATTGTCTCTTCATTTCCTTGCTACTATTACTTGAGGAATGAACTTTTAAACTTTGATGAAACCCAGTTTTTCTATTTTCATGTTGTATTTGTATTTTTGGTAATATTAAAGAAACCATTATCTTATTTAAATACAGAACATTATTATTGATTTTCATCAGAAAGATATCCTAACATTTTCTTTTATGAATTTTCAAGTTTTAATTCTGACATTTATTTATATGACTGATAGCAAGTTCTTTTTTGTATATAGTGTGAGGTCTGTGGTACAACTTAATTCTTTTTCATGTGACTATCCACTTGTTCAATAGCACTTGTTGAAAAAACAATTCTTTCCCTACTGAATGATCTTGGCATCATCGTTCAAATTAAGTTGATTATATACTTCTGGAATCACTTCTAGTCATTGATCTGTGTATCAATCCTTTTACAATACCACACCTTTGAATCAGTAAAAGATACAGGGCAGGAATGGCAGGCTGCATGAACTCAGGTGGGGTTGGGGGCATGGAAGGGGAGATGAGTCTAGATTGGAATGAGAAATGATGTATGAAATCCATAAAACTTCAATAAAACTGTTAAAAAAAACAATACCACACTCTTTAGAAAAAAAATGTAGCTTTGTGGTGTGTTTTGAGATTGGGAAATGTGGTTCTTCAACTCTAGTTTCTTTTCTTTTTTTTTAATTTTATTTATTTTTTTATGTGTATGAATGTATTGTCTGCATGTAGGTCTGTGCACCCGTGTCGTGCAATGCCGTGGAGGTCAGAAGAGGATGTCGGATTCTCCTGGAACTGGAGTCAAAGACGGTTCTCAGCCTCCATGTGGGTGCTGGGGATCGAACCCGGGTCCTCTGCAAGAGCAGTCGGTGCTCTTAACCGCTAGGCCATCTCTCCAGCCCCAACTCTAGTTTCTTTTCAAAGATACTTGGCTATTTTAGCCCTCATATTTTCATAAATATCATAGGATCCTCTTCCCAATTTCTGCAAGGAAACCAGCTAAGATTTTCATAGGGCTTTCATTGAGTTTTAATATAATGTCCCTTAGTATGTAAATTTTGATGTATAAGTCTTACAGTTCTTTTGATGAAATTATTTTTAAGTATTTTACTCTTTTGATATACTTGGGAATAGATTTCTTGACTTCATTTTCATACCTTCAATTTCTATTTTGTAGAAATGGAGTTTAGCTGGGTGTGGTGGTGCATGCCTTTAATCCTAACACTTGGGAGGCAGAGGCAGGTGGATCTTTGTGAGTTCAAGGCCAGCCTGGTCTACAGAGTGAGTTCCAGGACAGCTGGGGCTACAGGGAGACCCTGTCTCGAAAACACCAAAAAAAGAAAGAAAGAAAGAAAGAAAGAAAGAAAGAAAGAAAGAAAGAAAGAAAGAAAGAAAGAAATGGAGTTCATTATTGCATATTGATTTTGTAGCTTACACATTGTTAAATTGTATATTAATTATGATGGCTGTTTAGTTTTTTTGCTGTGGATCCCTTATGATTTTCTAAATATGAAAATGACTCATCTGGAAGCTGTAAAGATGGCTCAGTGGAAAAGAACACTGACTGCTCTTGCAGAGGACCCAAGTTTGATTCCAGCACCCACATGGTGGCTAGCAACCATCTGTAACTCTAATTTCAAGGGATCTGACATCCTTTTCTGACTTCCGTGACCATTGCATGGCACAGGTACACTTACATAAATGCAGGCAAATACACTCAGACATATAAAAATAATAAATAAATATATATTTTAGAAAAAATGATGACTCATCTGTAAATAAATCGTTTTTCTTTCTTCACAACCTTGATTCCTTCTACTTATCTGGGTTGCTTGACTGCACAGCTAGAACCTCCAGGACAATGTTGAGCAGCAGTAACTGGGATTGGACATGCTTGTCTTGCTTTACAGACTAAGAGTAAGTCCTCACTCTTTCAGTATTGATGATGAAGTTACCTGTAAACCTTTACAGATGTCTTTTATCAAGTTTGAGGAAATACCTCTTCCTCTGTTTGGGATGTGTGTGTGTGTTTGTGTGTGTGTGTGTGTGTGTGTGTGTGTGTGCGCGCGCGCACACGTGTGTATACACATGAGCATGTGCACATTCTTATGATGAAAGAGGATTATATTTTCTCAAATGCTTTTTCATTATCATGCCATTTTTGTATTGTATTTTAGGCATATGATATATAGATGATAGATAGATAGATAGATAGATAGATAGATAGATACATAGATACATAGATACATAGATACATACATACCTACATACATAGAGTTATATATCACATTGCTTTCTAGATGTCTAAGCAAGCTTTATGTTCCTGGGATAAATTCTCCTTGTCCATAGTTTATGATCCATTTTGTTACCCAGTTTGCTAGCATTTTATTGGTTGTTTTATGTTTACATTTATAAAGGATATTGGTCTGCAGGTTTTCTTTTGATGTCTTTGTCTGATTTTTCTATCAGCATGTTACTGGTCTTATAGAGTAAGTTGGGAACTTCCCATTTCTTTTATATTTTGTTTTGTTTTGTTTTTTGGTCTTTTTGAGACAGGGTCTCCCTGTAGCCTCAGCTGGCCTGGAATTCACTCTGTAGACCAGGCTGGCCTTGAACTCACGGAGATCTGCCTACCTCTGCCTCCCAAGTGCTAGGATCAAAGGTGTGCGCCCAGCTTCTTTTCTACTTTTTAGAAGAGTTTGTGGAAGGTTGACATAGTATTCTTCTCCTGTGGCACTTTGAATATAACATCCATCCATTCCTCTTTTAGTAACCTGTCCACAGGCTGTCTAGGTGTGGAGTTATGAATTTATCCTTTTTATGTTTCTTATGTATTTATATTCATGTTTTTTCATCTGATTTGGAAAGGCTTTGGTCAGTATTTTCTCATACGCTCTTCTCTCCCTTTCTCTCTTTCCTTGCCACTCTCGTTCTGCCATTACCGCTATATGGATTTACTTGGTGATATTTAGATGTCTCCGATCATCACACATCAGCTTTCTTTAGTTTTACTGGTTTTTACTGCTGCCACCCCAAGTCTGCTCTAATACAATTTTTATTTCAGTTATCTGATTCTTCAATTCCCAAATTTTTATTTACTGTTATTTTATAATTTATTTTATTTGTTTATTGATATTCTTTATTTGGCAAGACACTATTTTATATGTTCCTTTAATTCTTTAGACTGTTTTAGTTCTATAAAAATATATGTAATAACTGATTTAAACCCTTTGTCTAGTAAATCTAACATCTTTCAGGACTAATTTCTATTTATTGATTTTATAGGTCATAATAACTTCTTTGTATGTCTTGTACCCTTGTTTGTTTAGTGATATTCCCTGGAAAAAAATCCTATAAAATCTGTATTCTAGTTACGTGCAGCTAAAGAAATTTCTGTTCAGACAGTTTAATGATGATGAGACAGATTGTCTTAGCTGCCTCTCACTAATACTCCCCACCCTTTGCTCTGGGCCTCTGCATGCGTCCCGCAGCACATGTGTGTGCTCCAGCACTTTCCAGTTCTGCCTTAGTGTCTTCACTTCCACAGGGACTCAAGGTCATCCAGAAGTAAGAAAATAGGAGGGACTCTGGTAATTCCCAAGCACGAACACAGCCTTTTCCATGTACATGACTTTCTAGATTTCAATAATACAGAGAGATTTTGCAAAAACCCTTGTTGATATTTTCCTCATATCCTGCTATTAAGTTTTTGGTCAAGACCTTGTAGTCTTTAACCATTACTGCACATTTAGGAAACTGTGATATCAAATAATTAAATTGTTAAATTATTGTTTTCAGTAATCTTTCTGGATAGTGTTCTTAAAGTAAGCACGGAGTATGGTCAAATTATAACAATGCCCTATGAATAGGGCTTAAATATGACAATGCTCTGCGGATGGGACACTTCTGGACAATTCCAGCAGCTTTAAAACTACCATACAGCTGGACACAGAGAGAGAGAGAGAGAGAGAGAGAGAGAGAGAGAGAGAGGCCACAAAGGTCACTGATTCTCTGTATTGAGCTTTTAAAATATTGATATTTCTCAGATTTTATTATTTTATATTGAGATATAAAAATGTTTATTTTAGTAACTTGCGCCAGTATTCTTATTCCTTTTCTGAAGAAACTACTTGGGAAAATCCTTATTCACCATTCTGGGGATGCTTCCTCCCGTCAGACCTTTATAAATATAAATATTTTAAAACTTCTGGGCTGGAGAGATGGCTCAGCTCTTAAGAGCAGTGGGTGCTCTTGCAAAAGACCTAGGTTAGAATCCCAGCACCGACATGGTGACTAACAACCATCTATAATTCCAGTTCCAGGGGATCCGACATCCTCTTCTCACCTCCTTGGGCACTGCAGGGTGCACTTACATACATACACGCATAACACTCATACACATAAATAAAGTTTACAAAACCCTTCTGTATTAAATGAACAGTGTGGCACTGTATTCAGTCATCTTTTATTTAGACCTATGTAACATAACATAGATTAGGAAGTGCAGTTACCTTCATGCATAATAGCAGTATGCAAGACTCATTCTACTTCTTGAATGAATGAATGAATGAATGAGTGAATGATGAGCAAAGTATATATCAATGATGAATATCCATGTTCTTTTTTTTTTTTAAATTTTTTTTTTATTAATTTTATTTATTTCTGTATGTGTATGAATGTACTGTCTGCATGCAAGTTTGTGCACCCGTGTCGTGCAACGCCGCGGAGGTCAGAAGAGGGTATCGGATCGGATTCCCCTGGAACTGGAGTTCTCCTGGAATTGGAGTTTCAGACGGTTCTCAGCCGCCATGTGGGTGCTGGGGATCGAACCGGCGTCCTCTGTAAGAGCGGTCGGCGCTCTTAACCGCTAGGCTATCTCTCCAGCCCCAATATCCATGTTCTTAAGAATGCAGGTGTCACCCAAATAGGCAGGTTGGCTGCTTGCCAAGATGCCTTCTAGAGAGGCAATCATTATCTTGGTGATTTTATTCTGCTGCCAAGCCTGTTCTTCAGCTTTGCAGATTCAGGCAAAACCCATCTGTCAGTGCCTAAGTGGGGCCATATCTCTGGAACAGTGTCTCATTAACCAAGACCATACAGATCAGAACACCAACTGATTAATTTACAATAAGAACTATACATGCCATAAGGACCACAATCATGGTATCTGCAGGTCTACTCTACTTTCTCCCTGTAGGAAATCTTGTAAGACAAATACTTTTGAGGACTTTTCAAGGCAAACACAAAAGCAGAACAAGATTTGGTATAAAAAGTCTTTTAAATAAAAGACAATGGGGCTGGAGAGATGGCTTAGTGTTTAAGAGCATGGGCTGCTCTTGAGGAGGACCTGGGTTCAATTCCTAGTACCAACATGGTGCCTAACAACCATCTGTAACTCCAGTTCCAAGGGAATCTGATGCTCTCTTCTGGCCTCTGTGGGTATGCACTTACATACATGCAGGCAACACACTTATACACATAAAATAAAGATTGCAAAATATTTTAAAATAAATAAAATAAAAACAAAATACAAATGATAATAGAGTCCATGAAGTCAGGTGGGGGTTAGTAAGGCGGGATGAAAAGAAAGGGGGTCTGTGGTTAAAATTCACTGTATGAAATTCTCACAGCAATGAAAATATTGCTATAAAATTCATATTTCCTGTATTATTGGTCTACTACTGCCCAATAATCTGTCAAGAGCTTAATTTCCACATGTTTCTGTTGATTAGAGGGTTGGAAAACAGTGAAAAGATCACCCTACCACCCAAGGGCTATGGCTCTCTGCAGCTGGAAGGAGGATATAGAGGAGACAGAGGGAATGAACATCTTTCTTGTGCTTTCATTTTTGTGCCTCTATCAGCTTTTGTTTGGAAGAGAAATCCTCACGAATAGCCAAGCTGCCGTGTCCTCAACTGTGGAAGAGAGGAAGGCTGGTGTATGCCAGCAAAACAGACTAGTATCATCTGAGTAGATAGTTTCCTGGGACTGAGAAAGAAGGGAAGGGGTCAGGTATTTGGAAAGTAGCTTCTCAAAGGGCCAACGTTCTCCCTTTTGGATAACTGGATATTCAGTCCTGTGCTCAGAGATGCCAAGTTTTCAAATGGATCACTCCAGCTATGAGAATGAAGGTCGTCAAGGCAGACTAAAGAACAGAGGTCCACATAGTGAGCTCCAGGCCGGCTGGGACTAAAGGGAGACCCTGCCTCGAGAAGACAAAAAAAAAAAAAAAAAAAAAAAAAAAAAAAAATAGAACAACAGAGGTTTGGCTTCTTCTGATGGGGGAATGTGCAAGATTCTTCATTATAAAACATAACTAAGCTTTAATTTTCCAGTGGCCCCTTATCTCTGGTGCCAATGACTTCTCCCCTCTGTAGGAGATGTGGATGGATCTTGCCAGGGTTTCCTTGGTAATGCTCTTTTTTTCAGTGATATTTCTGGACAGACCTTTTTGATATGCACATTTTGAAATCTTTGGATTCCAACTTCTCAAATCAACTTTATAGACAGATGCTTTCACTGAGTTATCTTGGTATTGGGGATATCTTTCACCTCTACCACTTACCTGTTCTCACCCTGTGTTAAGCTACATGGCATTTTGTGTCCACATAACTTGTGAGAGTATTCTGCCTTTTTTCCTGTTCCTGTTTCCTTGTAAATAGTCTTCTAGCTGCCTTTAATTCTGAAATATTTAATTTCATCTCCCCCAGTAACTGGAATTAATAACATTTTCTGAGATGCCCATTCACAGTAAATGCATTCCCAACTTCAACATTCTCCAAGAGTTGCTATTTAATTTCCTCAGTTAATATTACTATCTTCCATTTAACTTATTCTCTCCAACCACTTTGCCCAATTATTCAAAAGTTTTCTTATTTTTTGTTTCTTCTACCTATGCAGGTTGCAAATAAAGCAGCAAAGTTGCTACCCAAAGTTAGGTAACCAATACTCAGGCATGCCAGGCTTCACAAGATATTTGATTTAGGGCTGAAAGGCCAGTGTTAGAGTTCTGATAGCTGATGATAAGCTTTAAAAATATCTCCTTTTTTTTTTTTTTTTTTTTTGGTCTTTTCGAGACAGGGTCTCCCAGCTGTCCTGGAACTCACCTTGTAGACCACGCTGGCCTTGAACTCACAAAGATCTGCCTGTCTCTGCCTCCCAAGTGCTAGGATTAAAGGCGTGTGCCACCAATATTTCCATGAAGCATACAAAAAACCAACTCTATTGACCATCAAGATTCTAAGATAGCCTATAATGAGAGTTCATAAAACCTTCGCCACTCCCCTTGACAACAATGCAAGGGGAGAAAAAGACACCACTGCTTTCTCATTAATTTGTAGACTTCCCCCCCTCCCTCCTCCTCCTCCTCCTCCTTCTCCTCCTCCTCCTCTTCCTCCTCCTCCTCCTCCTCCTGTTTCTCCTCCTCCTCCCCCCTCCTCCTTCTCTTCCTCCTCCTCCTCCTCTTTCTCCTCCTCCTGTTTCTCCTCCTCCTCATTCTCCTCCTCCTATTTTTCTTTCTTTTTAAAAAAGGACAAGAAATTTATATAATGTTACCTCTTAAGTACCATTAAAAAGAGTATCAAACTTGCAGTGAGGTCCTTATTATCTAGAAATCAAGTGAATTAAAAATATTGCTCCCTAGGAAAGAGGAGTGCTTCCTTTATTGAAAGAGAAGCCAGGTGCTGTGTATTCAATCAGTGAATGCTAATGAGATGCTAATGTCTCTGAACAAAAATTGTTAATCTGACAATGTCAAAATTCAGGTCCATCTAAATATCTAGTTAAAGGAAATATGCTCAGAGAAGCCAATTAGCATGTACCTCACTGAAAATTAAGTTTCTCGATGATTAACAAGGTTAAGCTAATATTTAAGGTGAATAAGAAGCCATTAATTTGTACAGGATACTGACACTCCATGTGGCCCAAGACACACTACCTGCAGTACCTGAAGTCTCCACATCAGAGTGAAAGGAGTCTCCCCAAGTGCTGACACTAAAATATATGAAGTTTGCATGAGGAAAAATGGGAAAGAAAGGTAACAGATATTAAGTGACTACTAAGAATTTTCATGTATATGACATAGAACTCTCATGAAGGCTCATGCTAGTATCATGAATATGAGGCATGAATGGCATAGTGACAGATATCGAATGTGACACTGACATCTGAAACCTGCCTCTGTGCTACCACCTTGCTGAGCCTCCATGTTTTCATTTGAGAAGGTGTGCTGGATAGCTTTAGTGTCAACTTAACACACCTGGGTTGAGGGAGCCTTAATTGGGGAATTGGCTCCATTGGATTGGCCTGTGGCCACATCTGTGGAGTACTGTCTTGATGGCCGAGCAGTGTGGGAGGCCCAGCCCACAATGAGTGGTGCCACCCTGGGCAGGTGGTTGTGTACGGTATAAGAGGGTGGGCTGGGCATGAGCTAGGGGAGCAAGCCAGTGAACAGCATTCCTCCCTGGCCTGTGCTTCAGCTCCTGCCTCCAGGTTCCTGCCCTGAGTTCCTGCCTTGGGCTCCCTGAGTGATGAACTGTGACCCAGGAGATGTGAGCTGAATAAACCCTTTCCTCCCCAAGTTGGTGTTGGTCAGAGTGTTTTGTACAGCAATGGAAGACAAACTAGAACAGAAGGGGTGCTCCCCAACTAACAGTGGTGTTACATCCAGATCAACCATTAGAAGTTGAAAGTAGACACTTGATACTGCAAGTAGAAAAGGAACTTCATACACCAAACCTCCTGACCACCATTGTTTGGAGATGAGAATAGCCTGCTGAGGATCCCTAGCAAAGCACCAGGTCCCTGAAGGGTACTCAGAGTGGGAGGGGAGCAATACACTCCTCACCGTGAGGTGACTTTTCTCCCTGAGACAGTTTCAAATGACGAATGATGAATGCTTGCATTTCTATGCTCATATTTGGCTATTTTGGCTATTTTAAATCAGATTAACATCTCTCTTCATCTATTTCAATAGAAACTGCAATATTTCACCTCAATGAGACTTTCAATGAAAGAAACAGAATTTTTAATGAAAAACTTAAAATCAACTTGCCACTAGTCATTTATAAGAATGTTTTATGTAAAATGTAAATAGATGATAAGAAATTAACCAGGTCAATAGCAAAAACAAGAGACAGGCTCATGGCAGTATGTGGTACATAATAAACACTCAGAAACTACATGAGAGGGAGAAGAAAGAGAGAGAGAGGGGACTGTAGGAAGGGAGGGACTGAGCACTGAAACCAGATCTTGTCCCAACCTCCTACTGGGCTTCACTTGACCCTTGTCTTTCAAAACAGCCAGGGAAATGTGGTTTGTTTTTATATTGCCATGAGTTTAGTGATCACAAGGCCATAGGGGATGTACACCTCTAGACTGTCCATCATGTAATATGTCAGCAACTGCATGCCAGCAAACTGAATAATGACAAGTACAACCTGAGGAGGTGATGAATTGTTCTTAAGATCTGAAAACCTGAAAAGCATCTTTAGCTAGGCAGTTAGGAGCAGGTGTGTGTCATTTGATCACCACCTCCCACTGGTGAGAAGGAGATCCAAAGTTTAGAGTCACCCGTTGTCACCTCCTGTCTGGAATTAGCCTCCTGGGAAGATGGTTGTTTAGAACAATACTCCTTAAATATTTTCCACTTGTGATCCCTTTTTGCCTGAGAAAATTTACAGTACCCTGTATATAAAATACATATAAAGAGCAAGTATTTTATAAGAAATTATAAAGTAATTTATTTATTTATTTTTGGTCTTTTTGAGACAGGGTCTCCCTGTAGCCCCAGCTGTCCCGGAACTCACTCTGTAGACCAGGCTGGCCTTGAACTCACAAAGATCCACCTGCCTCTGCCTCCCAAGTGCTAGGATTAAAGGCGTGCACCACCACACCCGGCTAAGTAATTTATTTTAAAACAATTCTTTGATATGTATATTAATTTTACTCTTCATTAAAGAGTAATAAGATGGATGTGCCTGTTTAATTTTACATAAAGAACTAAATCTTGGCTGATTATTTGGTATTACAGAATGCAGAACATTTTCAACATTTTTCAGAGCTCACTGATAGTGTGATTTTACAATTATGAATGTTGAGAATAACACTTTGTATCATGACATATTAGAAAATGGCAGAATTAAAAAAAAAGAGCCAGGCATGGTGGCGTACACCTTTAGTCCTGCACTTGAAAGGCAGAGGCAGGTGGATCTCTGTGAGTTCAAGGCCAGTCTGGGCTACATAATGAGCTCCAGGCCAGCTGGGACCAAAGGGAGACCCTGTCTCAAAAAGACCAAAAAAAAAAAAAAAAAAAAAAAAAAAAAAAAAAAGAAAAAGAAAAAGAAAGAAAATGGCAGAAATATATGTTTAGGGCCACTTGAGAAATTGTTGGAAATTATGTTCTTATCCCACAACTAAATTCATTTAACAAATCTTATGAGACTTGAGTTAGCCACTCAAATATCAATTGTTAAAATCAAACATTCTAACACAATGCAATTCAAAGTTATACTAGTTTGATACTTACATGCTAAGGAATGACAGTAGGAAAATACTAAACATCTTGGTTTCCCATAATTAAACCATATGTTTCTATAAGAGCAGAAAATTATGTGTGTATAATAAAATCACTGCAATTCATACAATAAACTCAAATCTAAGCAGAAGTGTTTTAGGCAGAGTTCTACAGCATGACAGCATACATGTGCAAAAGGCCTCATGTTCAGAACCAAAGCAGCAGTGGAGTCCCAAAATGCAGCATAAGCAAGCACTGCCACAGATGCCCAGTATTCACGACATGTTCCATTTTGACCCACGTTGTGGCAGTTGCATGTTCAGAAACAATACTGTTGCTCATTTTCACAATTCTCACATTAATATGCAGTAGCAACACCTCGAGACAAGAGTCTATGTCTTCCAATCAGCTAGTTTATCATGATAACATGATTTTTCTACTACTGTCTTTCTTGCCAAGGAATTGGCTTTTGTCCTGTGGTGAGAAGACCTACCATGTAAATGCCTAGAGAAGGAATCAGAAGAGAATACAAGGCAATGAGCAACACAGGATACAAAAGAGATGATTTATATTGTAAAGGGTATACTACACAAAAAGAGTAATTATGGATATTTATAGAGAATAACATTACATGGGAGTGTGAAAAAGGAAACTTTAACAATATAAGGCAAAAATTCTAGGTGCTGAATAACAGCAGGAAAACTTTTTGAGTCAACCCATTTCATTCCTGTTCATTTACACAACATCCTGCTGAGTTCTGATACTCAACTCAGTTTGTATTTTTGTCAGTACAGAAATAACACCCACTTTAGTTAGAGTTCTCAATGAATTCAGTAATACACATAAATACATGTAATATACATAAATCACACATGGCTGTCAGGTTTCAATCTTGTCTTGCTTTGTGTTCTATTTTGTACAGTATCTTGATATTTCCTTTCTACTCTATTTTTTGTAACATGCATTATATTTTTTTATACATAAAAAAACACTTTGGGATAGGTATGGAGAGATGGCTGTGCAGTTAAGGTCACTGGCTCCCATATACTAACAACCATCTGTCACACCAGTTCCAGGGCATCCCATGTCTTCTGGTCCCATGAGCACCAGGCACACATGTGGTACACTTAAATCCATGCAGGCAAAACACTCGTACACATATGATAAAATAAATTAATGAAATCTTTTTAAAAACTACTTTTGGAGATTGGAGATGACTCAGGGGTTAAGAGCACTTACTGCTCTATCAGAGGAGTGGAGTTTGATTCCCAGAACCCATATCAGGCAGCGCACAAACGACTATAACTCCAGGACCAAAGTATCCAACACTCCTTTCTGACATCTGTAGGCACCTGCAAACACTCGAGTGTTCCCACCAACATACACACAAACACTTAAGTTAAAAAAACAACAAAAAAGAAAACATTTTATTGGGGTATGACTAATAGGACTTATAGGCCATCCACTACGCATTACAGAAGGTATAATTTTCAGATTCCACCTATAAGTACTTCTTAGCTTAAAAAAACACATCGAAACTATATATTAGCTAATTAACAAGAGAGAGAAGCATGCATACTTCTCTCCCAGTTAAAAATGAACTCACAGAGATCCGCCTGCCTCTGCTGGGATTAAAGCTGTGTGCCACCATGCCCAGCTTAGAAAATATTTTTATTGGATTTTTGTGAATTTCTTATTTTATAGTACTTAGACCCTCTCCCCATCTGCATTCCTCCTATGTCCTCCCTAGATTTCATGTACTCTGTCATATACATTAAGGCCTATCCCATCAACTTTCTGTCCCCAAATGTCTTTCAGTGTGGATCCATCCCCTGGAGCTGGGTTAACTTATCTAGTGTCACACCCTTAAAACAAAAACTGACTCATACTACACAGTCTACACTTCGGTCAGTCGTGGCCTTCTGTTTATATGGCCTTCTGTTGTATGAGGAAGCTTCACTGATGAGAGCTGAGCCACACATTGATACCCTCTCTAGCTCTTGTTCCCCTATGTTCTGTGAGCTAGGTGTAGAGGTTCCCTTGTAGATGTGTAACTTAGGGACCACTGTGGAAGAGGGACAGAAAGATTCTAAGAGCCTAGCATGGTGCATGACCAGAAAGGAACAGAGTCTTCCAGACTTCTGGGAACTTTCTCATATGAACTTACAGCAATGATGACAGCATGCACAAGACACATGCAAACTCAGTCAGATAAAAACCCGCAGAGAATTGGGGAAATGGCAAGTTCCTTAGCTGAGGAATTATTGGCAGGTGATCACTGCTGGGTGAAGGAGAGTCGATCTTTAATTTTTTTCTTTTTTCTTTTTTTTTTTTTGTCTTTTTGAGACAGGGTCTCCCTGTAGCCCCAGCTGTCTGGAACTCACTCTGTAGACCAGGCTGGCCTTGAACTCACAAAGATCCGCCTGCCTCTGCCTCCAGAGTGCTAGGATTAAAAGCGTGCACCACCACTCCCAGCCTGAGAGTTGATCTTCTTTAAGGGAAAGACACTAGACAGGCAGAACAGGCTTTGTGGATGAATCACACCAAGGAACATCTGGATACACAAACTTGACTCAGACTTTAACATATATAACAGAATGCATGAAGTCCTGTGGATGGGCTATAGGAAGTGTAGATAGGAAAAGCTGTTCTAAATATCAGTATATACATTATTTATGAATATGATATATTGTATGAAATGCACAAAAACTCAATTATATAGAAAAAAAAATAAAGAGATCTCCCAAGACCAGCTGAGGCAAGCGCAGGTGCCAGGGTGTGGGCTAAAGAGCCAGCCCACAGTGTCCCCGTCCTCTCCCCCCCCCTGCCAACTGGGATTATGAAGGCATCTGAAGGAGGCAAGCAAAGCAAGCCTTCAACACAGTGAAGAGGCATTTAGGACTCACATTGGAATACAGGCAAGGAGAAGCTCATATGGCAGGAACACGAAGAAGAGACAACACAGGAAAGGGGCGGGATAATCCCGCATCAAGCTCTACCAACCTTATGGAAGATTTCTACAGTGGGATCCCCTTGGGGATGGCCCAGGACACAGATATCAAAGAAACACAATTGGGAACATATTTAAAGAACTACAAGATTATAAAGAGCAAATCAAAGAACTAAGAAAAGAGAATGAAGAACTCAAGGACCTAGAGAAAGAGAATGACAAACTCCGGAAGGAACTGGAAACACTGAAAAGATCCCATGCTGAAAAAGATAAGGGAAACAACCAGCAAAGCAAAGAGCTACAGGAAGAGATTGAGAAGCTCCCAAAAGAAGTAGATATACTAAAAAAATCAGAAGAGGAAATGAAAAAGAAAATCAAACACTCATGCAATCAAGAGGAAAGGAATGGAAAAAGCCTCAGAAGCAGAATGGAGGAAGCAGAGCAAAGAATATCAGACCTGGAAGGTAACACAGAATAACTAAAAACCTCAAGGAAAGATTATGAAAAATTTAAAAATACACAAAAGTGGAACAACCAGGAACTGTGGGACAGCTAGATGAAAGGCACAAGACTTACCTCTCGAAACCTCGCGAACGTATTCCTCGCGACACATTCGCAGGAAGGAGATGACATCCCTAGACGATGAAGTGAGAGTTTGCGTGGATTTGAATACGAGAGGATCCCCTTCAACAGTGGCCTCAAGAAAAATAATAAGAATAGAAAATTCACCACAAACATAAAAAAACGACCAAAACTACAATGAACACAAATATCCAATGAGTACATAGCAACGTCGAAACAGAACAGAGAACAGAAAAAGAAAATTACCCATGCATCATCGAAAATAGTTTTAAGAAATGGCATACACCAAAACAGAAGACAAAATCCCTTTAAGAGCCACAAACGAGAACAAGAGTGAAGCGGCGTATAAGGGTAAGCTTATCAGAATTACAACTGAGTCTCAGTGCAAATTAGTGAAAGCAAGAAGAACCAGGAGAAAGCATTCCCAGATGTTAAAGGACAATAGATAGCCAAGCCGGGTACTATACCCAGCAAAAATGTTGTTTACAGTTGAAGGAGAGAGAAAAAAACCTTCCATGACATAAACAAGTTTGAAAGAATACATGTTCTGGAAAACCAACCCTTCAGAGAATACTTGAACCAATCCAAAGAACAGAAGAAGGAGCGACCATCCCCAGGCACCTTAGAAAGAGAAATCAATAAAAGCATAACTCCAGCAGTAGAAACCTAAACCCAAACAGCAAATGGATAACAAGGCAAAAGGACAGCAACAAAAACCGAATCAGCATACCTTAAATATTATGGACTAAATTCCCTCAATCAAAAGACATTAGACTGGGAGACTGGGATTTAGGAAACAGAATCCATCAATATGTTGTCTACAAGAAAAAATCTTACCTTCAATGATAGGCACCACTTTAAAGTAAAAAGGATGAAAAAATATTCCAGCAAATGAAATGGTGACCAAAAAGAAAGCAGGTTGTTGCTATTTTAATATCAGACCAAAATAGACTTCAAAGTGAAAAGAAATCAGGAAGAGACAAAGAAGAAGGCCATTACATTTTTGTAAAAGGAAAACGTATTCGACTCGGAGAGAATTAAATGCGTCACTCATTATGCATAAATATAGTATGCCCCATAACTTCGTGGCCTGACCAACCAAACACTTTGGTATAAAGCGATGCAGATATCTCGGTGTGGTACTCATCTACTAGTCGAGCTACCCCTGGATTGGACCTGAGTTTATCTTGGAATTGTATCTCAAGAGAGAGGTCAAAGACTTTCAAAGGCTTAGGCGCCCTAGCTGTGCAGTCCATGGATCTTTCTATTGCCACGTGTACTTATGGAGCTTAACAGGACACGTAACTAATATAGAGCAAATGAGAGGATTCATTTAAACTGAGTACTGGGGTCTGTAAGCAAACGATATTATGGATTACTATCATAGCAAGAAAGTGCCGACCTGTTCATAAGATACGCATGCGTATATCCCGAACATATCATGCAGCGTCTGCCTCTTCAATATGCATAGCAGAAGGATGTTATTTCACTCTTTTCTTCTCTTATTCCTTAGCGGAGCACGGGCCCACAGAGACGAGTGTCTCCAAAAAAAATCTGTTAAGCGAGACAAGCTTCGTACACTCGAGAGGAGTACTCGAGAAGAACCAGCCAGAGATAAGAATAACGGGTCACAACACTACCAATATACAGCACTCGCAGTATGACATGATATATATTAAGCACCTATATGACATGGGACCACCCCCTCCTCTCATACACTCGCTCCCCTCACGATGTTCACACTTAAAGACTCCAAAATATCTACACCTTTAGGATAAGCCCTACTGACTACAGGAACACATTGGAGACTAAACAACACACTCTTGAATATATGATGGGGTCAGGAAGAGATAAAGAAATAAAAAAAAAAAAAAAAAAATTCCTGGAACTGAATGACAATGACAATACAACCCCACAATAAACCTATGTGATACCTTAAAAGCAGTCCTAAGAGGAAGTTTATACCCTGGGTGCCTACATTAGAAAAACAGAAAAGAGCACAAGTGAATGATCTAACACTGCACCTAAAAGCACTTGGAGAGGCAACAACAGATGAACCTAAATGAACAGAGAGAAGAAAAACAAAAATTAGAGCAGAAAATCAATGAAATAGAAGAAACAAAGAAAACAAATAAAAAAAAAAATGATCCAAAAGTATAGGTTCGTTGAAGAGACTAAACTATCAAGAATAGACAGACCTCTTTAGCCCAGTTGTAACAAAAGACAAGAAATAATTTAATCTACAGGAACACTCTCAGGGCAATCAATACAATCCATGAGCAAAAGGGAAATATCACAACAGACAAAGGAAAAGATCCAGAAAATCATATGGGGATACTTCAAGAACCTATACTACCAAATTGAAAATTAGAAGAAATGGATGGAATATCTGAAATACTGGGATCACCAAAGCTCAACAAGAAGAGATCCACAGCATAAACAGACCCATAATACATGAAGGAATTGAAGATGTAAGATGTAATAGAAAACCTCCAACTAAAAAAAAGGCCCAGGCCAGATGGTTTCATGGCAGTTATTCTTTATAAAAACATATCAAAAATATATAGATTCTCATCCTACACCATATATTGAGAGCCTGAAAAAATACTGTCCAGATCTATGAAAAGGATACAATTCAAGATTTCCGGAATTCTCCCATTCCTTTTATGAAGCCCGCATCACTCTATTACCCAAACCAGGCAAAGTTACAACTAAAAAGAGAGAAGAAATTGGTAAGACCCATCTCTCCTTAGATAATGAACACGAGGTGCCAAAATCTATAACAGGATAAGACTGGTCCAATCACATTACAGGACCCACAACAAGAAGTCATGACACAATTCATTCACCAAGTTTGGATTCCTAACCAGATTGAGATGTCCTAGGGATCAGTGGATTTCAACAATCGCATAGAAATACAATAACCCAGCGATCATCAACACATTACAAATGGACCTCATTGTAAATGACAAAAACTCACACATCAAAATTCAATTGACTCTGTCCATGGAAAAGTCTTTGTGACAGTAAAACTCCAATGCATCATCGCGCTTTCATGGCTTAACTGAGTTCCTAGAGGGGAATTGGTTGGGATAGGGTTATTCCCTCAATGTGAATCAACGCCTCATTGATAATACACGCTAAACCCACACCAATAATCATTCCAATGGGAGTGACAGAAACATTCCCTTAAGGTAGGAACTTGGCCAAGGATGCCCCCTGTCACCACTCCTCTTCAATATAGTGCTGTAAACACTTGCTAGAGCAATAAAGGCAAGAAAAGGGAATTAAAGGCCTGAGTTACTAATTGGAAAAGAGGAAGGTCTAACTGCCTCTCATCCCATAGTGCTTGCTGTATCGCAATATGATTTTTAACTTAAGGGAATGGTGCTAAAAACTACCCCAGAAAACTCCTAGAAACAATTAACAGACGTTCAGTGCAATTCTAATCACGATTGGCACGCGATTACAAGATTATGATCCCTATTTTAAAAAAATCAATGTCCTTTCTTTACAACAACAACAAGCAAACGAAGAAAGAATTTCTCAAAGAGACTTCCCTACTACAAATTAGAACCCTCGAAAAACAAGTTTCAATACCTAGGAACAACTCTTAACCAAGACACCAAAGATCTCTACAACAAAAAGTTTTTTTTTTTTTCTTTAAAGAAAGAAATTTGAAGAAGAATCAGAAGATGGAAGAAACCTGTCCCATGCTCATGGATGGGGAAAATTGACATTGTTAAAGGAAAGTGTCCCATTTTACTGAAAGTTCCCTGTCTATATTATTTAAGCTGCACATGATTCAAAGTCAAAATCCCCCCAAGATTGCCTCACAAGGGCGTTGTGACAAAAAAAAAAAAAGTTCGCTTAAATTCGTTTGTGAAAACAACTATAACCCCAAATAGCCAAAAAGTATACCCCTGAGTGAAAAGAGTTACTCGGGGGAGGCTCGGGGGGGATCTCTATACCAGGTTTTAAACTATACTACAGAGCTATTAGTCATAAAACAGCTGGGTACTGGGCACAAAAAACAGACCAGTAGACCAAAGGAACAAAACCGAAGATCCAATCTGACTGGCATACAATTTCGGCCATCTTATATTTGACGATGGGGCCAAGAAGCCACAATGGAGGAAATACAGCATATTCAGCAAATGGAGTTGACAAAACAGGATCACCACCTGTAAAAAAAATAAAACTAAAAAAAAAAAAAAAAAAAAAAAAAAAAAAAAAAAAAAAAAAAAAATGTCAACTCCAGATGGATCCAAAGATTTTCTTTCAATGTAGATATACTCCACATAAGCTGCTGAAGCATATAGAACCAAATTTTGGGCATGCAGATAACACGTGACCATATAAGCGTAGGGAAAGTCACTTCTAAATCTACTGACAGCAGAAGCCTGCAACTGCTTACAAGACATGGCTGAAGGTCCGACAATTGCACAAATGGGACGCTCCATTAAACAATTTCAAAAGGCTTCTGTACATCACAAATTAAATAATCAGGACGTGAAGAGAAATCCCCACAGAGTGGGAGAACACCTTCACCACAGAAACATCAGACAAAGCACTGATTTTCTTTGCTAGAATTATATTAACTACTCAAAAACAAAAGAAGGAAAGAAAACAAATGACCTAACCAAAAGATGGAGCAAAGAACAAAACAGAGACTTCACAAGTGAACAGAGACTTCACAAGTAGAGGAATTAGAGATGGCTGGAGAAACACTTTTAAGGAAGTTGCATGTCACATCTCTAATCCATCTAGATGAAATGGCAAGCATATCTAAATCACTTTAATGTTATCTTTACTCCAATAAGACTGGCTTATTGGATGTAAGAACAAAACAAAATGGCCCTACCAAGTGCTGGACTCGCAGCGTTTGTGTAGGAAAGGGGAGCAACTAATTTCCCTGCTGGCGAGCTCGGTTCAATGTAAGACTCCATACAGCCATCTATGGGAAAGCGGCATACGTTGTGGAGAACCCTTGGAGACTTGGAATGAACTTACCACTACGTGACCCCGCCATACCACCTCCCCAGGGCATGTTCCCTCAAGACTCGCCCCACCATAGAGATACATGATTGGCCATGTTTATTTCAGCTCTCTTACAATAGCAAAGAGGTGGAACCAAACCCAAGCGCCCCTCAACTAACTAGTGAATAGAGGAAAATGGTGGTACATCATACACCCATGGAATTCTATACAGCGGTTAAGAAAGATGACATCATGAGCTTTGCGAGAAAATGGCATAGAATCTATTGAGGACATCAGTAGTGCCGATGTGTGATCTGGTGGGTAAACAACTGTCCCAGAAAAAAACAAACAATGTCTGATTGAATTGGTATCCCTCATCTGTGGATGCTTAGTGCCAATTACCTAGTTTTGTAAGTATTTCTTGTGCAAAAGCTCCTTGAGCTTTTGTCCAAAGCAGTGTTTGGAGTGGAATCTGCAATATTGTAAACGAACAACGCCAAACAACAACAAACAGCAACAGCAAATCAGGACCGCATAACAATGGAACTGACTGAGAGCTAGTGAACTTTCTGCTCATAAAACAGTCAACTTTTGTCATGCGTGGAGAATATTCAGAAAGACTGAAAAAGAGATAAAGCTCTGTTTTGGCAGAGATTCGCTATGATGGCTCTGGTGGGGGCAGGAGTGCGGGCATAGTGGGACACAGGTTCTTAGATTTGATAAAAAAATGAAAATAAACTAAATTAAAAAGAAAACAGAAAGAAAAGTAGGGAGTGAGACGAGGAGAAGGAGAAGAAAGAAAGAAAGAAAGAAAGAAAGAAAGAAAGAAAGAAAGAAAGAGAGAGAAAACTGACTCTCCATCTCCCAGCAGTTATCAGTTGCCAGCAGCTCCTCAGCTAAGGGTTGGGCTTCTTCCCCACTTCTCCATGTCTGTGCTGGGATTTTGTCTGACTTGAGCTTGCCTGGGACTCGTGCATGCCGTCACCCTTGCTGTGAGTTCATGTGAGTAACTTCAGTTGCCTTGTGGCCATCCACCATCCCTGGCTCTTGCAATCTTTCAACACTCTCTTGCACAATGATCCCTGAACCTTGGGTGGCAGAGATTTTGTGTGGGTGTCCCACTCAGGGATAAGCACTCTGCAGACTTTTATGCTTTGAAATTTGGCCAGTTGGGGCTTTCTGGGTCAATAAAAAAGATTTTTTATCAACCTTATAAATATAAACTAACATTTATCTCTTCTCATAAGAAGTACATGTTTCACAGTAGAGTTCTCCCTCCCCCCCAAAAATTCTGCTCTGAATACTTTAAAAAGACTCAGAAGGGGAAACAGGACATGTATGGCAGACTGCATGGACTTGGGAGGGGGGGACATGGAGGGGGAAATGAGTCTGGATTGAACTGAAAAGTGATGTAGGAAATGCACAAAACTTCAATAAAAGATAAAAAAAAGTACTTGTTAGAATTCCATTCTACTTATTAAACAAATTTCTTACAGTTACAAATTAAGTCTACATAACCAATTTCAATGCTTACAATTCCTTTTATACCAAAAATTCCACTTTCCTCTTTTCTCTTTTTTTTTTTTTTTTTTATTCATTTCTGTCTTGGCTAGAAAATGCCTGTAGGTAAAATTTTCAGTGTTGTTTATGAATCACATATTTTCTAAGTCCTGCCAAATCTGAGGATGTGTTTCTGAATCCCTCAGGCATTTAGAGCTTAAAAGTTTTCATCATAAATGTTTTGTCTAAAATTCTGTAGACTTGGGCTCCCATCTTGTGATTCTAAGGCTAATAAAAACTTTCTTTGAAGAATCCCCTGCCCAACTCCTTACAAAATGTTTGCAACAATTCTTCTTTACTCTTGAAATCCAAATATATTAAACAGGATATGTTTAGATAATAGTATTTTTATGAATTTGTATAAAACACAGTGAAGTAATGACTAATATTTGTTGTGGGCAAATTGTGCATTAGACACATGAATTATCTCAATGAATCTTCCTCGACAAGAGGACTCTGTGAGCTAGGCTTTGTGATATTCCCATTTCATAGCTGAGAAACTTGAAGCTGATAAAAGACACAGTTATGTGGACTACATTGCACAGCTCTAAGTGATACGGCAGTAGCAGAAAGATGATGTTTGATTTCTGAATGCTTTTAGCCATTAGAGTTCCTGATAAGAATATGACATACTCCATACTTAAACAGACTTTATGATACAAAACTTTATTTATTTATTTATTTATTTATTTATTTATTTATTTATTTATTTATTTTTGTCTTTTTGAGACAGGGTCTCCCTGTAGCCCCAGCTGTCCTGGAACTCACTCTGTAGACCAGGCTGGCCTTGAACTCACAAAGATCCGCCTGCCTTTGCCTCCCAAGAGCTAGGATAAAAGGTGTGTGCCACCACACCCGGCCGGATACAAAACTTTATAATAGAAACAAATAGATCAAATTGAGTCTACACATGAAAACTTGTGATTTCCTCTCAGATGATTTGGGGGCTTCCTGATTTATTAGCTATGGCCTTGGAAGCATTAATTGGTGCACCTACAAGTAAGTCCATTATCCAGTGGCTCCTTTACAGTGCCCCACTTCTCAGATGTTCAGTTCATTACCGCCAGCTTGGGGCAATTAAAACATGTGTCTTGCAAAGATATTTTTTTAAAAGAATTTACTTTTGTATGAAATGCACAGAGCTTTAATAAAACATTGGCTTTGAAAAAAATTAAAAAAAGAAAAAAGAAAAAAGGAAAACAGAAAAATAAAAGAATTTACTTGGCTATTTCTCTCAGATAAGAGAAATTACATTAATTCTATTAGATACACATTATGTTTAAGAAACTTCTTTCATGCCCACTTGGGATAAAGGGGGGGATGCATTTTAATGTTCAGGAAAGCCTCAGAAATAAAGAGGCAGATTGACAATCTTACAGGAGAAACTCCCCATGCTGGCAATTAGTTTAATCTGTCTTAAACTGATTTTCACTGGCCAAGGCCCAGGAAGTGTGGACTCTTCCAACAGAATTCCTCTAACTCCCTGGGAGACTAATTTGTCAGGTTTACTCTGTCCAAGACCCAATAATCAATCCAGAGTTCCACACCTGCCCTAGAAGTAGCCCTTGTTGGACTGAAAATACAGAGGAAAACCAGGTCTATACATTCACACAACCTGGATGTATTTCTTTCAGAACTTCTACATTTATAAAATATAAACACCTTATGTAATTGGTTTCTGATTTCAGAATTGAGGTGCAATACATTGGGTAATATATTGGGAGACAAGAATGGAGTAAACCTACACCAAAAAATAAAGGATAAACTGATTTTTTTATTCTCTGGGTTTTTTTTTTTTTTAAATAAAAAGGCAAATCATAGACTGGGAGAAAACATTCCAGATCAACCTATATATCAGCAAATGGTATTAAGTATACAAAAACTTCTAGAGCAAACTTTTATTTATTTATTTATTTTTATTTATTTATTTTTTTTGACAGGGTCTCCTTGTAGTCCCAGCTATCCTGGAACTCACTGTGTAGACCAGGGTAGCCTTGAACTCATGGAGATCCACTTGCCTCTGCTTCCCAAGTGCTGGGATTAAAGGCATGAAAAGATGCTCAACATCATCTTTACTCACCAGGAAAATGCAAATTAAAAGAATGAGATAGCACTGTGCCACTATTGACTGGCTACCATCAAAGGACAGGCAATACCAAGTGTGTTCAAAGATGTAGGGGAATTAGGGCTCTTTTACATTACTTGTAAGAATGTAAGGTTAGCAGGGCCTGGTGGTGTACGCCTTTAATCCCAGCATTTGGGAGGCAGAGGCAGGTGGATCTCTGTGAGTTCAAGGCCAACCTGATCTACATAGTGAGCTTCAGGCCAGCTGGGACTAAAGAGAGACCCTGTCTCAAAAAGACCAAAAAAAAAAAAAAAAAAAAAATAACGTA
>VZQC01000197.1:5356538-5374052 GCA_009823505.1 Rhizomys pruinosus | reverse complement strand
GTTTCTAGGAGTTTTCTGGTGGAGTTTTTAGCATCCCTTAAGTAAACAATCATATCATCAGCAAATAGGGATAGCTTGACTTCCTCTTTTCCAATTAGTACTCCTTTAATTTCATTTTCTTGCCTTATTGCTCTAGCAAGTGTTTCAAGCACTATATTGAAAAGGAGTGGTGACAGGGGGCATCCTTGCCGAGTTCCTACCTTTAAAGGGAATGTTTCTGTCATTTCCCCATTTAGGATGATATTGGCTGTGGGTTTCCTGTATATGGCTTTGATTACATTGAGGAATGATCCCTCCAAACGGATTATCTAGATGAAGTCAATCAAAAATCAGCCTTGCTGAAGCACCCAGCTCCTACCTACCTTCCTGCACTTCAGCTGGTCTCAGGATATCTCAGATCCTCTAGTACATTCTATTGATATGATAAAACACTCTGACTAAAGCCAACTTGTGGTGGAAAGGATTATTTGGCTTCCAATGTTCTGATCCTGGTTCATCATTAAAATGAAGTCAGACAGGAACTCAGGAGAGAAACCTGGAGGCAAAAACTAAAATACAGACCTTGGAGAAACGCTGCTTATTGGCTTGCTCTCCTGGCCTGTGCTCAGCTTGCTTTCTTATATAACTCAGGCCCACGTACCCAGGGGTGGCACCACCCACAGTGGGCTGGAGCCTCCCACATCACTCACAATCAAGAAAATTCCCCATAGATATGCCCACAGGCCAGTCCAATGGAGGAAGTTCCCCAAGTGAGGTTCTCTCTTCCCAGCTGTGTCAAGTTGACAACCAAAGCCAACTGTGACCCTACCCATATAACCACCCAGCATGATGACCTTTTGTCTTCTTGATGCTGTGTGTATATTTCTTCTCATGGGCTCACAAGTCTATGGTATCTCCACCCACAGGGTCCTCATTCCAGTCTGTCTCAAAAGGAAAAACATCCTCAGTTCTTAGGACGATGTCTTAGGACGATGTGGCCTCCCATGGCACTCTCTCTTCCCTTTCTCACAATTTTACTATGTAAGTAATCCTTTCTCTTCCTTGTTCAGTATCACTTGAAAATGACTCTTTCTTACAGTCCAAATACTGTGAAGTCTCTTATCTATTTATTTATTTATCATTTTTTATGTGTATGAGTGTACTGTCTGCATGTAGGTTTGTGCACCCGTGTCGTGCAATGCTGCAGAGGTCAGAAGAGGGCATCGGATTCCCCTGGAACTGGAGTTAAAGACAGTTCTTAGCTGCCATGTGGGCACTGAGAATCAAACCCGGGTCTTCTGCAAGACCAGTCGGTGCTCTTAACAACTGAGCCATGTCTCCATCCCCCCATGTGAAGTCTCTTATAGACTAAAACTGAAATTTCTTTATTCTGCTATCTCTCTGAGCTGAAAAAAAATTTAGAAATTTGTTCATTATTATTTTTAGATCTAGAATCTTCTAATTTATCTTACAAATGAAGAATGTGAGGTTAAATGTCATGCTCATAGTTGTGATAGGTTCATGCTAGACGAAAACACAGTAAGCAGTAGACTTTCACACAGACAGTGCCCGCCTCCTGACCACCTGTGCTCTCCTGATCCCACTGCTCCACTCTCCATCCTTGGAACTGAAGAGCAGGGTAGAATTCTGATAGACGATCCAGGTCATCGTAACTCATGAACAAGGCTAAACAGATATGAAAATCTAGATCTGCTGTCAGCTTTGCTGTTGATCAAAGCCACTTTTCCTCTTAAAGTGCCAGTTTGAAATGTTCATGATAATAATTAAGGTTCCTTTTACATTTACTCTTGGTTGTGTTCTCACCTCACAGAGAAAATATAAAACACAACAAAAGAAGTCGCTAGACCACATGCTGCAAAGGACAATTATTCATAAATAAGTCCCCTATACCACCATGCTGTTAATATTCCTGGGCTGTGCCTATAGCCAAGGCTCTTATGCTTTCAAGATGAATTCTTAGGATAATAATTGTGTTTGCTCTGTCTCTCGTAGCATACAGGAAATGGCTGAATCTAAAATTAGCTTTGGGTGGCTTTTGATTAATGGGTGGACATTTCTAGAGTACTCTCCTTGTTATTCTAGTTCTAATATTCAAATCCAAAGCTGCAAGTGCAGCATTTGGCCAGTGTAGATTGTTATGAGGCCACACAGTAAAGCCAACATTTGAATTACATATATTTGAAGCCGTAGTGATATACCTAACAGCTTAAACTTGTTAATTTAGCAATAAGAAAAGGAGGAGGCTTATAAAAATGAAATAAATCAAACTTACTTTGAGAGCCCCTATTATCGTTCATCAACATTCAGTGTCCTTCCTGCTTTTTCAATAAAATGTAAACAGAAATATCAAGTTACTCATGGTTGAAAGCTTCAGTAGGTCTTCTTCTGTCTGTCATATCAGGTGAAAATGGTAGGGTTTGACTCAGGAGGCAGAGGCAGGTGGATCTTTGTGAGTTCAAGGCCAGCCTGGTCTACAGAGTGAGTTCCAGGACAGCTGGGGCTACAGGGAGACCCTGTCTCAAAAAGACCAAAAAAAAAAAACAAAAAAAAAAAAAACAGAAAATGGTAGGGTTTGAATTGAGGTAACTGAAATGTTCATTACAAAGGCTATGTGAATTCAAGGTTGGCCCTTGTAAGCTTGCCTTAACCTGGAGCCAGAAACCACAAGACCCCATCAGCCTAGATTCTCAGGTGAGAATCACACCAATAAAGAGCCATCTAGTCATCCACATGCTCATCCAAGGAGAAAAATAAGTGGTGATTAAACCATAAAGCTCTAAGTGTTAACTTGTTACTGCAGCAGAACTTCACCCTCATCCCCAAATTACAAATCAGTAGCAATTTAAAACAACCAGCTAAAGAAGAGACAACTACTTCTTTGCATAGCATGAGGAAGCAGCAGTGGTTTGCGCTTAAGGAAACCTGGATCTATATAGTAGGACTAACACTAAGGAGGTAAGTGACATTATATAACTTATAACAACACCTCCAGTTTCCTGTGTGCACCATGTGACTAAAAATGTATCTTGGGGGCTAGAGAGATGACTTAGTGGTTAAGAGCACTGGATATTCTTGTAAAATACCCAGGTTTGATTCCTAGCACCTACATGTTGGCTAATAACCATACATAACTCCAATTCCAGGAGATCAACACTCTCTTCTGACCACCATGGGCACTGTACAATACAGGTACACTTACATGCAGTAATACACTCATACACATCAAATAATAATAAATAAAATATTCCTACCCTTTCCTGGCTTTTCTCCTTCACTCTCCTACTTGTTCTGTTTGTCCACTTCTGGTTTTGCAGAGTGTTTCACAAATAAACTAAAAGCACACAAGTCTTTATCTCAGCATCTGCTCTGAAGGGAACCCCCACAGACCCCCAAGCACTTGCCTAGAAACATGCACATTTGGTGGGGCAGAGGCCAAAGCTTGCAACTAGTTCTGCATCATTTATGTTCTACCTTCCAGAGAGCTTAGCTGAGGAGCCATTTGTATAATGTAATACCAACAAAGGGGGGGGGCTCCCAAGATGATTTCTGGTCAATAATCACATTTATTCTTGAAGGGTCAAACTTTACATTATGTCAGGAAAAAAGAAAAATTTTGTCTTCTTAAAAATGCAAGCAGTTATGTCTTGATATCACAATGATCTCTTTCATTATTCCTCAATTACTTTGTTCCTAACCTCTTACTACTTTGGCCCCATTACAAACATACATTTAATTATCAAATTTAAATTATTTTTGTAGAAAGCTATTTTGTAAGTCTGAGATCAAAGATGTGTTTTTAATGATGACGTCTTCTGTTCATGGAGTGCCTTTTCCCAAGAAGGCTTCCTTTACATTATTGCCTCATTGGTCCTCAGGGCAGCCATGGGGAGTGTGGAACCAGGGTTTCCATTAGCCACCTGCCCTGCCCCTTCAGCTCTCACCCAGAGATGGAAAAGTTCAAAAGCAATTTAAAAATTAAAGCTTCCAGATGCTATTTAAAATATACTTTCACAAGGTCCAATATTTCAGACTTCACAACAACACAGCTTAAGGAAACAACAAAAATCAGCAGGAATCTATCTATAAACACAATCAATAGCCTGGCTTGAGGGCTCTGAAACAATGGAAACATTACTGTTTTCTCACCAACCTCAAAAGGGAATGCTTCTATGGGAAAGGGCACTGGTTTGCAAATTTTTTTGTGAAGAACCAGCACATTTGGGGTTTTGTGGGCATCTAGCTTCTGTGGCAACAATACAGTTCTTCCCCTATAACACGGCAGCCACTTCAGACAATGCATTGAGAGAGTGGGCATGCCTAAGTGACATTGGCATTTGACTTCATTTATTATTTCATGAACTATCTTTCTTTTGATTGAAAAACATACAAATAAGTTATATAGGACCTTACAAAAACAGGTTGCGAGATGGATTTGACCTATGGGGTATAGTCTATTGATACTCAGCTTGGAAGCCAAAGTGGAGATTTTTGAGTATTTTAGAATAGTGATCTCTTTATGTCTCACTTTCTTCTACAATCTTTTTCTCAAATCTTTGTTTACATCTTGGGCAAGAACATATGTAAATGTTTTGTAGATACACACACAAACACACACACACACAAATATACACTCACACAAAATATTTGCTTAGAAAAACAGAACAAAACAACCACCCACTGTGGAAATCAACACTTTGCTAAAGCTGAAAATACAACGACTAGAAAGCCAGGCTTTTTCTCCAACATGCCTGTCTCTCCGTGTGTAGGACAAGCATTGTCTGGCTCTCCCTGGGACAAGCAGAAGCAGAAGTTCTGGCTTTGAAAGAAGCTCTGCCACTTGCTATTTGAACATCTTACTCTCTGTTCTGTTAGTTTTGTACAATAAGAAATACTGGACAATATGCCAGGCTGTGATGACAAGTGCCTTTAACCCCAGCTCTCAGGAGGCAGAGACAGGTGGATCTCTGAGATGAAGGCCAGCCTGGTATAACACACAGTGACTTCCAGGTGGGCTGGGACTAGGGAGACCTTATTAAAAAACACTTGCTCATGAACTTGCAACAATGGTGACAGCATGCACAAGACCCATGCTGACTCAGACAAAAACCCAGCACAGAGCTGGGAAAATGAGCAGCAGGCCCAAATCCCAGCCCAGGGACAATTGGCAAATGATTACTGCATGGTGAGGGAGAGTAGATCTTCTTTAGAAGAGTGACTCTAGAGATCTAGGCTGACTAGATTCCAGTGGATGAACCTGCACCGAGGGGCTTCTGGATATAAATCCTGGACTAGATAGGACTTAGCATAAATGGCAGAATACCTGGAATTTGTTGGGGGAACCTACAGGGGTGTGAGGATAGGTGAAGGGTCTAAATTTGATTTAAGATGAGATAGCCTAGCGGTTAAGAGCACCGACGCTCTTGCAGAGGACCCGGGTTCGATCCCCAGCACCCACATGGCGGCTAAGAACCGTCTGTAACTCCAATTCTAGGAGAACTCCAGTTCCAGGGGAATCTGAGACCCTCTTCTGACCTCCGCGGCATTGCACGACACGGATGCACAGACCTGCATGCAAACAATACATTCATACACATACAAAAAAAAAAAAAAAAGATGTAATATATGAAATGTACAAAACTCAAAAAATATGTTTAAAAGAAGCATTGGACAAAACTACAAGAAAAAATTAAACATGTATGGGGTGTTTAGTACATCTTATACACCCAGGATTCTACATCAAGTTTATATATGATTGACTTTTAATGGATGTCTCAGAGAGATAAACCAACCTCAGTGGAAGGCTCTAGCAGTGGCCATGTGAACACTGTGTTAGGGTAGAATTCTTTTTTCTCATAAGATTGAAGGTTCTCACAGGTCTCTATATGTGGGACTTGGAGACCTGAATAAGTCAGAGGATGTCCACTACAGATGAGTTTTCTGAGTCAGTTCTGTGCAAAGGACCACACCAAATCATACTGTACTTTAAAACATATTTATTAAGTCATTTGAATGAGACCATCCATATTTTAAAAGAAAGAATACAAGGAGAACTTCCTACTTACAATAGCCTCAAAAACAATAAAACACCTAGGAACAAACCTAACCAAAGACACCAAAGTTCTCTACAAAAAATTTTTAAACCTCTGAAGAAGGAAACTGAAGAAAACATCACAAGATGGAAAGACCTCCCATGCTCATGGATTGGAAAAATTAATATAGTAAAAATCTCCATTCTACCCAAATTAATATACAGATTCAGTGCAATCCCAATTAAAATCCCCAAGAGTTTCTCCACAAGCTTGGGAAAAAATCCTTAATTTCATATGGAAAAACAAAAGACCTCAAATAGCCTGAGCGAAAAGAGCAATAAAGGGGGGATTTCTATACCAGACTTCAAACTATACTACAGGGCTATAGTCATAAAAACTGTTTGGTATGGTACAAAAACAGACCTGTTGACCAATGGAACAAAACTGAAGATTCATACTTGAGCACATACAATTTCAGCCACCTCATATTTGACAAGGGGGCCAAGAAGACACAATGGAGGAAAGATACCATCTTCAGCAAATGGTGTTGGCAAAACTGGATCACCACTTGTAGTAGATGAATGAAATTAAACCCCTACCTCTCGCCCGGTACAAAAGTCAACTCCACATGGATCAAAGACCACAACATGAAACCCAAAACTCTGAAGGTGATAGAAGAAAAAGTTGGCAGCAGCCTACAAGACATAGGCATAGGAAAAGACTTTCTAAATCAGACAGCAGCTGTGCAGGAAATAAAATTGACAATTGACAAATGGGACCTCATTAAACTCAACAGCTTCTGTACAGCAAGAGAAACAATCAGGGAAGTGAAGAAAAAAAAACCCACAGATTGGGAGGAAACCTTCACCACAGATACATCTGACAAAGCATTGATTTCCAGAGTATATAAACTACTCAAAAAACAAAGAAGAAAACAAATGAATCACTCAAAAGATGGAGCAATGAGCTGAACAGAGACTTCACAAGCGAGGAATTAGAGATGGTTGAGAAACATCTTAAAAAGTGTTCAACATTGCTAATAATTAAGGAAATGCAAATTAAAACCATTTTAAGATAGCATCTCACTCCGATAAGACTGACTAGGATCTAGAAAACAAATGATACCAAGTGCTGGAGAGGTTGTGGGGAAAGGGGAACATTCATCCACTGCTGGTGGGAATGTAAACTTGTACAACCGTTATTGAAAGCAGTGTGAAGAACCCTTAAAACACTCAAAATGAGCTTGCCACCTGACCTAGTCATACCACTCCTGGGTATATACCCACAAGACTCATCTTACCACAGACAGCCATGTGCAGCTCTCTTCACAGTAGCGAAGAGCTGGAACCAACCCAAGTGCCCCTCAACTGGTGAGAGGATAGAGAAAATGTGGTACATCTATACAATGGAGTTCTATGCAATGGTAAAGTAAGATGACATCATGAACTTTTCAGGTAAATGGATGGAACTAGAAGATATTATGTCAAGTGAAGTAACACAGTCCCAGAAAAATATATGATGAATGGTATCCCTCATCTGTAGATGCTAGCACCAATTACCTAGGTTTTTGTTTTGTTTTGTTTTGTCTTTTTGAGACAAGGTCTCCCTGTAGCCCCAGCTGTCCTGGAATTCATTCTGTAGACCAGGCTGGCTTTGAACACAAAGATCCATCTGCCTCTGCCTCCCAAGTGCTAGGATTAAAGGCATGAGCCACCATGCCCGGCACCAATTACCTAGTTGTAAGGCAAACTGAGCAACGTTAATGTTATATTCCTCCTGATCTGAAAACAACTGTCCTCTTATACTGTGAATCCCTTAACAGGTTCTATAACTAAGTTACCATTTATTTTCAGAGTTAGGAATTTTTGGTGTATGGGTGGAGGGTATGTATGCATATTTTACAGTAATATAAGATCAAAAGAATGAGGAAAAAAGTAGTTTGTCATGACATTATGTCTAACTACAGTATTTATTTTATGGCAGTGCTTCTTAGTATTTCTTATACAAGGCTGCTTGAGCTTTTGTCCAAGCTTTTTCTAAAATACTACACAGTAGTTAAAAGTATCAGGCTGGTGTAACTTAGCCTTTCTGGATGCTTAACAACCATACTTAATACCCATATCAATTTGGCTGAGGGTGTTAAGGGATAACTTTGTTCCTTGCCCTCAGAGGTCAACTAAGTCCCAGGGGCCTATGCATGGGGGCATCTCTTAAAATGTCCTGCAAATGTGAGTCACCAGTCTTCCTGTGCAGGGAGGTCTTGGAGATCCACTAATGGGACTTCAGCCAGTGTCCAGTCTATAAAGAGGAAAGTCTGTTCATGCTTCAGAAAAGGAAGCCTGGTCTAGCAAGACCTGACTTTGTTCTTGAGTGGATGGAACTGGTAAATGAAAAGTCAAAAGGAGCCAGGGACTCCCCCCAAAAAAAAATCTGAGTGACCCTCGTGGAACCAGATCCGCAATTGACCTTGAGAAAACAAAAACCTTAGTTAATCTGGGTTGTGTGGACTTAAACATCCAAAAGGAAAGTAGAACCATAAATAAATAAATAAATAAATAAATAAATAAATAAATAAATAAATAAATAGTAAAGCCTGAGAAATTGTACTTCAGGCATAAAACTTGAGATCTTATTAAAAAGACAAAAAGTAAAAAAAAAAATGGCACAGTTGCTTTGCCTGTCTTACTGGCAAGTGCAGCTACCCTGTGGCTGCCACTGCTTTGGCCATCCTTCAAAGACATGAGACACAGCTTTTCAACCTTCCAATATGGACTGAAGACTCATGTCTCTCCAAGAATCCTCCAAACCTTCAGTGCCAGATGGGGACTGCTGAGACATCCAACTTGTGGACTGAGCTACTACTGGGGTTTCAGCCTCTTCAGAGTATAGGCTGCTATCATTGGACTACCCAGGCTGTTCCAACGGAAGACTCAGTACAGGAGGATCTAAAGACGGCACTTGGTAGCTTACATGGATCTTCATTTTGGCGCCATCGGGAAAGGGAAAAGCCCAGTTGTGGAGCACATAAGGGCGAGAAACCTGCAATCGGTGGTGCTTGGCTTTAAGCTCAACTAAGGAGGAGACTTTCGAGAACATGACATCTTTCAGTAATAAAGAAAAAAATCTAAGCTGAAGATGCTAAAAACCTAATGATACTGTACATGCATTTATGATGTGCATATCCTAGAGATGGCATCTTGTGTAAGGGAACCACAAATACCAACCAGCAACAACCAACAAAAAGACTGGGAGTCCCCATAAGGAACTGAACATGAAAACGGTGTGAACCTTCGTGCACGAGACATTTAAGGTAAGAGATGAGAAAAAATATGACAAAAACACTTATTCGGCAGAATGGCATGAGCTCTGGTGGGGGCAAGGAGGGGGTCATGGGTCTTAGATTTGATTTGAAATTTTGTATGAAATGCACAAAGCTTCAATAAAAATTGGCTTTGAAAAAAATTAATTTTCTTAAAATCTTTCTTCCAATGGCTGGAACCAGCTAAGAGTGACAAATGGAAGAGTAAAGAATAATTTCCAAGTTTCTTTTAATTTGTAAAATGATGTAAAGGTCAACTGAGTACTTGCTAAAAGTCTTTTCTTTTATAGATAACTAGTCTTATTTAAGCCTGGAAGTAAATTCCTCCTTACTAGTGTGCTGGATAGCTTTAGTGTCAACTTGACACACCTGGGTTGAGGGAGCCTCAGTTGGGGAATTGGCTCCATTGGATTGTCCTGTGGCCACATCTGTGGAGTATTGTCTTGATGGTCAAGCAGTGTGGGAGGACCCAGCCCACAATGAGTGGTGCCACCCTGGGCAGGTTGTTGTGTACTGTATAAGAAGACGGGCTGGGCATGAGCCAGAGGAGCAAGCCAGTGAACAGCATTCCTCCATGGCCTGTGCTTCAGCTCCTGACTCCAGGTTCCTGCCCTGAGTTCCTGCCTTGGGCTCCCTAAGTGATGAACTGTGACCCAGAAGATGTAAGCAGAATAAACCCTTTCCTCCCCAAGTTGGTGTCGGTCAGAGTGTTTTGTCACAGCAATGAAAGACGAACTAGAACAAGTAGTTTTAGATATTTAATATTGCTCCTGAAGAGTTGAAAATATTCCCAATGAGAAATTTCCCTCTAATGGCATTAGCCATGCTGTTTGTTTCCAGTAGAGACAGAGAAAGCAAAAATGCCCAACACCTGGCCCTTGTAGCTCCACCCCCCACACTCTACACTAGGCAAAGGTCCATTCCACTCCCTGGCACTGGAGCACTGTCACAGTCTGTGCCCTTGTAGCTCCGCCCCCCCCTCTACACTAGGCAAAGGTCCATTCCACTCCCTAGCACTGGAGCACTGTCACAGTCTGTGCTCTTGATAATCCTCAGCTCTATTTGAATTCATCTATGTCTGTCCAGAGCAGCAAGTTTTGAAAACATTTCTGTGACTTGTCACTACTGAGGAAGGATCATTATGCTGACATCCATCCACCATTCCCAGGGCGAGAGCGTGTGCTATGTAGAGAGGAGAGGAACCACATATCACAGCTCTCAATAAAGAACAAGACTGAAAAGAATTTATCAAGAAGGAAAGGGCAATGCCAGTGAAATATTCCCAGGAATCCAAGTACAAAGTCCAGCTAAATCCCAGTGTTCTTTCTGACGGGCCAGAGATTCATGCTCATCCTCCCAACTGGCACATTCCAAAGGAAAGCTTCTTATCTAGGATCTTCATCACCGGCTGGGTGAAGGCCACCGCATTGTCCCTTATCTTTATTACTCAACTGCTGTCAAGCTGTCTTAGCCGAACCTGCCTGTGCCCTCAAAATATGCACTGGACATTCAGAACAACAGGAATGAACGATGTCCATCTCAGTGGTGAGGGGATGGAGGCTAGCAATTTGAAAGAAGCAGTTGTCTGTCTTGCTAAAGTGCAGGTAAACACATAAATGCTACTTTGAACATAACCTCATCAGCTTGCATTGATAAGCCTGTCTCAGTGTTGTACTTGCTCCAGTCACATCAAATAAAAATTGACTACGTTTTTTTAAAATATTTTTTTGTTTTTATTTATTTCTGTATGTGTATGAATGTACTGTCTGCATGCAGGTTTGTGCACCCTTGTCGTGCAATGCCGCGGAGGTCAGAAGAGGGTGTCGGATTCCCCTGGAACTGGAGTTCTCCTGGAACTGGAGTTTCAGATGGTTCTCAGCCGCCATGTGGGTGCTGGGGATCGAACCCCGGTCCTCTGTAAGAGTGGTCGGCGCTCTTAACCTCTAGACCATCTCTCCAGCCCCTGACTATGTTTTATTATGGTTAAAATACACATGGCACCAATTTAGCATTTTAGCCATGTTAAACTGTACAGTTTTCTGCCGTTAGTATATTCACAATAAACTCATGAAATCTTGATCACTAGTTAGTCATAATGTAATATTTTAATCTTTATTACATTTATTTATTTATTTATTTATTTATTTATTTATTTGTAGGGGGTGCACATGCCAATGTGCATGTGTGGAGATCAGAGGACAACTTGCAGAAGGGATCAAATTCTAATTCAGGCCATCAGGCTTTGGGGCAAGAGCCTTGACCAGCTAGTCATCAGTATCTATAAACAGAAACCACACACTCATTAAGCATTCACTTTCTATTCCCTCTTCTCCCCTAGTCCTTGACAATTACAAATCTAACATGGCTCTGTCTGCACTAGATAATTTCATATAAACATTGTATAACATGTGGCTTCTTGTGTGTTTGATAGATCTGTCTTTGCTGAAGGTTGCCTGATTAAACCACTGATATGACCTGCCCTTGCTCTCTAACATCCGGACTCTATGTAGACATATAGTGGTATATTTTGTTTGTCAGTTTGGCTGGGCAATGCTCTAGTTACTTATTCAATCAGACACAAATCTAGGTGATGTACATTTGGATTTGGTAGATGTGATTAATGATAATAATCAGCTGTAAAAACATTAAAGAGAACTGAGGCATCTCTGAAGATCCTGAATGAAATTTTGCCTATGAAAGACATCCTCAGCTTATGTCCCAGAGTTCCAGTATGCTCCTTCCTGCAGCCTGAGATGACTATGTCATATTTGCCTAGCCAGTCTTCACAACAGTGCAGGCTGATTGCATGGAACACATCTCTTATTATATACCTCCTGCAGGCTTTATTTCCCTGGCTAAGCCCTGACACAAGGTAGGGGAGGGGCCTAAAGACATATTACACTTTTCCTACTCTATGGAAGTTGTCTACCCCAAATTTAGTGCTCTTAGGGTTTTATAAGTTCCTGCCTTAAATTGATGTTTTAAATAGTCATCTGTCCAGATGCCCCAAGTTCATAATGATTAGTTGTTGTTGAGAGGTACAAAGCCAGGTTATATCCTGGGTTCAGACTCATATTTACTAACATATAGCTGGCTGCCAGGATAGGTCAGAATGGCTTCTTTTAATATAATCCTTTGATCCTCTATCTGCTGATGTATTAAAGCTGAAAAATAATACCTGCATTTTCTGGCTACCAGGGTCACATTGAAACTATTTCTAGGAATATTAGAAAGTGCAGGAATTCAAGAATCAGGTAAGAATTGTTCTAGGCCTACATGTATCATCTTACCATTCTTTTATGTGTATGAGTATGTTGCCTGCATGTATGTAAGTGCACCCATATCATGAAATACCTATAGAGGTCAGAAGAGGGGGTCAGATTCCCTGGAACTAGAGTTCTGGAAAATCATTAGCTACCATTGAGCCATCTCTCCATCCCCTTTAAATAAATTTCTTTAAAAAATGTATGTGTATCAGTGTAATGTCTGCACATGTGTAAATGCACCCATGATGTGCAATACCCACGGATGTCAGAAGAGAGCATAGGATACCCTGGAAGTAGAGCTACATACAGTTGTTAACTGTCATGTGGGTGCTGGGAACTGAACCCAGGTCCACTGCAGGAGCTGCCAGTGCTCTTAACCACTGAGCCAACTCTACATCCCCTATCTTCCCATTCTTGTGTATTCCTTTTCACCATGTATTTTCCTAATGAATCCTTACCTAACTCAAGAGTTAAATTTAAAGTGCTTTTGTTCTCTGGGTGTATAGTCATACACAAGCCAAAGACAGCACCAAAAGTAAAAAGAAACAAGGAAGAATTTTGTTTTAAGAATCTGCTCTGGGCTGGAGAGATGGCCTAGCGGTTAAGAGCACCGACTGCTCTTGCAGAGGACCCAGGTTTTATCCCCAGCACCCACATGGCGGCTAAGAACTGTCTGTAACTCCAATTCCAGGAGAACTCCAGTTCCAGGGAAATCCGAGACCCTCTTCTGACCTCCGCGACATTGCACGACACGGGTGCACAAACCTACATGCAGACAGTACATTCATACACATACAAAAATAAATAAAATAAAAAAAAGAATCTGCTCTTATTGCTTAGAGTCTAAATTCCATCTCTTTCTTATTACCTCCTCTGAGCTGAGCAAGACTGGAAATGTGACTGCAAGTAGCAAACCACACATTCTTTCATGACTTTCTTGCAGGATGTTTCCTTCTCTTATAAAAGCTACATCCTAACAGGATCATTATACTGGTGCTACATTTGTTATACAACATTTTCAGTCTGTTTTATTAATGCCCAAACACATTGCATACCAGTATGTCCTCTTTTGGTATTTTTTGTTATGTTCTATACCAATAATATCAAGATAGAAATGTATCATTTATAGCCTATATTTCTTATTAAAATGAGAGTATGTGCTAGCTTTGCCTTTACAGTAAAATACACTAATTCTTATGTCATATTATTAGTAGATTCAGATTGTTTTACTAGTTCATTGTAGATAGATGCTAATGGAGAAAGAGGGTTTGTCACTAATTCAGTTCAAGACATGTTGCTAAGGCTTAAACTATACAACAGCTATTTCTGAGGATGAGTCTGTAGAAAGCTTTGGGTGAGTAATGATGGAGGAGGTTATTTATTAAGGATTATTAAAGATTATAAAAATAATCTTATCAGTCCAGTGAGGTGGCTCAGTGGGTAAAAGCACTTGTTGTGTAAGCCTGGTGATCTGAGTTTGAACCCCAGAACCCAAAGTAGAAGGAGAACACCCACTTCTAAAAGTTGTCCTCTGACCTCCACACACACACTGCATATACCCACATTCACACACACACATTACACACACAGAATTAAAAAAATTAAAAATAATACACTCTTCTATATATTTAATTCCACTTGCTTGGAAATTATTATGAATGGAAGCCATATCTGATTAATGCTATTATAGACAGACCAAAATATATACTGTGTCTATGAAAAGCAACCATAGATGAATAACTAGACATTAAGTAGTTGTTAATTGAATTGAAATGTGACTTCTTCAAACTTAGTAACAAGTAATCTGGTGTTATTATAGTGTCTGGGTCAAAGGGGGCCAACATTCATATCTGCACTATCCTATTCATTTATTACATATACAGAATTGTGCTGGGTGCTGAGGAGATGGTTTAGCCAGTAAAGTACTTACAACCCAAGCATGAGGAGCCTGATTTTGGATACCCAGCATCCATGAAAAAGCAAGACATGGTGGTGCGCATCTGAAATCCCAGCACTGGGGAGGCAGAGACAGGAAGATGCCTGGAGTTCAGTGGTTTTCTAGTCCAGTTGAGCTGGTGTGCTGCAAGTCCAGTGACAAACACATCTCAAAAAATAAGGTGAAGAGGGCTGGCCAGATGGCTCAGCAGGTAAAGGTACTCACCATCAATCTATAACCTGAGTTTGATCTCTGAGATCCACATTGTTGTAATTGAGAATAGCCCCTGATAGTTGTCCATTTACCGCCACACACAGTGTGGCACACATACACACACACACACACACACAATGAAAATGTAGTATTAAAAGTTAAATAAGATGAGATTCAATAAAGGCACGGCATATAGAGCTCTGACTTCCCCATGCATGCACACACATGTGCATATGCACACAAACACATATGTGTATGCATACAATAAAACATAGAGAATCATGCTGACTCTGTATCCAATTTTAAGATAAATACAATATAAAATGCTTAGAACCCAAAAGTCTAGTGCATTAAAGTGAAGAAACTATGTCATAGGAGGTATACTTGGGAAAAATGCAAGTGCTTGTGGCAAAGAACAGAACATGTGAGAAAAGATACACTCAAGCACTTATCACAGTGGCAGCTCAAAGACAGACTGCATATTTTTATGTGGATATGGAATACAGCACTATGATAAAAGAGTATTAATTAGAGGTAGATTTTGGCTCATTTGGCCTTCTAATAATCAAGCACATTTTTATATTTTCAGTCCAATCGAGACCCATCTCCCCTTCCATGCCTTCCACCCCACCCTGCACTGTGCCATACCTGCCCCATAGAAACTATTGAACTTCATGAGAGTTTGATTCATTCTTAAGTGACAGAAAAAATAAACCTACCAAAATAATGGAGATATGCGTATGCATATGCACAAGATTGAAGATTCTCTCTCATACCAGGCTAGTCAATTTGACATGAAATAGTCACTTGGGAAGAGGGAATCTCAGTTAAGGAATTTCTTTCATCAGATTGGCCTGTGAGCCATTGTCCAACGGTCATTCTTTTATTGGTTTTTAATTTTTTATTGAATTTTTGATATTTCATACAGAATATTTCAATCAATCTTAATCACCATTATACCTTCTTCTCCATTGGTACCCTCACACACCTCTCTCCCTGAAATTCATACACCCTGTCATTTGTGTTAAGGCCTACTGTGTCAAGTCAGTGTCCCTGGATGTTCCTCAGTGCACGTTCAGCCACTGAGGTCTAGTCAGTGTATCCAGAGTCCCTCGTGTTAATATCAGCTCTTCCTCATGCAACAATAATCAGCCGCCATTGTTTCTTCAGCTAAGATTGGGGTCTGCCGCCTATTTCCTTCCCTGCGGGGTTTTGTCTGGTTGAGTTTGCATGGATCTGGTGCACGTTGACACCACTGCTGTAGGTTCATTTGAGCAGGGTCCTGGGATCTTGTGGGATTCTACTTCCATATGGTCATACACCTCCTCCCTGGATCTTCCATCTTTCCATCCTCTCTTCCACAATGATCTCGGAGCCCTGGGTGAGTGAATTTTAATATAGGAGTCCTGTCAAAAGACCCTCACTCTTCAGGCTCCTCCACACTTTGGACATTGGCGAGCTTTTGTGTTCCTCTCCCTCTGTTCCATGAGGGAGCTTCATTAATGAAAGTTAAGAGAGTCATTGGTGTTCTCTTCATCCCTTGTTCTATGTTGTGTGAGGTTTAAGTGTAGAGGATGCATTGTAGACATGCCACTTAGGCTTGGGAAATTCATAGACACTGTCCATCAGTGATGAATGTTTGGGTACATATATGCCATGAAAAACTACTCATTTCAAAATAAAATGAAGTCCTGTCATTGGTAACAACATGGTTGGGATTGAAGATCATTATATTAAGTGAAATAAGCAAGGTATTGGGAGATGAATAGCATGATGGCTCCCAGAGATTAGGTAGAGGATGAGGAGGAGATGTGAGAGCAAAGACTAATTAGCAGGTGCTAAGTTATAGTTAACTAGAAGTAAGTTCTGCTGTTCTATTACACAGTAGGAATGCCTACATATAATAATGTTATGCTATACATTTTACATTTTTTATTTAATTTAAATTACTATTGTGTATATCTGGGACACAGGGGCATGTGTCTGTTGGCTCATGTGTGGAAGTCAGAGGACAACTCTGTGAAGTTGGTTCTCTCTATTCACCTTCATGTGGGTTCTGGTGATTGAACTCAGCTCACTAGGCTTGCATCATTGGGAGGAAAGTGCCTTTACTTGCTGAACTATCTTGTTAATCTCTGTTTTTTATTTTTTAAAATTTGAAGAAAATATTAAAATGTTTATGTTATAAAGAAATGAAAATATGGAAGAGATATTTTGTTTAAACAATGTACAATGTATACATGTACCAAGACATCACATGATACCCCAAGAACATGCATAATTAAAAAAAAAATTTTATTAATTTTATTTCTTTCTGTATGTGTATGAATGTACTGTCTGCATAATTTTTAATGAACTTGAAAAAACTATTTAGCATCTAAACTGAACTCTTATCTTTCATCATATGGTTTGAATGACAAATGACCCCTATGGTCTTATCTATCTTAATGCTAGGTCCCCAATTGGTGGCACTGTTTGAGAAGGTTCTGGAACATTTAGGAGGTACAGTCTTGCTGGAGGAACTATGCCACTAGGACGGGTTTGAGATTGCATAGGCTCATTCCACTTCTTGTTCTCTCTCTGCTTCCTGTGTGCAGGTGAAATGGAGCCAGCCAGCTTCCTGCTCCTCCTCCTCCTCCTGCTCCTCCTCCTCCTCCTGCTCCTCCTCCTGCTCCTCCTCCTGCTCCTCCTCCTCCTCCTGCTCCTCCTCCTGCTCCTCCTCCTCCTCCTCCTCCTCCTCCTCCTCCTCCT